>CM060283.1:4236955-4481261 GCA_030684275.1 Acipenser oxyrinchus oxyrinchus | reverse complement strand
CAAGGACGACTGGTGCAGTGCAAAAGAGTATAATGTCCAGGCTGCTGTTTCCCAATAACAACAATATTTATTACAATACAACAGAAAGTTCAAAAAGTAATCCAAAAATGAAATAATAATAAGCCCGCTACCAATCGATGGTATTGGGGCAAAATAACAAAAAGTCCAAAAGTAAACAAAAGACACGCCGATAGCCACAATCCTCCGTGCACGAAAACTGTGCTCTTTTCCTCCGGGGATCGTGGTGCGTGCGCTGTCTTGATGTTGTGCTGTGTGGTGAGGCGTGCTCTGGGGTTAACACTGGCTCTCCGGCTACAGCCTCCCGTCCTCCTGCTCCTCTAGTAAAACACAAACAGACACGTAACACAAAGGCAAACAAAACACTAGCTCCGACTGGTCGTTCTCACTTTCTCAGCGCAAGGGAGGTTTTGGCGTAGCTGCTTCCCCTTTGTACCCAGCAAACTCCTCCCTGCAGTCACCGCGTTGCCATGGTTTCTCCCATAGAGGGCTGCCCGCAGCTGACTGCAATGGAATCGTCCTGAGTACTTGCAGCTCACGCCCCTCTAATATGGTCACCTTCCGGTTTCCACCTACCACCGAGGCGGTAGATCTAGGAGGCAGCTTACCTTCCCCTTACACAGCGCCCTTTCTAATCGGGAGGAGATTTACAGCATCGATCCTTTCTCTCTTTATCACATATCTCACCCCTCAGAGTGATGCCGAAGGAACACTCGGCCAACTCTACATTCCCCAATGGTCCCCCTCCCTTGAAAAAAATCTGCATTTTGATGCTCCTTACCCGCACGATGTTTCACTGTATAGTGGAAGGGTTGCAGCGCTAGATACCACCGAGTTATCCGGCGTTATTGTCCTTCATCGTGTGTAACCACCTTAAAGGAGCATGATCAGTGATAAGAGAGAAAGAACGCCCCAACAAGTAATAGCGAAGTGCGTGAGTAGCCCATTTGATGGCTAAACACTCCTTCTCAATGACGGAGTAGTTAATCTCCCTAGGAGCCATTTTTTGCTCAAATAAATAACAGGGTGTTCTACCCGTCAACTTGTTGGGACAGGACTGCCCCCAGACCAATGTGGGAGGCATCGGTCTGCAGGATGAACTCTTTGCTGAAATCTGGTGAAATCAGAGCGGGAGCTTGACAGAGTAAACTTCTTGATCAAATCAAATGCCTCCTGACACTGCCCTGTCCATTTAACTATTTTTGGAGCAGCCTTTGGGTGAGATCTACCAGGGGTTAACTATGGTGGCATACTCGGGGATAAATCGGCGGTAATAGCCGGCTAACCCCAGTAGCGATCTCACCTGTGACTTGGTTCTCGGGATCGCCGTCTCCACCAGCGCCTGGACTTTGGAAGCGATCGGTCTCACCCGGCCATTACCCATAATGTAGCCAAGATATTGGGTCTCCTGTTTGCCAAATGCACACTTGCCCAGCTTGGCTGTTAGCCCGCCTCCCTCAGAGACTGGAGGGCGGCTGAAACTCTAACAATGTGCTCCTTCCAGGTGGAGCTAAAAATCACCACATCATCAATGTGCGGCGGCATACTGATGATGGGGAGCTAAGACCTGGTCCATCAGTCTCTGAAAGGTGGCGGGAGCTCCATGCAACCCGAAGGGCATGGTCGGAAATGGAACAAGCCATCTGGGGTAGAAAGCAGTTTTCTCTTTCGAGCTCTGAGTCAGTGGAATCTGCCAGTATCCCTTCGTCAGGTCCAAGGTCGAAATCAACAGCGCCTTACCCAGTCGGTCGAGGAGCTCATCCACCGGGGCATTGGATATGCATCGAACTTGGAGATGGCATTAACCTTTCGAAAGTCCACGCAGAACCGAGTGGAGCCGTCCTTCTTGCCCACCATCACGATAGGACTGCACCACTCGCTCGGGAAGGTTCAATGACACCAAGCTCTAGCATATCCTCCACCTCCCTGCGAACAGGAACCCTGCGACTCTCTGGGATCCGATGCGGTCTCTCCCGGACCCTGACCCCTGGTGGAGTAATAATAGCATGAGAAATAACATTAGTCCTGCCGGGCAAGTCAGAGAAAACATCACTAAACCTTTCCACTAACTGGTAGAGCTCTTGTTTCTGATCCGGAGTAACTGTTCCCCATCGGAATATGAGTTGTAGCTGGTGGATTGACAGTGGGACCAAAATCCTCTTCCAAACTGTCACCAGCTACAAATAGGGCCTCCCTTTCATTCCAGGGTTTTAGCAAATTGATATGATAAATTTCGGTTTTATTTCGTGATCGGGTTGTCTAATTTCATAATTTACTTTACCAATTTCCCGAACCACCTCATATGGCCCCTGCCACTTAGCATACAACTTAGATTCCGATGTGGGAAGTAGCAACAGTACTTTATCACCTGGCGAAAAGTCGAATCGTGCTTGTTTATTGTACTGTTGCTCCTGGCGATGCTGAGCTAGTTTTAGGTTCTCCTGTGCCAAGCGACCAACCAATGCTAGGCGGTCTCTTAACATAATTACATATTTGACTATGTTTTTAGAAGTTTTTGTTTGCTCCTCCCACCCTTCTTTCACAAGATCAAGGATACCTCGTGGTTGCCTCCCATACAGCAGCTCAAAGGGAGAAAACCGGTCGAACTCTGAGGCACCTCTCTCACTGCAAACATTAGGTAAGGGAGGAGTTTAGCCCAATGTTTTTGCTCTTGGTTGACAAACCGCTTCAGCATCTGTTTCAAGGTCTGATTAAAGCGTTCCACCAAACCGTCCGTCTGCGGGTGATAAACTGAGGTTCGGATCGACTTAATTTGCATTAATTTGTACAATTCTTTCAAACATTGTGACATGAAGTTCGTTCCGTGATCAGTGAGGATTTCTTTTGGAATCCCTACTCTCGATATAATATTCACTAACTCTTTAGCAATGGCTGCGGCACTAGTGGATCTCAATGGTACTGCCTCTGGATATCTGGTCGCGTAGTCCACCACTACCAAAATGTGCGTATATCCAGAGTCAGACTGGCTCAATGGACCCACTATATCCATAGCAATGCGCTCAAAGGGAACTGAGATCAGGGGCAGTGGGACCAGCGGGGCGGGCGAACCCGCCCGCGCTACTTGCTGGCATTCGGGCATTCCGCTACATATCGCGCCACCTCACTAAAACTCCCATCCAATAAAATCGAGCCAATATTCGTTCCCGAGTCTTATCGATACCTAAATGGCCCGAACAGGGGACATCGTGAGCCAACCGCATGATCTCACGTCGAAAAGACTGGGGAGCAGTAGTTGTGTTACAATCTGACTTGTGCTCGTGGCTTGGGATACTCTATACAGTAAGTGCCCGACAATAATGTGGTGGGGATATGTAGGCGACGGCTATCCTCTACATCCTTCCCCTCGATAGACCGAACCTGCCCCCAGATGTGGGCCAGCGAAGGATCGTTCTTTTGCTCCAATGCTAGGTCCACATCTCGGTCCCAGAATTTCGGGATATCGGCGGAGCTAAAGTAGCTTCAGCACTGGGGGCCTCAGTAACCTGCCCCGCAGGTCACACTGGGTCCCAACCCCTTTCCCCTACATTTGACTGATCCTGAGGCTTCCCCACCAAACCCCAGCCTTGTTTCATTAATGTTCCTTCCCATTTTCAACCCTTCGCTCTTTTTTGTTTTTGGGCGAAATCGAGAGTGGAACAAATCAGTGTGCAGCGGAAAGATATTACCAATAGTTTCCCCGCTGCTCCCATGGTCTTACCGGAGACTGGCTTTACCGTTTTATTAATCATGCTGTCAAAATGCGGCCAGTCCGACCTAAAATAACTGGATATGGCAGCTTCTCTGCCACGGCCACGATGCGGCGGGCATGACATCCAACTGTCAAATCTAATTTGGTAAGGGGTAGTCCTTGTTATCCCCATGAATACAGGAAATGACCACGACCCCTCGTGACCACCAAGGTACCCCCTTTAATAGAGCTCGTCTAATTAAAGTCTGCCCACATCCTGAGTCCACTAATGCGTGGGTGCTCACCTCACCAACCCGTACATTAACAACACAAGGCCCCTCCCAATCATTACCCCTGGACTTACCTGGTGCTGTCAGGGCGTAATGGGAGGTCACCCCACACTCCATGGCCGCTGGACAATTCACGCCAGGTGACCGACCTCCTGGCACCGGTAACATGTGGGGCGAAAGGGTGCCCACGGAGCCTGCGTGTCCCGTTGCGGTTTGGCAGCGGGGAGGGTACTCTGCTCTTACCCGCTGGGGGTCGCCCTCGCTCTCCACTGTGTTGGAGGGAGGCCGCCCATGGGGTGACGTTGCAGTGCTGGACCGTGGGTAGTGGGGGTGACACGGGGTGGTGGTGGTGGTGGTGTTGCCGCTCGCGGTCTACTGGAGGCAGGAGCAGATAGGGTGACCACTGGAGGCGGAAGGGAGGGCATCCTCGAACCCTTCGCCAATCGAACTGCTGCATCCAGCGTGGTGGGGCGGTGGCAACTGACCCAGGTCGGGTGTCCGGCCCCAGCACCTTCACAAACTGCTCAATGGCGATGAGCTCAGTTACTTTCTCCGCACTATTGGTGCGGGGCAGAGCCACCTGGTCACGTGGTCCACCAGTTGTTGCGCCACCACGCGGGTCGCAGTCCTGAGGGTCGCTGGTATTCCCGGAACCGGCGACGGTGGGTCTCTTCAGTGATATCCAGTCGCTGAAGAATGGCCTGCCTCACATGATCATAATCAAGGGCGTCTTCATTTGTTAAGGCTTGGTAGGCTGCCTGGGCCTCCCGATCAAATTGGGGCCCAACTGGGTAGCCCACCAATCCCGAGGCCACTGTGCTGCCGTAGCCTGCCTTTCAAAAGCTACTAAGTAGGCCTCGGGATCATCCTCCAGCGACATCTTCACCACCTTTATCCTGGGAACAGGTGGCGTTGGTTCGGTCGCCGGTCCCCCCTCGATTGGCCTCCAGGAACATGGAATGCATCCGGCTCCATCATGGTCGCCATTCCCTCTTGATGTCTTCTCTCCTGCGCTTCCAGTATTGCTCCCAATGCGCGGCGTCCATCCCTGATCCCTCTTCTGATCACCAACTGTAGCAAGGACGACTGGTGCAGTGCAAAAGAGTATAATGTCCAGGCTGCTGTTTCCCAATAACAACAATATTTATTACAATACAACAGAAAGTTCAAAAAGTAATCCAAAAATGAAATAATAATAAGCCCGCTACCAATCGATGGTATTGGGGCAAAATAACAAAAAGTCAAAAAGTAAACAAAAGACACGCCGATAGCCACAATCCTCCGTGCACGAAAACTGTGCTCTTTTCCTCCGGGGATCGTGGTGCGTGCGCTGTCTTGATGTTGTGCTGTGTGGTGAGGCGTGCTCTGGGGTTAACACTGGCTCTCCGGCTACAGCCTCCCGTCCTCCTGCTCCTCTAGTAAAACACAAACAGACCACGTAACACAAAGGCAAACAAAACACTAGCTCCGACTGGTCGTTCTCACTTTCTCAGCGCAAGGAGGTTTTGGCGTAGCTGCTTCCCCTTTGTACCCAGCAAACTCCTCCCTGCAGTCACCGCGTTGCCATGGTTTCTCCCATAGAGGGCTGCCCCGCAGCTGACTGCAATGGAATCGTCCTGAGTACTTGCAGCTACGCGCCCCTCCTAATATGGTCACCTTCCGGTTTCCACCTACCACCGAGGCGGTAGATCTAGGAGGCAGCTTACCTTCCCCCTTACACAGCGCCCTTTCTAATCGGGAGGGAGATTTACAGCATCGATCCTTTCTCTCTTTATCACATGAGGCTACTATTCAAACCATTAACATTTGGTCGTCTATTCCAATAATTATGAAATTAATAAGGTGTCTCAACTGGCTATGTCTTACCGCAAATTTTACCTTGCATGCTGATTTTAACCTAGGGCTGCTTAACACGGTTGTTGATGCCTTATCCCAGTCAAGCTTACAACAAGTTCAGCACCTTGATCCAAACCTAAACCCTTTTTCATTTAATTAGTTCAGCAAAATTATATATGAGGTCTGGTTGGCAAAGTCAACCCTTCATGCATATGATTCATCTCGGTTACAGTTGAACTTTTGTAGGTCCCGCGTTACGGTACCCATAGAGATTGCTGGTATGTCCACCTTCGTTGGTCACTGTTTTGATAATCACCATCTCCATCAAAATGTAATTTGGAGATGAATTGCAGGCATTTAATTTCACATCAGGTGTAACCAGTGGCGCTGGAACAATTTTTATAGTTGGGGTGCTGAAAGCCATTGAACAAAACTGTAACCCCTGTGTGGCAGGATAGCGTCACAGCCCAAGCTGGGGCAGCACTGTGCAATCCGACAGTGGTGATGCTGGCAGTGGCTTGGAACTCTTCGGCAATGGTGCTGGCAGCAGCGCAGGGCTCTCCGGCAGTTGTGCTGGCATCAGCGTGGGGCACTCCGGCAGTGACACTGGCAGTGGCGCTGGCGTTGGACCCTCTGGACGTGGATTTGTGGCTGGCTTTCGGCATGGCTGGGCGGTTGCCCTGCTGACTCTGGAACCAGTGGAAGGTCCTCCACTTCTGGCTCTGGAGACAGCAGCTGCTCCTCCCCCTTTTGAACTGGCGATGACAACGGCTCCTCCACTTCCAGCTCTGGAGATGACAGCAGCTCCTCCCCCTTTGACGCTAGAGATGGCAACTGCTCCTCCCCTTTAGGCTCTGCGGACAGCGGGGCTTCCGGGAATGACCGCACCTCCCCTTCTTCCTCTTTCGGGCAGGTCTTTCCTTATTCTCGGGTGTTCAGGCAGGTAGCCCCTCCTCCTGTTAGGAGGCACCAACCATTCTCCTCGAGGCATGCGATGAAGGCGTCTAATCCACCGTCCCATGGGGCTTGGAAGGCAGAGAATCTTCCACTGTCGCTCGGGCGGATGGGGTTACCTTTGTCCCCCCCCATTTCTTATGTTCTTACCAGTGGTGCACTTTTGCTTGGGGATAACAAGAAGGCCAGAGTCGGATGACCTCAGCTTGCGGGCAGGGACACAGCAGGTCAGCAAATTGAGGAGGTACTCTGGACCTGTATAATGAAGGGCATTGTAAGTGAGCAGGGGAGTTTTGAAAGTAATCCTGAACTTTACAGGTAGCCAGTGCAGCTCGGCAAGACGGGGGGTGATGTGATCACATTTTTTTACATCTGGTAAGGATCCTGGCATCTGGCCTGACGTCACCACTCAGTCATCCCTGTCACCCGTAGACAATGTCGACCCAGGGGACTTTTTTGACCTGAAAAAAGAAACATGGACCAGGGGTCACAAATGGAGATTACATAAAGGGGCATTCAGAACAGAAAATAGGAGGCACTTTTTTACACAGAGAATTGTGAGGGTCTGGAACCAACTCCCCAATAATGTTGTTGAAGCTGACACCCCGGGATCCTTCAAGAAGCTGCTTGATGAGATTCTGGGATCAATAAGCTACTAACAACCAAACGAGCAAGATGGGCTGAATGGCCTCCTCTCGTTTGTAAACTTTCTTATGTTCTTATGTTCTTAGTTTTGTTTTGAAATTTATTTGCTCGCTCTCTCGTCTCGCTCTCGTTCCTCCTCTGAACACCCCACCACGAGTGCAGAGAGCTGCAGGTTTATATATCGTGTCCGAGTGGTTTAACTGGCTAGTAATGATTCTCAGCCACCTTCTGTACAAGTTTATTAATTCCTCCTGGCAGAGGACGAGTGACCAACCTCGCCTCTGCCAGAACACGTTGAAACAAAAACAATAACAAACGATGCGGCTATGCCGTCATATATATTTCTCAATAAACAAATACAACAATAATAATAATAATAATAATAATAATAATAATAATAATAATAATAATAATAATAATAATAATAATAATAACTAAAACAAAACAAATACAAAATAATAAACTGCACAGAGGTGGAAGGGTACCCCATTCTAAAAATAAATAAACAATATATTTAAACAGGAGGGCTTTCTACCGCCCTGCTACAGGCAGCAATATAATTTTTGTAGCGAGGTGACTGAACACAAACTGAACACAATATTCTAGATGAGGTCTTACTAATGCATTGTAAAATTTTAACATTACTTCCCTTTATTTAAATTCAACACTTTTCACAAGGAGGCAGTGTGGTCTAGTGGCCACCCCTGCCACTGACTGACTCACTGTGTGACCCTGAGCAAGTCAATTAACCTCCTTGTGCTCCATCCTGTGGATGAGATGTTAAATCAATGTCCTATTGTAAGTGACTCTGCATATAATGCACAGTTCACAGCCTACCTCTGTAAAGTGCTTTGTGATGGTGGTCCACTAATAAGATATTATTATTATTATATATCCAAGCATTTTGTTGGCCTTTTTTAGAGCTTCCCCACATTGTCAGTGTCTCCCATATGGTATTTATAATGGACATTTGTATTGCTTGCCTGCAGAACGTTACACTTTTCTCTATTAAATGTCATTTGCCATGTGTCTGCCCAGTTCTGAATTTGTCTAGATCATTTTTATGGTGTTTGCCACTCCTCCTATTTTTGTGTGGTCTGCATTTTTTTTAATTTTTTTTTATTTTTTTTAATTCAGTGGTTGCCAATTATTTTTATTATTTTCTCCCCAATTTAGTAATGTGCAATTATTTTTTTTAGGCTCAGCCCACCGCTACCACCTCCGTGCTGACTCGAGAGCGGCGAAGACGAACACACGCTGTCCATCAGCTGACCGCTTTTTTACACACTGCAGACTCACCATGCAGCCACCCAGAGCTACAGCGTCAGAGGACAACGCAGCCCCGGGCAGCTTACAGGCAAGCCCGCAGGCGCCCGGCCAGACCACAGGGGTCGCTGGTGCGCTGTAAGCCGAGGACACCCTGGCCGACCTAGCCCTCCCTCCCCCCGGGCGACACCCCCTGGAAGCTCACATCCTCGGTCGGCAAAGGAATAGCCTGGACTCGAACTCACGACGTCCAGACTATAGGGCGCATCCTGCACTCCACGAGTAGCGCCTTTACTGGATGCGCCACTCGGGAGCCGTCGTCTGCATATTTAACAAGTTTGCTTACTATACCAGTATCTAAGTCATTAATGTAGATTAGGAAAAGCAGAGGACTTAATACTGATCCCTGTGGTACTCCACTGGTTACCTCGCTCCATTTTAAGGTTTCTCCTCCAATCAGTACTTTCTGTTTTCTACATGTTAACCACTTCCTAATCCATGTGTATGGATTTCCTTGGATCCCTACTGTGTTCAGTTTTAGAATTCATCTTTTATGCAGGCCTTTGTCAAAAGATTTCTGGAAATCTAATGCTTTGCAATTACCCATTGTCGATGTTGTATCCTCAAAACAATCAAGCAGGTTAGTTAGACACGATCTCCCTTTCCTAAAACCATGCTGACTGTCTCCCAGGATATTGTAACCATATAGGTAATTTTCCATTTTGGATCTTATTATAGTTTCCATAAGTTTACATAAAAGTCAGGCTTATTGGTCTGTAGTTACCTGGTTCGGTTTTGTCTCTCCTTTTTGTGGATCGGTATTACGTTTGCAATTCTCCAGTCTGTCGGTACAACCCGTCTCAAGAGACTGTTGCATGATCTTAGTTAGCGGTTTGTAAATAACTTATTTCATTTCTTTGAGTACTATTTTAACCCTTTGCCTGTCAGGCACGTCAGGTCCAATTAATTTTCACACATGCTGTTTATTTTACACGCGCTGTTTAAAAGTAATTTAATTAATAGCAAAACAGGTTTAAAAGGCACTGCATATCAACAGGACACTCAGTACTGCATCTCCAGCCTCATCCCACCACTTGTTCGCTGTATTTATCACATATCTCTTCATAGTAGTGCATACTGTTCAATCATCTCCTTGTTTTATAACCAAACTCCTCAATAATGCTATCCAAGTCATTATTTTATTACTATAACATCTCAAAAAGTTTGGCAAATTTCTGTGATATTCTTTGAGCGCTGGATGCAGAAGCAGCTATCTTGTTTGTTTATGTCCGTGTTATGTCTGTGGTGAAAGAACTATGCATATTGTTCAGATCCGCCTCCTTTTATTTCGGCTTCTCTTGGCTTCTATCAGTCTCACTTGGCCATTGAAAGCTTTTCTCTGCTTTTTCCGGTCAAAAAAAAACTAGACCTGTGATTGACATCTTTTTGATGATGAACTTGTGAAAAGTAATCATTTAATATATTTGCTATTTTTTTCTCTTCATCTATGAGGTTGCTATTTGTATCTCTTAGACATGTTACTTCCTCCTTGAATGTTCTTTTGCTGTTATAGTATTGGAAAAACCTTTTGGAATTGGTTTTAGCCTCCTTGGTAATGTTTTTTTTCTGTCTCTCTCTTGGCCTTTCTAACTTCCTTTTTGACTTGCGCTTGCAGTTTCAAGTACTCTTTGTGTGTACTTTGTTGTTGGTCCCTGCAAAGTCCCTATTTTCTCTGTATATATATATATTTTTTTTTTAAAGTTAACCTTTAGGTGGGGTTCAGGGGACAGGAGTCTGCGCCAAATTCAATTGCCAATCATATATAAACCCTGAGCACTACCCATTCTGTGTCTGTGTTTGAGTTTTTTGTACCTGTACACTAACTCAGTAAGACCCATATCATTGTTTGAATTTTGGTTCTTAATTAAAATCAAGATGTTAAACTTACTGCATTATTCCTTGTCATTGGAGTCAGAAGACTTGGAAGAAGAGTTTATTCCACAGGCTAGTACGTCTGTCACTTCTGTCCACATTCCATCTGGAAGATCAAGGGGTTCTCCCCAGCTTTCCACCCCCCGGACCTATACCTCTGTACTCGGATCCTCTAGCTGTACCATCCGCTGCTCCAGCCACTGCTAACCCATCTTCTGCAGCCCAGTCACAGAGAAGCAAGCGCAGTCAACCTTGGGAATCCTCTCCAGCTCAGCTGTATTTCAAAGACTGGTCAGTCGATAAATTCCTGAAAACTCTTTTAAAAGAGGGATTCCGATTCCAGCAGAGAGCAACCACAAATCCATGTATATTCTAAACTGCAACAGCATTTCAGCCAAACCCATCTTTCCTCCTCAGCCCACAGCTCAGCGTTTCAGGAATCCATGCCACCCTGCATCCTTGCAGCAAGCCGCCCCATCAACCAGCTCAGCTCCTCAGCAGCCAGCAGCCTCAATCACTCCAGCTCCTCAGTCACCAGCCGTCCAAGATTCGCTCTACAATCTACATCAGGAAATTCTCAAGGACATTAAACAACTCATTCTACCTGTCGTCGATGCCATTTCGGATTTCAGCACCAGCCTGGCAAATTTGGATGGGTAGGTTTCTCATATGGAAGCTAATTTGTCTGTCCCTTCAGCCATCATTTCTTTCATTACTGCAGCAGCCGCTGCAAGCTCTACTGCATCCGTCACTTCCGCCATTCCAGCAACTCCCGCCCCCACAGTCGACCTGCCAATCTACAGCTTGACGTCTGCTTCATCTGTTCACAGGCACTCCCTATCTCCTGAGACGCAGTATCATTGAAGGTAAAGATGTTAATTTAGTTTCCATTCTTATTAGCACTTCGTAATTTTTAGATCACAGCGTTGTCGACTTTCTGTGACACTGAAATCCAGGGACCCTAGACTTAAGACTTAAAAATCTTACACTGGGAGAATTTGTGCTGGCTTTCTCTTTGTATAGAGATGTACTGTGTGAATCATATCCTAACCGTCGGCAAGAACTGGACTCCTATATGTTCAATATAGTAGAGCTGTTTGTACGGAGGGACAATGTTTTACGAATACCACAAATCATTTTCAGCTAAAGCAGCCTGTCACAGGATGACATGAGTGGAAGGGCTGTCAGGCAGCAATGTAGGGAGACTCGGAGACAGACGGTAGGTGAAAGCGCTACAGCGCGTATTTATTAAACAAAAACAAACACAACAAAATAAACAGTTTAAACAAAAACAGATCTCGCACATACTTTAACAGAATCAGAGATCTACACTCTCCAGAATCCTAACACCAACTAACTTGTGCTCTCAGTGCTCCCTTATATACACACTTGTGCAACAATTTACACCCACTTAATCAATTAAACCCTCCACCACATTCTCACATGTTTTTAAAGTGCCAGTG
Source organism: Acipenser oxyrinchus oxyrinchus (assembly GCA_030684275.1). Lineage (NCBI taxonomy): Eukaryota > Metazoa > Chordata > Actinopteri > Acipenseriformes > Acipenseridae > Acipenser > Acipenser oxyrinchus. The sequence goes on along the minus strand of CM060283.1, from coordinate 4,469,169 downwards.
AATTAACCCTTTAATTACCCACCACCACTACAAAACACACATATACACACACACACTGTAAACATAGGGCAGTACCCTCATTCTGCCACATTCCTCCCCCCTTATGTGCGTAGCACATACAGGCCCTCAACGGGCCACCTTCCCCCCCCCCATTCCACAAGATGTGGGAGGAAATGTTGGGGACCAGCCGACCCCTGTCAAACACCAGACGGGCAGGGCCAGTCCTCTCCCCTTGTGCACCCTACCGTCTGGAGTCCGCTGGCCCCAACAATCCCCAGCACTCCTTCACCTCCATGGGGCTTTTGTAAGGGGGCGCCCGTTTAACCCACATGACTACCCCTGGGCTTCTGTACGGGGGTGCCTGTTTAACCCCCGGCCTACCCCATAAACCCAATGTCTTTATTGTCCCTTCTCGGGTCCCTCCTGGATACCCGTCAGCTTTATATGGATTACAGTGGGGCAATCTCCATTGAAAAATAAAAATAAGTCTCACTTGTTTCTCACTCTATTTAGGTAGTAGTTTCGGGTTGTGTCTGTTTCCATGTAGACCAAATGCAAATAAACTAATTAATATTAAAATACCGGAGGCAGTATGTTTGTGTCTGAGTTCCAATTTGGCGTTGTGCTACTTACTGATATCGTTGCGCTGTCTTAAACCGGGTTTCCTTGGAGATTTTAGGTTGTCTTAATATAGCCTGTCTCATTTGGTTCCTGTGTGTGCAGCTCTGCTGATTCTGCTGACACAATAATAAAAAAACAACAACATGGACTCCCGAGTGGCGCATCCAGTAAAGGCGTTCCACGTGGAGTGCAGGATGCGCTCTATAGTCTGGACGTTACGAGTTCGAGTCCAGGCTATTCCTTTGCCGACCGATGATGGAAGCTTCCAGGGGGCAGCGCTCAATTGGCTGAGCGCCGCCCGTGGGGAGGGAGGGTTAGGTCGGCCAGGGTGTCCTCAGCTCACCGCGCACCAACGACCCCTGTAGTCTGGCCTGCGGGCTTGCCTGTAAGCTGCCCGAGAGCTGTGTTGTCTTCCAACGCTGTAGCTCTTGGGTGGCTGCATGGTGAGTCCGCAGTGTGAAAAAAAGCGGTCAGTTGACGGCACACGCTTCGGAGGACAGCGTGTGTTCGTCTTTGCCCTCCCGAGTCAGCACAGGGGTGGTAGCGGTGAGCTGAGCCTAAAAATAATTGGCCATTTCCAAATTGGGGAGAAAATAATAAAAATAATTGGCAACGACTAAATTTTAAAAAAAACATAAGAAAGCGCTGAGTACTGTCCTTGTATTATTTGCTAAATATTTTTGGCTGCATATATATTTATTATAAACCTATTATACACATACATATTCTTAAGAGAAAAGACAACACATTTCCAGATAACTTGCTGTTACAACAAAAGAGTCTGTGCAGTTTGCATTTCCCATTTTGTATTTGAATCTGCCAGTAACTAACGCTGTGGCCAATGCTCATTTTCAAAACTGGCACTAATGCAAACATCAAATCAGGTAAAATATGGAACAGCTAAGACTGAATAATTTGACATTAATGTTAATCGAGTGTGGTGGTAGGGAAGCAAATGAATATGCAAAGATATCGAGTGTGGTGGTAGGGAAGCAAATGAATATGCAAAGAGGGCCCCCGAAACGATAACAGCCCAGGGCCCTCATTAAACTTAATCCGGCCCTGCTTGTGGCGTGTGCGCATCCACTGCACACTCAATCTCCCCCTGCCCAAAAGCAGCTACTTCTCATGCTTCATCCTCCGCCTCAGACAAGCCATTTTCCATGCCAACTCCAACTCACTTTAAAGACTGTCTTTCATCAGTTTACCCTATTCATTCTTCAACTCCACCAGAATCTTCCCACAGTAAGGATAAATACGGACGTGTAATTAAATTTTCTGGCAGTAGACAGCTCTGCAATAACTTTAATGAGAAATACTGCTCTCTGGATTATTGTAGCTACATTCATATGTGCAGTTTCTGCGGAGACGCCCACTCTCAGTCCATCTGCCTATTAGCTTCCGAATGACTCTCTCCTCTTCTATCAGTGTTCACACCTATATCTATCCCTACATTGAATAATTTATTGCAAAATCACCCAGACCATATTTTCGACAACTCATCATATTTTGACACCATCATATTTTGACACCTAATCGCATATTAGGTCCTCGCTATTCCTAATCTACATTAATGATTTAGATTCTGGTATAGTAAGCAAACTTGTTAAATTTGCAGACGACACAAAAATAGGAGGAGTGGCAAACACTGTTGCAGAAGCAAAGGTCATTCAAAATGATCTAGACAGCATTCAGAACTGGGCAGACACATGGCAAATGACATTTAATAGAGAAAAGTGTAAAGTATTGCACGCAGGCAATAAAAATGTGCATTATAAATATCACATGGGAGACACTGAAATTGAAGAAGGAATCTATGAAAAAGACATAGGAGTTTATGTTGACTCAGAAATGTCTTCATCTAGACAATGTGGGGAAGCTATAAAAAAGGCCAACAAGATTTTTTACTCATTATTTTTACATACAATTACCCATTTATACAGTTGGGTTTTTACTGGAGCAATCTTGGTAAAGTACCTTAATCAAGGGTACAGCAGCAGTGTCCCCTACCTGAGATTGAACCCACAACCCTCCGGTCAAGAGTCCAGAGTCCTAACCACTACTCCACAATGCTGCATTAGTGTTGAATTTAAATCAAGGGAAGTAATGTTAAAACTTTACAATGCATTAGTAAGACCTCACCTAGAATATTGTGTTCAGTTTTGGTCACCTCGTTACAAAAAGGACATTGCTGCTCTAGAAAGAGTGCAAAGAAGAGCAACCAGAATTATCCTGGGTTTAAAAAGCATGTCGTATGCAGACAGGCTAAAAGAATTGAAGACTACGCGGTGATCTGATTCAAACATTCAAAATCCTAAAGGTAAAGACAATGTCGACCCAGGGGACTTTTTCAACCTGAAAAACGAAACAAGGACCAGGGGTCACAAATGGAGATTAGATAAAGGGGCATTCAGAACAGAAAATAGGAGGCACTTTTTTACACAGAGAATTGTGAGGGTCTGGAACCAACTCCCCAGTAATGCTGTCGAAGCTGACACCCTGGGATCCTTCAAAAAGCTGCTTGATGAGATTCTGGGATCAATAAGCTACTAACAACCAAACGAGCAAGATGGGCCGAATGGCCTCCTCTCGTTTGTAAACTTTCTTATGTTCTTATGTTCTTATGTTCTTATCAATGGCTTTTCAAATGTTTTTTCTGAAGGAATCAAACACATCCCTTCTTCATCACTGCACTGCAAAAATCTACAAACATCAATCAAAGAACCTCAAATAGTTAAAACTCTCATCAAATCAGAAGTATCTAAGGATTTATGGTTGGCCCCTTCTCAGCCCCTCCATTTCCTCTGTTTCGCATTAACCCTACAAGCATAGCTACCACAAAGATGTCAGTTAAAAAACGGCTCATCATTGATCTATCAGCTCCTCATGACAGCCTTTTCAGCAGCATTAACTCTTGAATCCCTTTAGATTCATTCTCCCTCCACTGTATCACCATCATATCAAATCTGCTGGCAGAGGATCCCAGTTAGCAAAAGCAGATATTTCAGATGCATTTAAAGTCCTACCCATCCTCCCCTCACTCTGTCACCTCTTCGGGATATGTTGGAAAAATAAATTTTATTTTTCCACCCAGCTGACTTTTGGCTGCCGCAGCAGCCCCTATATTTTTTACTCTCTTTCTGAAGCTTTATGCTGGATTCTGTTAAATATTCACAATATCCCCTTCCTTCTCCATATTCTCTTTAAATCAGTTGAGAAAACCATTGAATCAGTGCACACCCTGCACACACTCGATACCATCCGCTTCGAAACCCGCCTTCCTCCCAGCAAGCTTGCTCGCATCCGTTCTCTCATTCAAGAATTCCAGATTTCCAACACTATCAAGAAACGTGATCTTCTTTCACTGCTCGGTCACTTCGCTATTCGTATCATTCCGCAGGGCAGGACATTCATTTCTCGTCTTCTTGCTCTGTCTGCCAAAGTAAAAAATCTCAACTCTTTCATTAACATTTCAGCAGAGGCAAGGAAAGACATCTGGATGTGGTCCTCTCTGTTACAACACTGGAACAGTTTATCTCTTTTCTATGACGACTTCATCTCAGCCCAGCACGACCTCTCTCTGCACACCGACGCATCCTTCTCCGGTTTTGGCAGGTTCTTCTCTCAGCGATGGTTTTCTAACTCATGACCTCAGGAAACAAAAACTCTCCCTCCTCAACTGAAATCTACCTATTAGAAATCTACCCCATAGTGGTGGTGGCTCATTTATGGGGATCCCGCTGGAAAAATAAGTCAATTTTATTTTACTGCCATAATCAAGCCACTGTTATCAATAAAGGACGTTCTTCTTCTCCATTAATCATGCAATTGTTACGCTGCCTCGTCTGGATCTCCGTATGTAACAACTTCATCATTCAAGCCCTTTCTCATCTTCAGATTCCCAGGCTCAGACGTCTGGTTCCATTGGCTCATCATTTCCCTCTGGCAGTCCCTCCATTCAGCAAACTGGTAATGAGAAGAACCCAGCTATTCAAAACCTGATCACTGCTGCCCAGGGATACATGATCAACACCCTCACTCCTTCTACTCGTTCCTCCTACTCCTCCGGTTGGTCTGCCTTTTCATTATTCTGCAATCAAAACAGGATTCCTCCAACTCCATTCTGTCTGATTGCTTTTTTTGGTTTCCTCCGTTTCTCTGAGTTTGTAATTCCTTCCCAGTTTCCTTTCAGTAGGTATTCGTTGCTGCGATCTCTCCTTAGTTCCTAACTATCATTATATCCTGTTCCTCCGTACTTCCAAATCGGATCAGTTCTGTCAGGGTCAGTTCATTCATCTCTGCAAACTTAATTCTCCTTTATGCCCCTATTCAGCAATGTCTCACTACCTGTCTAGTCGTCGCCCAGATATCCTTCTGATCCTTTATTAACATTGTGTAGTTACAAGAAGCTTGTTTTCATCCCACCTGTCCTATCTCATATCTAAAGCAAGTCTGTCCCCGCAGTTCTACACTCCCCATTCTTTCCGTATAGGTGCAGCTACCTCCGCAGCCAAAGTTAACATCAATCAACATATGATTAAAAGAATGGGGCGCTGGACATCCTCTGCAGTAGAAACCTACATCCACTCCTCTCTCTCAGACATTTCCACAGTTTAACAGAATATTGCTATTATGCCCGGCGTGGGGATTATCTCTCTGCCTGGGACACAAGAGATTTCCCTCCCAAAAAAAGTGTTTTTTTTTCTCTCCACTGAGTAGTAGATCACACACAAAAAGAAAAGGAGAAAAAGGAAGGAAAAAGAAAAGACAGGGAGGAAAGAAAAAAGGGGATATATATATATATATATATATATATATATATATATATATATATATATATATATATATATATATATATATATATATATATATATATATATATATATATATAATTCCACTGAGTAGTAGATCACACACAAAAAGAAAAGGAGAAAAAGGAAGGAAAAAGAAAAGACAGGGAGGAAAGAAAAAAGGGGATATATATATATATATATATACAGTACTGTGCAAAAGTTTTAGGCAGGTGTGAAAAAATGCTGTAAAGTAAGAATGCTTTCTAAAATAGACATGTTAATAGATTATATTTATCAATTAACTAAATGCAAAGTGAGTGAACAGAAGAAAAATCTAAATCAAATCCATATTTGGTGTGACCACCCTTTGCCTTCAAAACAGCATCAAGCATCAATTCTTCTAGGTACACTTGCACACAGTTTTGAAGGAACTCGGCAGGTAGGTTGGCCCAAACATCTTGGAGAACTAACCACAGTTCTTCTGTGGAATTAGGCAGCCTCAGTTGCTTCTCTCTCTTCATGTAATCCCAGACAGACTCGATGATGTTGAGATCAGGGCTCTGTGCGGGCCATACCATCACTTCCAGGACTCCTTGTTCTTCTTTATGCTGAAGATAGTTCTTAATGACTTTCGCTGTATGTTTGGGGTCGTTGTCATGCTGCAGAATAAATTTGGGGCCAATCAGATGCCTCCCTGATGGTATTGCATGATGGATAAGTATCTGCCTGTACTTCTCAGCATTGAGGAGACCATTAATTCTGACCAAATCCCCAACTCCATTTGCAGAAATGCAGCCCCAAACTTGCAAGGAACCTCCACCATGCTTCACTGTTGCCTGCAGACACTCATTCGTGTATGCTCTCCAGCCCTTCGGTGAACAAACTGCCTTCTGCTACAGCCAAATATTTCAAATTTTGACTCATCAGTCCAGAGCACCTGCTGCCATTTTTCTGCACCCCAGTTCCTGTGTTTTCGTGCATAGTTGAGTCGCTTGGCCTTGTTTCCACGTTGGAGGTATGGCTTTTGGCCGCAAGTCTTCCATGAAGGCCACTTCTGACCAGACTTCTCCGGACAGTAGATGGGTGTACCAGGGTCCCACTGTTTTCTGCCAGTTCTGAGCTGATGGCAATGCTGGACATCTTCCGATTGCGAAGGAAGTAAGCATGATGTGTCTTTCATCTGCTGCAGTAAGTTTCCTTGGCCGACCACTGCGTCTACGGTCCTCAACGTTGCCCGTTTCTTTGTGCTTCTTCAAAAGAGCTTGGACAGCACATCTGGAAACCCCTGTCTGCCTTGAAATTTCTGCCTGAGAGAGACCTTGCTGATGCAGTATAACTACCTTGTGTCTTGTTGCTGTGCTCAGTCTTGCCATGATGTATGACTTTTGACAGTAAACTGTCTTCAGCAACCTCACCTTGTTAGCTGAGTTTGGCTGTTCCTCACCCAGTTTTATTCCTCCTACACAGCTGCTTCTGTTTCAGTTAATGATTGTGTGTGGCAAAGTGCCCCCCCGTGTGTATTTTGTGTTACGTGTTGTGTGTAAATGTTGGTGTATAGGCATTGGTACACGGGATATAAGCGGGTCTGTGTTTCACATGTGTTTAAATTGTAGATTTGTATTTAGGCACGAGGAGGGCACAAATCACATCACGTGCAAGTAAAAAGTAATAATATGTGAGCACGGGGAATTGCACTTTAATTAATTCACGTGCAGTTGTACCGAGATTCCAATTGAATGATTGACTAGCAATCGAGTCTCGGTACAACTGCATAAAAGCTGTATGTTTTCACTCACTCGGGGTTGGGTGTTCGTGAGTGGAGAACGGGTGAGAGAGAGAGAGAGAGAGAGAGAGAGAGATAGAAAATATATAGAACAATTGCTATCGCGTGCTGGTAGGACCAGCACGGTACTTGTTTTATTATTTACTCACCGTGTTTGTGTGTCTGTCCGTCCACCGTTTGTTTAGTGTTAGTCCGTTTTTGTTTATCTATTTATTTTGGCGTAAGTGCCGTGTCCTGTTTTTGTGTGTTTGTTGTTACAACCGTTTATTTTTCTGTTCTGTTTGATTATTAAACGTTGAGCGCGATCACGCGCTCAGCTTCACCAAAAACCCCAAGTCTCTGTCTGTTCTGTGTTCCTGCTTCTGCCGTGACGTCACCGCTCAGCCGTCTTTGTCACACGTGGTGTCAGAAGTGGGATAACAGCGCCTCCAGGACTCAGGCCAGAGCAGGAACCGCAATTTGTTTAAAAAAAAACAAAAAAAAAACAAAACCCAACAACAACAACAACAAGAAAATGGAAGGCTGGAACTGGAGAGATGGCTGCCAGGATCTGGAGGTCCTCCTCGGTGGTCTAGAGGACCAAGGCTGGTGCCTTGCCTCTGGGGAGTTCGGGCACCCAGTGGTGCACTGCCCCTACCAAGAGGGAGAGGAGGAACTGGCCCAGGAGAGGAAGGTGAGGAGGAGGCAGAGAAGGGGAAAGGGGAAGAGGAAGGCGGAGTGTCCACCGCCCAAGTCTCCACCAGCAGAGGAAGAATGCCTGCTGGTTTTGCCTCCACAGCCTGAGTGGGAGGAGCTCGAACGTCCCTACGCCTGAGTGGGAGGAGCCCGAACGTCCCTACGCCTGAGTGGGAGGAGCCCGAACGTCCTACGCCTGAGTGGGAGGAGCCCGAACGTCCCACGCCTGAGTGGGAGGAGCCCGAACGTCCCACGCCTGAATGGGAGGAGTCGGTGCGTCCACAGCCCAAGAGGGAGGAGTCGGTGCGTCCACAGCCCAAGAGGGAGGAGTCGGTGCGTCCACAGCCCAAGAGGGAGGAGTCGGTGCGTCCACGACCCAAAAGGGGAAGGTAGAGCGTCCACCGCCCCAGTCTCCACTAGCAGAGGGTGAATTCCTGCTGGTTCCACCTCCATTGCCATGGGAGGACCGCTTGCAGCTCCCACCTCCACCAGCAGAGGGTGAATTCCTGCTGGTCCCGCCTCCGCCACTTCCACCGCCAGGAGCAGAGCAGCAGGAGCTGCCTCTGCCTCCTCCACCAGCAGAGGGTGAATGCCTGCTGGGTCCCTGTCCCCAGCAGAGGGTGAATGCCTGCTGGGTCCCTGTCCCCAGCAGAGGGTGAATGCCTGCTGGGTCCCTGTCCACCAGCAGAGGGTGAATGCCTGCTGGGTCCCTGTCCACCAGCAGAGGGTGAATGCCTGCTGGTCTCCCCTTCCGAGGCGGAGCCGCACCAGTCCCCTGCAAGAGGGGAGGGCCGCACCAGTCCCCTGAAACAAGGGTAGACTACACGCTGCTCCCACCTCCGCCGCCAGGAGACTACACGCCGCTCCCACCTCCACCGGCAGGAGCAGAGCAGCAGGAGCTGCCTCTGCCTCCGCCACCTCCACCAGCAGGAGCAGAGCAGCAGGAGCTGCCTCTGCCTCCGCCACCTTCACTGGCAGGAGCAGAGCAGCAGGAGCTGCCTCTGCCTCCGCCACCTTCACTGGCAGGAGCAGAGCAGCAGGAGCTGCCTCTGTCTCCGCCACCTCCATCGGCAGGAGCAGAGCAGCAGGAGCTGCCTCTGCCTCCGCCAACCCCACCAGCAGAGGAGGAATGTCTGCTGGTATCACTTCCCCACCAGCAGAGGATGAATGCCTGCTGGTATCACTTCCCCACCAGCAGAGGATGAATGCCTGCTGGTATCACCTACCCCACCAGCAGAGGATGAATGCCTGCTGGTAACACTTCCCCACCAGCAGAGGATGAATGCCTGCTGGTATCACTTCCCCACCAGCAGAGGAGGAATGCCTGCTGGTATTACTTCCCCACCAGCAGAGGATGAATGCCTGCTGGTAACACTTTCCCCACCAGCAGAGGAGGGATGCCTGCTGGTATCATTTCCCCACCGTCACGAGGAGAGGAGCAGGAGCTGCCTCTCCCTTCACCAGAAGGACCCGGACTAGATGCTGGCGGTCCTCGGCAGCCCTTGCATAGGCTGCTGAGGGAAGCACGGGAAGAACCGCCCGGCCGCAGAGGCCGAGAAGAGGGCCAACACCTGCACCCCAGCTAGTCCTGACTCCCTGCCCGCCGCCCAAGGATGCCTGCCCGCCGCCCAAGGATGCCTGCCCCGCCGCCCAAGGATGCCTGCCCCGCTCGCCCAAGGATGCCTGCCTCGCCGCCCAAGGATGCCTGCCTCGCCGCCCAAGGATGCCTGCCTCGCCGCCCAAGGATGCCTGCCTCGCCGCCCAGGGATGCCTGCCTCGCTTCGCCCAAGGATGCCTGCCTCGCTTCGCCCAAGGATGCCTGCCTCGCTTCGCCCAAGGATGCCTGCCTCGCTTCGCCCAAGGATGCCTGCCTCGCTTCGCCCAAGGATGCCTGCCTCGCCTCGCCCAAGGATGCTTGCCTCGCATCGCCTGGGGTTGCCAGCCGCTCCGCATCGCCTGGGGTTGCCAGCCGCTCCGCATCGCCTGGGGTTGCCAGCCGCTCCGCATCGCCTGGGGTTGCCAGCCGCTCCGCATCGCCTGGGGTTGCCAGCCGCTCCGCATCGCCTGGGGTTGCCAGCCGCTCGCATCGCCTGGGGTTGCCAGCCGCTCCGCATCGCCTGGGGCTGCCTGTCGCTCCGCATCGCCTGGGGCTGCCTTTTGCTCCACACAGGGTACAGGGTACGAGGGAGAAGTGGAGCTCCCGCTGCCGCCTCTATGGCCAGGGGCTCCCTCCCGAGTTCGCCTCCCGAGGGTCCGCTGCTGCTGCCGTCGCCTCCCGAGGGTCCGCTGCTGCTGCCGTCGCCTCCCGAGGGTCCGCTGCCGTCGCCTGGGGTCGCCAGGGATCCTGCTTCGCCTGGGGTAGTCGAGGGTCCTGCTTCGCCTGGGGTCGCTACACTATGGCCAGAACCCCATGAAGGGGAGCTGTCGGCCATGAAGAAAGGGGGGGAGGTCAGGAGACCAGCTCCCCCAGCCGCATTTCCGTGGCAGGAAACACGGTGGCCAGAGCCCCACGGAGGGGAGCTAGCGGCCACGAAGGAGGGGGGGGAGGTCAGGAGACCCGCTCCCCTCGCAGCAGTTTCGCTGCCAGAAATTGGGTGGCCGGCGCCCCACGGAGGGGAACTGCCGGCCATGAAGAAGGGGGGGAGGTCAGGAGACCAGCTTCCCCCGCAGCAGTTTCGCTGCCGGAGATTGTGTGGTCGGAGCCCCATGGAGGGGAACTGCCGGCCATGAAGAAGGGGGGGGAGGTCAGGAGACCAGCTCCCCCAGCTGCACTTTCGCAGCAGGAGATAGTGTGGCTGAAGCCCCGGAAGAGGGAGCTGCCAGCCACGAAGAATTGGGGGGTGCCAGACATTTCACCATGGCCACCCCCAGAAACAACTTGCTTCCCCCTCTTCCGGGACTTTGGGACTGAGGGGGAGGTGGCCATTGAGGCCATGTGTGCTTTGCACAAGGGGGTATATGTGGCAAAGTGCCCCCGTGTGTATTTTGTGTTACGTGTTGTGTGTAAATGTTGGTGTATAGGCATTGGTACACGGGATATAAGCGGTCTGTGTTTCACATGTGTTTAAATTGTAGATTTGTATTTAGGCACGAGGAGGGCACAAATCACATCACGGCAAGTAAAAAGTAATAATATGTGAGCACGGGGAATTGCACTTTAATTAATTCACGTGCAGTTGTACCGAGATTCCAATTGAATGATTGACTAGCAATCGAGTCTCGGTACAACTGCATAAAAGCTGTATGTTTTCACTCACTCGGGGTTGGGTGTTCGTGAGTGGAGAACGGGTGAGAGAGAGAGAGAGAGAGAGAGAGATAGAAAATATATAGAACAATTGCTATCGCGTGCTGGTAGGACCAGCACGGTACTTGTTTTATTATTTACTCACCGTGTTTGTGTGTCTGTCCGTCCACCGCTTGTTTAGTGTTAGTCCGTTTTGTTTATCTATTTATTTTGGCGTAAGTGCCGTGTCCTGTTTTTGTGTGTTTGTTGTTACAACCGTTTATTTTTCTGTTCTGTTTGATTATTAAACGCTGAGCGCGATCACGCGCTCAGCTTCACAAAAACCCCAAGTCTCTGTCTGTTCTGTGTTCCTGCTTCTGCCGTGACGTCACCGCTCAGCCGTCTTTGTCACATTGTGTTTCAACCTACATATTGAATTGATGATCATTAGCACCTGTTTGGTATAATTGTTTAATCATACACCTGACTATATGCCTACAAAATCCCTGACTTTGTGCAAGTGTACCTAGAAGAATTGATGCTGTTTTGAAGGCAAAGGGTTGTCACACCAAATATGGATTTGATTTAGATTTTTCTTCTGTTCACTCACTTTGCATTTAGTTAATTGATAAATATAATCTATTAACATGTCTATTTTTGAAAGCATTCTTACTTTACAGCATTTTTTCACACCTGCCTAAAACTTTTGCACAGTACTGTATATATATATATATATATATATATATATATATATATATATATATATATATATATATATATATATATAATTCTGTCTATCAATTTTTTTGTTTTGTTTTTTTCCCTATTTCGCATTGGTGGCACCTCTGCGGGGAGCCAGGGGTCCTTCTTTTTGGGGGCAAGTGAAGCTTCACTTCCCAACCTTGAGTCGGTCGGGCCACCCCGTCCTCCGAGAAGGAAGGTTCTCTACACGAGTCAGAGGGGACCCCCGGACAAAAAAACTTTTTTTACTTAATTTTTAACACCTTTACTTTTTGTATGCTTCTCTCCCTCAGTTCACATTCGTTCGTTCGTTCGTTCATTCGTTTGTTTACAGGATACTCCGGGAAGTAGCCGAGCTATCCAGCTCGGAGACCGAATCACTCAGTCCTGCACCTCCAGGTTGGCAGCTCCTTGTTTGAGCAATGGGATCCTGATTTTACTAATAACACTTAGCCATAGCTCCTGTCCAGTGAATTGATTTATTAAACAATTGTTTTAGATTTTGATTTATCTACTTTTGGGATGTATTTGTTTTGCGACTCTAGTACTACATTTAAAAAAAAATAGCCATCCTTTCTCTGTGGATGTTTTCTCTATTTTACTCCAATCTACTTCTGTTAATCTCTGTTTCATGCCTTTTTAAAATTGTAAACCTTGGCTTTATTGTTATTTTTGGGGTTTTAAAAAGCACTTCAAATGAGACCATGTTGTGGTCTGAGTTTGCCAATGGCTCTCTGACCTCTGTTTTAGTTATTCTGTCTTTGTTATTTGAAAAGACTAAATCAAGGCATGCCTCCCATCTAGTTGATCATTTACTACCTTAACAAAGACCGTCTCAGTGCTATGTGCAGCACAAAATCCAGACTGAAATTTCTCAAATACAGTATTACAAATTAGAAACTTGTGCAATTGATTAGCAACAACTCTCTAGAACCTTTGATAAAAATGGCAGATTGGATATTGGCCTATAGTTGCTAAGGGCTTTAGGGTCAAGGTTTTTTTTTTGAGCAAGGGCTTTTCCACTGCAACCTTAAATGCAGAGGGAACTATACCAGAGGACAGTGATTCATTCATAATTGTTAAAATGAATGTATTAATAACACAGAAAATACATTTTAATAATTTTGTTGGGATTGGATCAAGGGCACAAGTAGTAAATCTCATATGCATAACTAATGCTGTCAGGTCTTGTAAGGTAATCAGAGAAAAAGCCTCCAACATCGCTCTATCAGATCTAATAGGTTCAGGAAAGAAAGAAAGTTCTATAATAGAAGGAGTCGTAAAATCTGATCTCTGATGTCAAGTGATTTATTTTGGAAAAACTTTAAGAAGTTATTACAGCTAAAAGAGGAGCCAATTGTGAGGGTAGAAGTATTAGAAGGTGAATTTTATCTATGGAACTGTGATGGGGTACACCCCACCCCTATGTGTATATGTATTATTTTGTTTTTGTATTTGTTGTATTATTATTATTTAAATGTACTGTTTTGTGTATTTAAAAAAGCCATTTTTATTGTTATTGTTGTTTACAGCCTGGATGGGGTTAAATGCCCCATTCATATAAAATTGTGAGAATGCGTGGTCAACAGCAAGTGATTATTGACAAACTGGCTGTTGACCACGCAGATGAGAAACCCTGTGCCGAATGTGGCAGACGGATAAACTTGGTAAGTAATAGCCATTTAATCCCTCTGCCACAATATAAAAACAAGCAGCTTTGGCTGAAAAAGGTTTTGAGTATGTTCAGAGAAGGAACGTTAAAATAACTAAATTAGAGCAAATATTAAACATGTTTCAAAGAGTAGTGAAAGAAAACAGGAGGGTCAGGTGTATGTCGGCATTTGTAAACTTAAGAACATAAGAAAGTTTACAAACGAGAGGAGGCCATTCAGCCCATCTTGCTCGTTTGGTTGAACTTGGACCAAAAAGACACACAGAATGAGCACTGTCTTGTCTAGTTTGGCAAAAGCTGTTTTTACAACAGGTCTTTAAAGAAATGGCCACAAAAATTGATTCCAATTCTTTTGCCTTCCAAAAACTGCACTGTAGTGCATAAACTATCGCCAGAAACAATGAGAAATTTGGCGACTGCCTTTTCAGCTAAACCCTGAAATCAGTAGTAGAGTTATCCTTTGTGTGCAGAATGTGTGCTGAAAGCACGGACCAATGTGACACGAGTCAACTTACTATTTACCATTGTTTTTTTAACCTGACAGAAATATCTGTAGGCTGTAATGCAAAAAATATAAGTGCAGCCATATTCAGTTGTTTGGAAAATCCAGTACAGAAAATGGTGTGGTTTAAATTAGACGGTGCATCAGTAATGCTATCACAGCATTATGAGGTATGTTTATATTATAATTAAATATAGGAGGGGGCAGTTGAGTGGGGAATGCCCCCGCTCTTCACAGATGGGGCACCAGCAGGTTGCCTCTACAGTGCGGAGGAAGGCCTCCCAGCTGATCTCCTCTGGTGGCTGTGGACGCACCGACACCACCCTCTTGGGCTGTGGACGCACCGACTCCCCCCTCTTGGGCTGTGGATGTTCGGGCTCCTCCCACTCAGGCACAGGACATTCAGGATCCTCCCACTCAGGCACAGGACGTTCAGGATCCTCCCACTCAGGCACAAGACGTTCAGGATCCTCCCACTCAGGCGCAGGACGTTCGGGCTCTTCCCACTCAGGCGCAGGATGTTCAGGCTCCTCCCACTCCTCTCCCTGGTATTGGGTGGGGCAGATGGCCACTGTGTGCCCAAACTCCACACAACCAGGGCACCACTCATCTACTACATAAATTGGGCCGATGTCCCCCGGTGGCAGCTGTTGCTGCTGCCTCTTGCAGCTCTTCCTCCTTCCCATCCTCCTTTCTCCTCCACAAGTAATAATAAAAAAAACCCTGAAAAAACAAAAAAAACTGCAGTACCCTTTCCTGCAGTACCTTTTCTTGCCTGAGTCCCGGAGGCGCTGGTGATCCCACCCTGGACACCACATGTGGCAGGGCGGTCGTGTGGTGACGTCAGGCCAGAAGCAGGAAGGAAAAACTGACACCAGGGAAGTACTGCAGTTAAAGATGCGTGGTGCGCCGTTTTTCAAACACAATCTCCCCAGTAATGTTGTTGAAGCTGACACCTTGGGATCCTTCAAGAAGCTGCTTGCTGAGATTCTGGGATCAATAAGCTACTAACAACCAAACAAGTAAGATGGGCTGACTGGCCTCCTCTCGTTTGTAAACTTTCTTATGTTCTTATGTTCTTAAAAATAAAATAAATATTTAAACAAAAACACTGTGCTCACAGAGTGAAAATAAAACAGTCAAACAAAAACAAAATCTCGAACACAAATAATACGATCAGGCTGGGCAGCAGCCTTCACTGATCGTATACGTTTTTTTTTTAAATTTTCTCTCTCACTCCGCTTGCTCTCGTTCCTCCTCTGAACACCCACACCTGGAGTGCAGAGAGCTGCAGGTTTATATATCGTGGCCGATATATAAACCGGCCACAATCTGCACGAGTTTATTAATTATTCATGGTAGAGGACAAGCACCAATCTCGCCTCTGCCAGAACATGTTTTAAAATAAACAAAACAAACGCACGGCTACGCCGTCATATAAATACATAATAAATCATAAAACACAAATACAAAATAACACAGGGGCGGAGGGGGAAACCCTGTTCTAAAAATAAATAAACAAATAAACGTACAGGGCTCCTCGCCCTGTTACAATGTGCAACCCCCTTACCAATTTACAAAGAACCTGTGTGTGGCCAAGTTAAACTGACTTCTAAACTGACTTTAGTTGTCCCGGCTTGACTGGTACTGGCGTAGTCGGACACTATATAAATGGTATGGTAAATATTCTTAAGTAATCTTGTGTGCAGGGAATTCCCAAGCTGAGCTCACAGCCCTTCATAACATTAGGCATCCTGGCTGAGGACCTTCATGCAATAAATCCGTAGATTTGTGTTGCACAGTATAATGGTTCTGTTAGATCAGTCACTGGAAATTAGAAATGTCTGAAAAGTAAGAGCTGACCAGAAGGCAGTGAGTACAGTCTGAAACAGCACCAACTGTAGCATGCATGGAAATAAATGTACCCCCCGCAGAGTCAGTTGGGAGATTTCTCTGTAAGTTCTGCGACCCCCTGAACCCATTTCACAATGCTGAATAACTTACTGAAGAGTGAAGCTGCTGTTTAAAGAAGTACTTCAATTAAAAAACTCACGCTAGCAGGAAAAAGTGGGCCTACATAGGATTCGATAGACAGGAATAAAATAAGAATGTGGCAATCTGCAAGTTAATTTCTGCAAATATACCCTATGGTAGTTCCATTAAAGGTGACACAACTAAAGTCAAAATATCATTTTAAGTTGTATGCAAAATTCCCATCTTATAGAACCTTGTCCATCCAAACAAACTTACTGCTACAGTACTATAACAGAAGCCCCTTCCAGTACCACAGGTCCCTTCTTCGTGTCAGGCCATGACTCTCCTGCTCTCCAGTCTCTTGCAGTGGAGTTCTGGTTTCAATAAAGAAGCAGCTCCATTTTCCATCCAAACCACATAAAAGGGCTTTTCCTGTTTTTATATGAGCTCAATCAAGTCTGGAGACAATATGCCTGACCGATGCACTTCTTAACACGTCTTACAGTTTATTGTATTTTAATACAGTTGAAAATGGGAGCTGCAGGGTAACAGTGGTGGCTTAGCTGTACTTCACATGGCATGACTTTTCTAGCTCTAACAACTAGCTCTGGAACAGATTATAAAACAAAAAAACAGGGGTGTAGCAAATAGTTATTTTTTTGAGAATTTATGTAAGAGGGGAAATTAAGTTTTTTCTTTTTTCTACAGAGCTTTACTTTATTATGTGCCGTGCCAATATTGCCTTAAAATGACATCCACCTAGACTGTCTGAATTCAGAATGAGGTCTCCTTTTGGCAACATATGTAAAATGTAAAGCTTTTAATATAGCAAGAAACAGGTAAAAAAAGACCTTCCCAAAACTCATAGAAAATATGAAACAACATTAGAGGAAATCCAAAATGACTAATTTGTTCTTTTTAACCTAGTTGTATCATTATTCTGTATAAATGTAGAGTACAAATCAAGGAGGTTATGATCAGGTTGTAAAATGCACTGGTGAGAGTTGTAGAGTTGTCTAATTCTGGTCAATAAATTACCAAAAGAACATTGGGGTCCTGAGTCCACGAAGAGCAACTTGACTTATCCCAGGGTACAATTTATGAAGTTAGTTTGAAGGAACTGAATCTGGTTAGCTTAGAACAAAGAAGGGTTGGGGGGGGGGCTTGATTTAAGCTTTTAATATATTATATAGCTTTAAAAGAACAGAAACCAGGACTAGATGATACAGTTGGAAGCTGAGACAGACTTAGACAGATTTTAGGTGAGCGTATGGGATGGGTTACGAAGCCACGTTATTAATGTTGTATCATTCGGATACTAGGAACCTCCTCATGTTCGTAAATGTTGTTATGTTCAAACTATGGGGTAAAAAAATGCACAATATGGGGTATTTCACTCCGGTTTTAACCCTTTGCTGCCGACGCGCTGTAATTTCGTAACTTTTGTTACGATGACAAAACATGTCATATCTCAGCCGTCCAACCAGCAAACTTTGTTTTTTTTTTAAGCATGGGTGTAACAGGGGATATCTGTGCTGACTGTTTGCCGCATGCATGGTTCTGCAGGAAGAGGGCAGCAACCCGTAAGATCCACCTGTAGTCATGGCAATTAGTCGGGGAAACGCTGCAGAGTGCAGCACCTTTGTTTTGTTAGTAGTGTTTTGTTTTCCCTTTTTCTTTGTGCCTTTTGTTTTCATTATTATTTTGAGCACTTGTATGTGCACTGGACTGTATACCGGTGTTTGTAACCCTGTGGTCCTGATGACTGTTGTCAGTATTCAGGCCACGGACAACAACACCCTCTGCGGGTAAAAATAAATCAGTGTGCCTGAGCAGCATTACAAATAAAGTTTTGTCTCCTGTGTGTCAGTGAATTGCCCACCACCCTTCCACACGTGGTGTTAGCGGTGGGATTCACTGGCACTGCCCATACAGCAGTGCAAGAACCAAGGGAGACAGAATGGATCCCCAACAGTTTGCCACCATGATGGACCTCCTGCGCCAAACACTAACGGAGGTCGTGAAGGGGGGTGCCAGACCTGACAAAAATGACTGCAGATGATCGACCCGATGTCTATCTGGAGATATTCGAGGCTATGGCGATCTCTGCCGGGTGGGCTCAAGCACAGTGGGCTAGCCACCTCCTGCCACATCTGACGGGGGAGGCGCGGGTGGTGTCAAGGACCTTGGATCCGATGGCAATGATGGACTACCCCACGCTGAAAGCTGCCATCCTCAACCGCGTGGGGGCAACTCCAGAGGGCTACTACCACAAATTCTGGGAGGAGAGTCTCTGCGGAGGAACACCCAGGGCCATCGCTCACCGCTTGCAGGATTACGCCCCTCGATGGCTGAGCCCAGGGGCGACCACCACTGCCAGGCTGGCGGAGGTGATTATAGTCGAGTGGTTCCTGGAGTGCTTGGCTCCAGGGCCGTGCTTATGGTTGCAACGACAGGCACCTGCCACCCTGGATCGGGCGATCCAATTGGCAAAGCATTACCAGGCAGCAGAACCAACACCCACTAAGCTGCCTGGAAACAGTGCTACTCCAGCATCACCCCCTCTACTGGCCCCAGGGAGGGTGAAGGGACTGGGGGACGGGGGTAGCCAGGTCTTTGAATGGAGTGTGGCGGCGGGAGCCCCCAGTCCAAGAACCAGGGGCAGGGTGGGGTCACCCACGGGCTGCTGTGGTATTGAACCGGGGTCTCATGTGGCCACCCTACCGTCAAGTCCCTTTGATGGCTCCTTTGTTTCAACCTCCTGCTGAAGCTTCATGGCAAGAAACCAGTTCACTGAGGTGACCGGTCACATCAACCGGGATTGCCCCGCTGTGGGATGTGACCCCATCCGACCAGGTAACTCCAGCAGACACGAGTGCAATTGTATGTCCTCGGTTGCCAGTGCCTGTAATTCTGGGACGGGACTGCGAGCAGTTCAAAGATTGGTTGGCTGCTGTGATGGCCCCGTCCTCCCTATTGGCTAAGAAAGAGGAAGCAATTGGAGAGATCTTTCCCTTTCGCGACCTGGCATGGTATTGCCATAGATTTAGACCCCAAAAAACTAAACGGGAATGTCGGGCCGCTAAGAATGAGGACTGGCAATGGATTCTATTGGCTGGGGCTGAATGATGATGTCAGGCGTTTTTGCGAATGCTGTGGGGAGTTTCAGAAGGCCAGCCCTAGAGCCGTCCCACGAGCCCCATTGGTGCCATTACCACTAGTGGAAGCTCTGTTTGAGCGCATTGGAGTAGATATAGTGGGACCACTAGAGAGGAGTGCAGCGGGATACACACACCTATTGGTCGTCTTGGATTATGCTATGCGTTGTCCCGAGGCCATTCCCCTCCAATCTGCGTCTGCTAAATCTGTTGCCAACGAGCTCATGAAGGTTTTCTCCCGGGTGGGGATCCCCAAAGAAATACTGACCGACCAAGGCACCAACTTTATGTCCTGGCTAGTCCGTGGAACATGTAAACTTTTGGGGTTAACACCATTAGTACCTCGGTTTTTCACCCTCAGACCGATGGTCTTGTGGAGCGTTTTAATAAGACCCTCAAAAACATGTTGCGCAGATTTATTAATAGTGACGTGTGCTACTGGGACCAGCTGATTCCTCCCCTTCTCTTTGCTATCAGAGAGGTACCTCAGGCTTCTACGGGGTTTTCACCATTCAAGCTGCTGTATGGGCGTAGACCCCAGGGTGTGCTTGATCTGGTCAGAGAGATGGGGGAGGAACAGCAGGATAATTCGATCAATACTGTCTGGTTTGTGTTGGACTTGCGCAAACGTCTTGAGTCTGTGGGAAAGTGGACGCATGACAATTTGCAGCAGGCTCAATGCTCAGTTACGCATGTTTCAGCCGAGGGATAAAGTGTATCTATTGTTGCCGCTAAGTTTCTTGCAAAGTGGCAAGGACCTTATGAGTAGGGGTCTACTTAAATCGCGGTAAATTTATGTATTTTTCACGGGTATGTTGCGGAATAAAATTAGGATTTTGCGGACATTTTGCGGACCTGTTTAAACATTAAATAGTTGGTTCTTTTGCACGCAGTTGTTTTATATATATTAGGCAGCCTATTTCCGCGCCAGCAAACTGAAGAGCCTCAACAAAAGAGCCGGGAGTCTAGCTGTGGGAGTCCAGCGAGGGGAGGCCTGCGCCGAGACGCTGCTCAAATAGATCCGAACCTAACAGCGCTCTGGAAGAAGCAATCTACTAGTCAGGTCTGTACCCTCCACCCCACTTCTCCCACTGTGCTTATTTGTCTCACCTGTCCTGCTATGACTGTCTCTCACATCCCTGTTCTGTCCTCTCGCCCTCGTCCTCTGCACTCTCTCCGCCGCTGCTCCTCCAACCCCTCTAACCTCATCCCTCTGCCTCTCCCCCCCTCCCGCACACTCTCTGGTGCACTCTGGAACTGTCACTCTTCTGCTAACAAAGCTGATTTCATCTCTGCCTTTGCCTCCCACCTCTCTCTCGATTTCCTTGCTCTCACTGAAACCTGGCTGTCTCCTGATAACACTGTAACTCCTGCTGCCCTGTTCTCTCTCTACGTCCTGTCCCATACCCCGCATCTCACTGGACGGGGAGGTGGGATTGGTCTTCTCCTCTCTCCCTCCTTACTCTTTTCTGTCCCCTCCGACCTCTCCTCACTGTCTGTTAATACCTTTGAATTTCATGCAGTCCAACTAACCTCTCCCCGCCACCCGTCCGCTCCAGCTCATCCAGAACTCCGCTGCCCGCCTGGGGTTCTCTCTGCCTCGCTTCTCCCACGCAACTCCACTACTCCGCTCACTCCACTGGCTCCCAATCATCACTCGCATCCAGTTCAAGACTCTTGTACTAGCCTACAGATGCCTTGACCAGACTGCACCCAGCTACCTCCAGACCCTCATCTCTCCCTACACCCCCACTCGACCTCTCCGCTCCGCCTGCACTAGAAGACTGGCTCTACCTCCTCTACGCCTCCCCTGCCTCCAGAGCTCGCCCTTTTCCACCCTCGCCCGCAGTGGTGGAATGACCTTCCTACAGATGTCAGGACTGCCCAGTCCCTGACCACATTCCGGCGCCTCCTCAAGACTCACCTCTTCAGAAAGCACCTGTAGAACTCCTCTGTTCTTCCCCTGGGACACTTATCACCCTTCCTTAAATGCGCTTTACTTGCTCCTATCTGCCCCCTATTTTACTGCATTTAATCCTGTACTTCAGAGTACTGTAATCTGCCAAGTGTTTAATCTGTAGTATTTTGTATTTAATCATATCCTGATGTAACTATCACTGACACTGTTATCTGCTGTATTATTGAATCGTATTTTGTCACACTTGTACTTGCTTGAACCAAAGTCATTGTATTTATCTTGCTCTTAATTGTATTACTTGTACTGTGATACTTGAAATGTATTTGCTTACGATTGTAAGTCGCCCTGGATAAGGGCGTCTGCTAAGAAATAAATAATAATAATAATAATAATAATAATAATAATAATAATAATAATAATAATAATAATAATAAATAAACTTAAGTAGACAGTATTTCAGAACACTATAAAGCCTTAAAATAGTGGTACTTGCTTCCTTACTAAAACAGAGTGCTGTCATTTGTTAAAGGCGAGCATGCAGCATCCCCCAGCAGTTGACTTGACCAACATTGAGACTGCACGTTCTGCATCCACTGAATTGGTTGGAAGTTAAGGCAAAGCTTTGCCAAGTTATACAGACGTGGAAATTGATTAGAAACAGCCCCAAAACTCAGTTACACAAGGGCATCTGACATACTTTAATAAAGGCAATGTATGCACCACGTTAGTTGTCATGTTATTTGTCCCATCCAATAATCTATTTTATCAGTACTGAGTCAAAACAAAGAAAACGTGGCTATTTGGGTCAGAAATTCCAACTGCGAAAAAGTAAGCAGCAGGTTGAAGCGAGGTGGCTGTGCTGGATCGTTTTAGTACTGATTTAATTGCAGACAAATACTTTTAGTCTTGGCTGACTTTCCAGTTTGGTTTCTGAAAGCTGTTTATTTTACGTTCTGTTCAGCAGCCTCTGTAGTAGCCTTTTGTTTAATGTGTGATTCTGAAGCTAAATTGCGATCGATCGTATTTTCTCCAAAGACACATTAAGATATGCAAAACAATTACCTCAGCCTGCATGTAGTTTCTTTGGGAAATATCTTGAAACGATCATCAGCCGAAATATACTTTGCTTTTTTTGTCGTCCATGGCGTCCTAATATTTTACCTCCAATGCTGAAAACAAGATTTTAGCAACCTAAATCAAAACAATGCAGCACCAACTTTGTCCCACCACCTACTGCACAGTACAGATTACATAAAAGCAGTAAATACGCATGGATAGGCTGATTAAAACTGTGTCATTTGAATAGTAAACAAGAACTTTAACCGCTTTGTGTAAATATTATTTGTGGACGTTTTTTGTTTAAGTGCAATGCACACAGGATGGCGAAGGAATAAAAAAAAGCCTATCTACAGAAGGCAGATACATAGTTTGCGTCGCTTGCGGTGTGCAGTAGTTCATTTAAACGAGGTTCTTTTTTTTCCTCTCTGTACTTGTTTGTATGAATTGGCCCCTAAGAGGTGAATTTCGTGGTGACCCCTCAATTTCACGATTTCCGCGAAATCCGCAAAATCACGATTTAGGTAGATTATGAGATCTGCCAGCCGGAGCGACAGAGAGAAAAGCACATTTATCATGTGAACCTCTTGAAGCCCTGGTTGCAACAGGTGGTTTTGTTAGTGGCGCAAGCAGATGACGTCACAGACCTGGGACCTAATTTTTCTGTGTTGGCGAAGAAAGGGTTGGTACAGATTGCAGGTAATCTGACACCAACAGAGAAATGTCAGGCTTGGGAGCTGGTGGTGGAGTTTCCTGATGTGTTTTCTCCTGTCCCGGGGCAGACTCGAGTAGCCCACCATCACATTGAAGTTGAGCCGGGGGTACCAGTTCTCCAGAGGCTGTACCGCATACCTGAACGCAAACGGCAGGTAATAAAGGCAGAAATTGACGAGATGCTCAGACTGGGTGTAACAGAGGAGTCCCAAAGTGACTGGAACAGTCCGATTGTTCTCGTGGATAAGCCAGATGGGTCAACTTGATTTTGCATTGACTTCAGGCGAGACAATGAAAAATCAAAGTTTGACGCTTATCCCATGCTCCGGGTAGATGAGTTGCTGGAGCCTCTAGGCACGACTCATTTTATGACGACACTGGATTTAACAAAGGGGTACTGGCAGATACCCCTGACCCCGGAATCCAGAGAGAGGACGGCGTTTTCAACTCCCTTCAGATTGTACCAATTTAGGACCATGCTCTTTGGGTTGCACGGAGCACCAGCCACTTTCCAGCGGATGATGGATCGCATTTTGCGGCCCCATCAGCAGTACGCCGCTGCTTACATAGATGACGTGGTTATCCACAATGAGGATTGGCCGAGTCATCTGTGTAAGGTAGCGGCGGTGCTGGGCTCACTGCTAACCCAAAGAAATGTGCGATTGGGAAGAGTGAGTCGGAGTATTTGGGGTATCGAGTAGGGAGCGGCCAGATCAGACCGCTGATTGCTAAGGTGACTGGCTGGTCCCTACGACCAAAACCCAGGTGTCCTCTTTCTTGGGACTAGCGGGGTATTATAGGAAGTTCATCCCGAGCTTCGCCACGCTTGCTACTCCCTTGACAGACCTCACCCGGAAGGCTGCCCCAAATACGGTTAATTGGACGGAGCCGTGCCAGAGAGCCTTTCTCGCTCTGAAACGAAGGCTGTGTAGCAAGCCAGTGCTGTGCAGTCCTGATTTCAGTAGGCAGTTTACCCTGCAGACGGATGCGTCAGAGACCAGCCTCGGGGGCAATGTTGTCTCAGGAAGTGCAGGGAAGCGAGTACACGGTCCTGTATATCAGCAGGAAGCTCCTTCCCCACGAGAAAAACTATAGTACCATCGAGAAGGTGTGTCTCGCAGTAAAATGGGCAGTTGAGTCACTCCGGTACTACCTCCTGGGGCGACACTTCACCCTGGTGACAGATCATGCCCCCTTAGCATGGCTTCACCAGATGAAGGATAACAACGCCAGAATCACAAAGTGGTACTTGGCCCTGCAGCCCTATGCCTTCAGTGTAGTCCATCAAGCAGGGAAACTGCATCAAAACACAGATTTTTTCTCTCAGGAAGGCATGGGGGTGCAGGATTTTCGAATGGACCAGTGGTGCCATTCTGAGGGGGAGGATATGTAACACGGGAGATCTGTGCTGACTGTTTTGCGCATGAATGGTTCTGCAGGAAGAGGGCAGCAACCCGTAAGATCTTCCTGTCAGTCATGGCAATGACACAGAGAGGTGGGACGAGGGTGTGCGTTCTCTCCCTCTCTCTGAATCGTTCGGAGGCTGGCCTTGGGGGATTGCGGGGCCTATAAAATAATGCTCTGTTGTTCCCTCTGGTCGGCCCCTATAAGACGAAAAATGAGTGAGCAGAAGCTCTATTGCCGGACTGAGAACGGCCGGAAAACGAAAAATAAAACAAAATAAAATAAATATAGGGGTAGTGGAGAAACCGTGGGCAGGCCCCAAAAGTATAGGCCATAGTCTGAGGGAACAGTGGAGTGTAGGACAGAGACCTGGACCGTGCGAGTAGCCTTTATTTTGTAGTTGTTTGTTTTGTACACCTTTATTTTGTAGTTTTGTTAGTAGTGATTTGTTTTCCCTTTTTCATTGTGCCTTTTGTTTTCATTATTATCTTGAGCACTTGTATGTGCATTGGACTGTACCGTATTGGTAACCCTGTGGTCTGATTACTGTTCTCAGTATTCAGGCTACGGACAACAGCGCCCTCTGCGGGTAAAAATAAATTAGTGCGCCTGAGCGGCGTTACAAATACAGTTTTGTCTCCTGTGTGTCAGTGAATTGCCCACCACCCTTCCACAGTGGGTCATAGCTTTGACTACGGGGCATGTCATGATACCACTGGTTTAGGGCTAGGATGGGCGGGGCATATAATATTTTTACGATGAAGACAAGTGTCATTGCCGGCGCCATTACGACTGAATGCACGGATTTGAAGTTCTGTATCTCCAATTTTACAATTCCAAGAGTGCTAATCTACAGCTCATCTAAACCAGGGGTGCACAGGGGCCAGATCACGAAAAAGACAACTGGCCAAGGGCCAAAATACACATTGTAAAATGCAATGGCTATATATATATATATTATATTATTTAACACCAGTTTTAAGCTATGGTAATTTTTCACAATGAACGTAAGTATTTAGTACTTACATTCACTCTGGTGTGCAGTCCAATTAATCAGTGGGAGATGTTGCAGTTCTTCTCAGTTACCAGATGAGGGATACTGGGCTCCATTGAAGTGTTGGCTACTCTAAGCACTACATGCAGGTTTTCATCTGTCACCCTTGTTCTGACTTGTATAACTCCATAAGGGAAAACTCCTGTTCACAGATATTCTACAACAAGGATTTTCTATATAGGTGGGACGGACTGCACTTAAACAAAAAGAAACCCAATCTACTCGGAGAAAGGATCCTTGAGGAGGTCCAGAAGCATTTAAACTAGAAAGGAAGGGGGGAGAAAACAAAAAACAGAAGGGAGACCACATCAAAACAAAGGCAACAACTCAGGTAAGACACCTATTAAATGTATTTATCTTAATGCTAGAAGTCTCAGAAACAAAATGTTAGAACTTGAAGCTACTGCACTAACAAGTAACTACGATGTGATAGGTGTTACAGAAACTTGGTTGTCTAAGAGTGATGGAGACAAATATAATATTAGTGGGTACAAACTGCATAGGAAAGACAGGCAGGACAGAAGAGGCGGAGGGGTAGCGCTATACATAAGAAATAGTCTTGAAGCCCAGGTGTTAAATCTGGACAAAGAAAACAACGCTGAATCAATATGGGTCAGAATAATGGACAAAAATTAAAAGGGCATAATAGGAGCATGCTATAGAGCACCAAATTCGGACGCCGAGCAAAATAATCTGTTATACAATGACATTCAAAATGCGTGTAGAAAAGGAGAAGCCATACTAATGGGGGGATTTCAGAACAGAAAATAGGAGGCACTTTTTTACACAGAGAATTGTGAGGGTCTGGAACCAACTCCCCAGTAATGTTGTTAAAGCTGACACCCTGGGATCCTTCAAGAAGCTGTTTGATGAGATTCTGGGATCAATAAGCTACTAACAATTGTAACATGGCCGGCACTCACGGTCGTTCGTTTGCCCCTTTGAAAGCAGACCCAGGACACCAGAAATGGAGTTTAAGCGCTAACGTGCTATTTTTTAATACACAAATAAAACACAAACAAAAATAAACACCAAGCTCCTTGTTGGAGCACTGACTACACGGCAGGTTCCTGACTAGCTCGCAGGACGGCTAAGCCGTTTACCTGCCAAACAAACACAAATCACCGAACTTTTCTTTTGACTGCTCGGAAACAGAGCACACCTTCTGTCTCCTTCTACTCAGCAGTCGCGTACAGACAGGCTGCATGTCTTAAATACCCTGCACCTGGCATTAATTTACAATAAGCGGGTGATAATTAAACAATAAACAATTAACAAAACCATAAAACAATTAAACAAAATGTGCATACACACATGTTTTCTGCAGGGAGGAGATTAACCCCCTCCCTGCTGTGTTACACAACCAAACAAGCAAGATGGGCCGAATGGCCTCCTCTCGTTTGTAAACTTTCTTATGTTCTTATGTTCTTAACTGCAAACACAAGTCACAAAGGGAGTTAGAAAGGCCAAGATAGAGATCAAAATGAATATTGCTAAGGGGGCTAAAACCAATTCCAAAATGTTTTTCCAATATTATAACAGCAAGAGAACATTCAAAGAGGAGGTTAAATGTCTAAGAGACACAAATGGCAAAATCATAGACGAAGAAAAAAAATAGCAAATATATTAAATGATTATTTTATTTTTCACAGGTTTTTACAAAGGAGGACACAGACAACATGCCCCACATGTCGACCTGTTCCAATCCAGTTTGAAATAACTTTAGCATAACAGAGGCAGAACCGTTAAAGGGACTAGGAGCTCTTAAAATAAACAAATCCCCTGGGCCGGATGAGATCCTCCCAATAGTACTCAAAGAAATGAAAGAAGGCATTTACAAGCCGCTAAACAAGATCATGCAACAGTCTCTTGACACAGGGGGTGTACCGACAGACTGGAGAATTGCAAACGTAATACCGATCCACAAAAAGGGAGACAAAACCGAACCAGGTAACTAAAGACCAATAAGCCTGACTTCTATTATATGTAAACTTATGGAAACTAGAATAAGATCTAAAATGGAAAATTACCTACAGTACTGTGCAAAAGTTTTAGGCAGGTGTGGAAAAATGCTGTAAAGTAAGAATGCTTTCAAAAATAGACATGTTAATAGATTATATTTATCAATTAACTAAATGCAAAGTGAGTGAACAGAAGAAAAATCTAAATCAAATCCATATTTGGTGTGACCACCCTTTGCCTTCAAAACAGCATCAAGCATCAATTCTTCTAGGTACACTTGCACACAGTTTTTGAAGGAACTCGGCAGGTAGGTTGGCCCAAACATCTTGGAGAACTAACCACAGTTCTTCTGTGGATTTAGGCAGCCTCAGTTGCTTCTCTCTCTTCATGTAATCCCAGACAGACTCGATGATGTTGAGATCAGGGCTCTGTGGGGCCATACCATCACTTCCAGGACTCCTTGTTCTTCTTTACGCTGAAGATAGTTCTTAATGACTTTCGCTGTATGTTTGGGGTCGTTGTCATGCTGCAGAATAAATTTGGGGCCAATCAGATGCCTCCCTGATGGTATTGCATGATGGATAAGTATCTGCCTGTACTTCTCAGCATTGAGGAGACCATTAATTCTGACCAAATCCCCAACTCCATTTGCAGAAATGCAGCCCCAAACTTGCAAGGAACCTCCACCATGCTTCACTGTTGCCTGCAGACACTCATTCGTGTACGCTCTCCAGCCCTTCGGCGAACAAACTGCCTTTTGCTACAGCCAAATATTTAAAATTTTGACTCATCAGTCCAGAGCACCTGCTGCCATTTTTCTGCACCCCAGTTCCTGTGTTTTCGTGCATAGTTGAGTCACTTGGCCTTGTTTCCACGTCGGAGGTATGGCTTTTTGGTCGCAAGTCTTCCATGAAGGCCACTTCTGACCAGACTTCTCCGACAGTAGATGGGTGTACCAGGGTCCCACTGTTTTCTGCCAGTTCTGAGCTGATGGCACTGCTGGACATCTTCCGATTGCGAAGGGAAGTAAGCATGATGTGTCTTTCATCTGCTGCAGTAAGTTTCCTTGGCCGACCACTGCGCTCACGGTCCTCAACGCTGCCCGTTTCTTTGTGCTTCTTCAAAAGAGCTTGGACAGCACATCTGGAAACCCCTGTCTGCCTTGAAATTTCTGCCTGGGAGAGACCTTGCTGATGCAGTATAACTACCTTGTGTCTTGTTGCTGTGCTCAGTCTTGTCATGGTGTATGACTTTTGACAGTAAACTGTCTTCAGCAACCACACCTTGTTAGCTGAGTTTGGCTTTTCCTCACCCAGTTTTATTCCTCCTACACAGCTGTTTCTGTTTCAGTTAATGATTGTGTTTCAACCTACATATTGAATTGATGATCATTAGCACCTGTTTGGTATAATTGTTTAATCATACACCTGACTATATGCCTACAAAATCCCTGACTTTGTGCAAGTGTACCTAGAAGAATTGATGCTGTTTTGAAGGCAAAGGGTGGTCACACCAAATATGGATTTGATTTATAATTTTCTTCTGTTCACTCACTTTGCATTTAGTTAATTGATAAATATAATCTATTAACATGTCTATTTTTGAAAGCATTCTTACTTTACAGCATTTTTTCACACCTGCCTAAAACTTTTGCACAGTACTGTATATGGTAACAATATCCTGGGAGACAGTCAGAATGGTTTTAGGAAAGGGAGATTATGTCTAATTAACCTGCTTGATTTTTTTGAGGATGCAACATCAACAATGGATAATTGCAAAGCATACGACATGGTTTATTTAGATTTCCAGAAAGCTTTTGACAAAGTCCTGCATAAAATATTAATTCTCAAGCTGAACGCAGTAGGGATTCAAGGAAATGCATGCACATGGATTAGGGAGTGGTTAACATGTAGAAAACAGAAAGTACTGATTAGAGGAGAAACCTCAAAATGGAGCGAGGTAACCAGTGGTGTACCACAGGGATCAGTATTAGGTCCTCTGCTATTCATAATCTACATTAACCCTTTGCGGTCCTGTGTCGGACCTGGTCCGACATTGCAATTTTCCTTTTCCGGTCCAATGTCGGACCCTATCCGACATCATCAAAAAGACGAAAAAAAACAGGTCTCTAGTCGTTTTTTCTCCGGAAAAAGCCAAGAAAACCATCCAATGGCCGAGTGAGATCGTTAACTTGTTAAATTTGCAGACGACACAAAAATAGGAGGAGATGCAAACACTGTTGCAGCAGCAAAGGTAATTTAAAATGATCTAGACAGCATTCACAACTGGGCAGACACATGGCAAATGACATTTAATTGAGAAAAGCGTAAGATACTGCACGCAGGCAATAAAAATGTTCATTATAAATATCACATGGGAGATACCGAAATTGAAGAAGGAATCTATGAAAAAGACCTCGGATTTTATGTTGACTCAGAAATGTCTTCATCTAGACAATGTGGGGAAGCTATAAATAAGGCCACAAGATGCTCAGATATATTGTGAGAAGTGTTGAATTTAAATCAAGGGAAGTAATGTTAAATCTTTACAATGCATTAGTAAGACCTCACCTAGAATATTGTCTTCAATTCTGGTCACCTCATTACAAAAAGGATATTGCTGCTCTAGAAAGAGTGCAAAGAAGAGCGACCAGAATTATCCCGGGTTTAAAAGGCATGTCGTATGCAGACAGGC
Organism: Acipenser oxyrinchus oxyrinchus; assembly: GCA_030684275.1. Classification (NCBI taxonomy): domain Eukaryota; kingdom Metazoa; phylum Chordata; class Actinopteri; order Acipenseriformes; family Acipenseridae; genus Acipenser; species Acipenser oxyrinchus. The sequence goes on along the minus strand of CM060283.1, from coordinate 4,439,225 downwards.
TGAAAGAATTGAATCTATTCAGTCTTGAAAAAAGAAGACTACGCGGTGATCTGATTCAAACATTCAAAATCCTAAAAGGTATAGATAATGTAGACCCAGGGGACTTTTTCGACCTGAAAAAAGAAACAAGGACCAGGGGTCACAAATGGAGATTAGATAAAGGGGTATTCAGAACAGAAAATAGGAGGCACTTTTTTACACAGAGAATTGTGAGGGTCTGGAACCAACTCCCCAGTAATGTTGTTGAAGCTGACACCCCGGGATCCTTCAAGAAGCTGCTTGATGAGTCTGGGATCAATAAGCTACTAACAACCAAACGAGCAAGATGGGCTGAATGGCCTCCTCTCGTTTGTAAACTTTCTTATGTTCTTAAGTTCTTATAAGTGCTTCCAAACAAAGACAGCAATTTCAAAGCTTCTCTGCTAAGATTAGGAAACTGATTGTGGTCCAGTGATCGGTAGAATTCTTGGAGAGGCAGGTACCTGTGTTTGCTCTTCAGCGCAGTGGAACACTGCAGTTCAATAACTTCAAGCTAGAGATCGTCAGGTACACTTTCTGCACAACAGAGAAGGGATCCGTGAAGAGTTTAATAGAGGCTTGCTTGCTCCTGAATTGCTCAAATCTGCTGGCAAAAAACCCATGTCGTTCTTTCGGGACACTTGCATGGCGTTTCCAGTTGTATGTCTCTTCATGTGGAAAGGCTTGTTGACATGTTTTAAAGTGTGTCAGCTGCCCTTTCTCAAATGCACACACAGCCTCAAACAAATCACAAATGAGATGCAGACTTCCTTGTAACTCTAGGGTTAAATCATTTAAATGTCCTGTGATATCAGTCAAAAAAGCCAGATCAGCAATCCAGTCGCTTTCTTCCATGACAGACGTGTCTCTTCCCTTCTCTTGTAGAAAATGTTTTATTTGTTTTTGCAGTGAAAAGAACCTATTTAGGACATTGCACCGGCTAAGCCATCTCACTTCAGTGTGATATTTTCCGAAAAAGACTGAAATTCACGGTGATTCAAAGATCGCGAACGAATAAATTTAACTCTTAGCGGTCCATTTATTCAGCGAGTCTCAGGCGCGTCAGGTCCAATTTATTTTCACGCGCGCAATTTATTTTAGATGCGCTGTTTAAAAGTATTTTTTCACAGTAAAACAGGTTTAAAAGGCACTGCATATCAACAGGACACTCAGTACTGCATCTCCAGCCCCGCCCCACCCCTCGTTCGCTGTTTTTTTTCACATACCTCTTGATAATAGTGCATACCGATAAATCATCTCCTGATCACTCGTTTTATCACCAAACTTCTCAATAACGCGACCCAAGTCATTATTTTATTACTATAACATCTAAAAAAAGCTCTGCAAATGTATGTGATGTTCTTTGAGCGCTGGATGCGGAAGCAGCTATCTTGTTTGTTTATGTCCGTGTTATCTATGTGATGCCAGGGCTACCTGTATTCATGAGCTATAGGAGGCTGTGTGGTCCAGTGGTTAAAGAAAAGGGCTTGTAACCAGGAGGTCCCCTGTTTAAATCCCACCTCAGCCACTGACTCATTGTGTGACCCTGAGCAAGTCACTTAACCTCCTTGTGTGCCGTCTTTCGGGTGAGATGTAGTTGAGATGTTGAGATGTAGTGACTCTGCAGCTGATGCATAGTTCACACACCCTAGTCTCTAAAGGCGTCTGCTAAATAAACAAATAATAATGAGATACACCCCTTTTTTTCAGCTTCTCTCAGCTCCTATCAATCTCACTCGGCCATTGAATGGTTTTCTCGGATTCTTCTGGAGAAAAAAACGACTAGAGACCAGTTTTTTGCGTCTTTTTGATGAGGTCGGACCGGAAAGGGAAAATTGCAATGTCGGATCAGGTCCGACATAGAACCGCAAAGGGTTAACTGTGGATACAACAAAGTCCATAATTTCTTTAAACTTCCGGTATTTTGCACACAAGGCTTCCTGGTGTATTATACAGTGATACTGCTTCAGCAGTGCAGCTCAATCCCCGATGTGCTTTTTTAAACATCCTATAAAACCGTTAGTCTTGCCAACCACAGCCGGAGCAGCGTTGGTTGTCACCCCCACCAACTTATCCCACTGCAAATTTAAATCTTCAACAGCTTTCTTAAAAGCATTAAAGATGTCAGATCTAGTGGTTCTGCCATGCAGAGAAACTAGAAATGCCAGCTCCTGGTGTACTTCAAATGTGTCTGTCACTCCACGAACGAAAACTAACAGTTGGGCTGACAGCTTGCGACCAGCCCCACGCTGTTGCTGATGCACTTGCTGCTGCTGCTGTTTCCTCTGTCCACTTCTTCTTCTCTTTTTGAAACCCGCAGTATTTCTGGTCTGACGCTTGGCGGAGCTGTCATCCCTCTTCTGACACCAACTGTGAACAGGAAGGCTTTGCAGAGGGTGACGTCAGACCAGAAACACAGACTCAAAACAAGTAATGGCGGGGCAAAACTGAAACGCTACGGCGTTCCGTTATTTTGTTAAACAAAACAAACAGTTTAAACAAAACAAGATACTTAAAAAAAAATGGCACGGGGACCAAAGTAAAAAAGAACAAAACACAAGTAATCTTTCTACAACGAGTACCTACACAGTCTCGCAGTTGGTAGCAATCGTCTTTCTTGTACTCACAGTATTGTTTCACCTTCCTCCTCTTAGCTCTCTCCCCTGACAATTAAGGCTCCAGCCACATTCTCACATGTATTTTGGCAGGGAGGAATTTAACGCCCTCCCTGCCGATACAAAACACAAAAACGCAAATTAATAATAAATTAATAATAAATATTAATAATTAAAGGAACAAATACATATATACATAAAAACAGTAATAAATCAGTACAAAAATATAAATTAATAAGGGGCGGGCACCTGTCACACAGTGCCATCGTTGCTTTCATCCAGAGCAGCAGAGAAATACACAATATTTTTGCATTTGCTTTTTAGCTGATCATAGTCATTCTGGAAAGACAAACATTTTTAAAGGAATCTTTATTTTCTTTGCAAACAGCATCACATATTTGCATCAGGCAGTCTTTTACAAATTCCCCATCGGTAAAGGGAGGTGATGATTTTGCAATTCGCTGCGCGATGTTGAAACTTGCTATTGTAGCAGCTTCAGATTCCTTCTTTTTCCGTTCAAAAACACCTTGCTGCCCCAGTATTTGTATTTTGAGAGACTCCCATTTTTTTGTTCATACTTCTCCCAGCAATTCTTTGTATTTGGGATGTTTTGTCTCATAATGGTGCCGTATATTGTATTCTTTGTCAACCGTGACGCATTCAAGGGTAATGAGGCACATATTGACACCGGGTTTGGACTCTGGGTTAAATTTTCTGTGTTCAAGATCAATTTTTCTTTTTTTACCTGTACATGGCTTTAACAGAGACATGTTTACAGATGCTACGGAGGCAGCCTACCGTAATTTTGTGAAAGTATAAAAATATTTTACCTCGAAAATAATCGCAGAGCAACAACCATACACGTGAATCGCTGTTTTCCGTTTAGCATCCAGCTGGCGCCTGTACTGTACTGTATTACAAGGCATTCTGAGGCGTCTACCACTCACACTCACTGTTAGTAGACTGGGTGTGAGTCACGTGTGGGTTCTCTCTTTTGACCGCTACTTGTTTCCAGTGAGCGGTGGCTGACATAGAACGGATTTTTTTGACAGTGTGTATTTTCTTAAAGGCGCGGGCAGTTTTTCATTTATAATATAAAAGTCATTGCGGGCCGAATTAAAGCAGTCAACGGATCGTGTGTTGTGCACCCCTGATCTAAACGGTAAATACGTGGGCTAATTAGTCAAATATACTGTATATATATATGTATTTTAAACTTTATATTAGTTTTTTTGTGTTGCATACCTGCAGTGTTTTTTTTTCTTGTTTTTTTTCCGCTGTGTCATATCTGTGTGTGTGTGCATGCGTGCTTGCTGGGCAAGGTTAACTTTTATGACTGTAGACACGAGTAAACTTTCTTATAGTTAGTTTCACACATACGTTTTTATTGTAGATGTATTTATCCATTTTTTGAACTAACTTCTCCTCAGGAGATAAGGCAAAACTAAATAGGTCTATTGCATGTGATGCCAAAAGTTAGGTGTTTGTGTACGTCTGTGTATTAGCTAATTTTTGTTTACTTTTTCTTGGCGATTCATTCTTTATCTGTAGTCGTTGTTATTATTTAGCTATGCATTTATTATTCTTTTTTTAACATAATATTTTTTATTCAATGTGTAAAACAATGAGGAATAATTGTTTCGTTGTTTTTTATTATTGGTTTAGTTTGTATTTTTACTTTGTGTATTATTATTATTATTATTATTATTATTATTATTATTATTATTATTATTATTATTATTTAGCCATGTGTTTTATTATTAGTTTACTGTGTGTGTGTGTGAAGAACAGAGACATTATTTAGCTGTAGTCATTATTATTATTTAGCCATGTACTGTATTTTATTATTAGTTTACTTTTACTTTGTGTGTGTGTGTGTGTGTGTGTGTGTGTGTGTGTGTGTGTGTGTGTGTGTGTGTAAAGAAGTCATTATTATTATTATTAGTTTACATTTTTCTGTATGTGAAAAAGGATTTTGAATCTTTTATTATTATTATTATTATTATTATTATAATTATTATTATTATTATTACTTGGTATTTATTTTAATGTTTTATGTTGGTATGTGTAAGCCAGAAAATGGATGGAGACAATCAGTTCCAGCATCTGGTTCAGTCTGTGAAGAGGAGGAGGGCCCTGACTGAGGAGGAGATCAAGATCCTCCTCGTGGAGGACCACGAGGGCATGGACGCCATGGAGGAGGACCTCCCTGAAGAGCTGCTTCAGGAGGATGAGGAGGAGGAGAGAGATCTGGTGGAGCCTCAGCCCAGCACTTCAACGGCAGGGTAAGTACACGACACGACAATACACACTGGTATACTGTTCAGATATTTTTCTTTCCCCCAATTTCCCTTTACAGCTGTTCCTGTTCACTCCTACTTTTGCATGTACCTGACCTCTGGACACACTTCTTACAAACTTCCTACTTTTTGCTGGTTAGTCCCTCTTTTACAGCTCTTGCACCTGTGTATCCTTTGACAAAGAAGAAACGTCGTCATTGCATTGCATGCCTCCTTCTGTTCCTTCTGTTTCTGATCCATTGCATGTGGCTCCTAATGCTTTTTTTACTTATGATGACCCTGATCATAACGAGGACTGACTGCGAAAACTCCGTTACTTATTAGATCACCTCAAACAGACGTGCAAAAAACTGTATCGGCCATATCTAGATTTAGCCGTGGATGAGCGCATGGTAAAATCAAATGGTTGTTCAGGTTTTAGACAATATATGAAAGATAAACCGACTAGATGGGGATTTAAACTATGGGTTTTGGCGACTTCCGATACGGGTTACACACTAGATTTTAATGTATATACCGGTGGTCTTGATGGACATGTTACAGACATGGCAAAAAAAGTAGTTTTGAAATTAGTGGATCCGTTAGTTGGCCAGGGTTACAACCTTTGGTTTGATAACAGCATTATTGGTAGAATTAAATAGAATCGGTTTCAATGGCTGCGGCACATGTAATACAAACAGGCGAAATTTTCCTGCAGTAATGAAGGATTTTAAAACCTGGGAGCGTAGAAGCAAGCGTGGGGACATGTGATGGCATAGGATACAGGAGGGTAACATTTTAGCACTTGAATTTGGAGAGACACCCAGGCAGTAACTTGCCTCTCGTCTTTCCACAGCGCTAACCAGACGACCGAGGTTTCAAGGCTGTCTCGTAAGGATAGAGTTTGGTTGAGACAGGTGGTGCACCAGCCCACCTCCATACATGATTAAACCAATTAATGGGTGGGGTTGACAATTCTTTTTCATATTTCGATAATTTTTCTGGTGGTGTAGCTCATATGAAAAAAAAATTCTTCCCACAACAAAATTAATGAAATCACTGGAAAGATCTGCTAATGCCTTTCTGTAGGTGTATTGGGTTTTCATTTCTGATTTAAGGTTCCAAGACTACAAGTGCTTAAACACAAAGTATTCATATTTATGACCAAATATGGTCATTTCCCCGTAGGCAGCATAGGGTTAAATGTCAAAATAATTATTTTACATCTATTTGGAATCTTGTTTGAATTCAGCAATTAAATCTTGAATGTTTTTGAATCAAAGAATGCTGACTTTGTGTGTTATATGTTGTATGTTACTTCTGTTAATGTTGGTGTATAGATGTGGCTGCACGGGATATAAATGGGTGTGTGCAGCATGAATTATTTAAAATATATAATTGTATTTAGGCATGGGAATTGCACTTCACTTCACGTGCATTTAAAATATTTAATATGTGAGCACAACGTTGCACATAATTAATTCACATGCTGGGATTCAAGTGAATAATTAATTAGTAATTGAATCCCAGCACAACAGTATATATAGATGCACATTTTACTCACTCGGGGTTGGGTGTTCGGTGAGTAGTGAACGGGAGAGAGAGGAGGAGAAGGTGAAATCATAACAATTGCTATTGCGTGCAATAGGCACGATGCTTTTGTTTATTCCTACTCACCGTGTTTGTGTGTCTGTCCGTCCACCGGTTGTTAAGTGTTAGTCCGTTTTGTTTGTCTATTTATTTTGGCGTAAAGTGCCGTGTCCTGTCTTCTGTTTTCTGTTTAAAACCTTTTGTTTGTTATTAAAACACTGAGCGCTGCCGCGACTCAGTTACACACAGTATGTCTGTCTCTGTGATTCTTTCTGGTCTGAAGTCCTCCCTGCAGCTAGCCTGTCACAAAGTATCATTAGGGTTAACTTTGTCAACTCCTTTAAAGATTGTAAAGACTTCTTTGTTCCCCCTTATTTATTCTTTGTTCCAGGCTAAAAAAATTAAGTTTCTTCAACCTATCTTCATAGTTTATTCCCTTAAGTCCTGGGATTAGTCTGCTTGCTCCTCACTGGACTCCAAGGCACTTCTGCATGGAATGGGGGTTGAGTCTTGAGTTGCTGACCCATAGAGAGTGCAGCACTCACTTCTGCACGCCCCTGTTGAAGGATAATTGGTTGATTCACCTCAGGCACGATGGAGACTTCTTGGTTCAGTAGCTGGGTAACAGTCACTGCTTGTAGATCTTCGGAAACAACACTAGGTCAGTAGAGAGCCCTGCACATTATTAAAAAGGGGGCAGGGCAAAGCCCTACTATAAAATGTTTTTATATGTGAAGTACGAGCGAGGTGCCGTCTGCCAAGTTATTGTTTTAATTTAGTATTTATTTTTAGAACAGGATACCCCTCTGCCCCGGTGCAATTTATTGTTTTGTATTTGTTTGTATTATGATTTATTTATGTGTAAATATGAAGGCGAGAGCCGTGTTGTTTTGTTATTGTGTAGACGGCATAGCAGAAAGTTTTTGTTTTGTACAGTTTGGTAGTGGATGGGAAGCCCCATCCACTATTTAGATGGTGGCCATCTCCCGAATTAATTAAGTGATTAATTTGTTGCTAATCAGGAGATGGTCATCTGCATAAAAGCCAGCAGCTCTCTGCACTCCGGGTGGTTGTTCGAGAGGAGGAACGAGAGCGAGATGAGAGAAATTTAAAACAAAGCAAAAGAATAGGAACAGTGACAGCAATCTGCCCAGCCTGACCTGTTGTATTTTGTGTTTGTGATTTTCTTTTGGTTTAACTATTTATTCTGCTCTGTGTGCACTTTTAAAACCTTTTATTGTATTATTGTTTAAATTAACGGCGCCGCAGCGCCTTTTGCCCTGCAGTACTGGTGTCTTTGTTTCTGTTCCTGCATCTGGCCTGACGTCACCACAACGCCATTCCTGTCACAGTCAGCTAGACAGTAGGACAAGTGTACGTCTGTTCATATTCAGTCCTCCTGGGTATGTGGGGTACAGTGGCATGGTGATGGTAGTTGGTCACTTTGTAATGATTTTGCAGAAAACACACATTTTGCAATTTGAAGGATGCCATTTGTGTGTTATGTGAATTCCTGTGAGATTATAGCATGCTGGAACCCTACACTGAGAAGTTTCACACAGTTTGACAATTGCTACAGCCCACTGCTTAATTTGTTCAGAGAGAGGTGCCGGGGTGCAAGCAGTGACAATAATACCATACTTAAGAACTGAAGTTTATTTGAAAGACTACTGTACTAGTGAAACAAGTTTAAGATAACGTATTCCACATCATATGCAAAGTAGTAGTATGCACAGAAAAAGAGATTAAAAGCAACTGCAGGACAAAAAAAAAGAAAGAAAAATATGACAGTAATTTCAGAGACTTCACGTTTATTTTGTAGCCTCTGGATATATTCTCCAGCTACAGACCAGTATACCTGTGCCAGGGCTTTCTCTGGATATATTCTCCAGCTACAGACCCGTACACCTGTGCCAGGGCTTGCTCTGCTCGTTCGTCTTTGCCTGTGTTGAGACGCATCTCCTATTATTATTATATTATAGCCTGCAGTACGAGCAGCCTCCACTTCCACGCCACTCAGCTGCCTTGTACCAAACACAAACGTGAACTTCCCTGGCAGTGGACTGGCTCAGAATGGATGCAGAATGGATAAAACGGTGTTGACAATTTTAAGAAAACGTCGGTGCATTATATTATGCCTGACTGAAAATGTTAAATTCTCAGATAGCATGCATTTGAGAGCAAAACATAGTATGAGATTTTTTTACTTTCATAAGAAATTTACTTCCCAGCAAGCCCAGAGATACCGGGGCTAAGCCCCAGCAAGCCCTGGTATAAATGAAACACTGCTCCAAACCACGTCATATGCTTTGCAATTATACATTGTCGATGTTGCATCCTCAAAAAAATCAAGCAGGTTAGTTAGACACGATCTCCCTTTCCTAAAACCATGCTGACTCTCTCCCAGGATACTGTTACCATATAGGTAATTTTCCATTTTGGATCTTATTATAGTTTCCATAAGTTTACATATAATAAGTCAGGCTTATTGGTCTGTAGTTACCTGGTTCGGTGTTGTCTCCCTTTTTGTGGATCCTTTACCTGCAGATCCTGGTAAAGGAAACTCTGCTGGTTCAATGTCTGTGAGTATTTGTTGTATTATTATTTCGATGTGTGGTTTGAGGTTTTAAAAACACAATGTTTTGTTATTGTTGTTTTGCAGCATGGACCGTCTCCAGATTGATTAATTTATTGCTAATCTGGAGACGGTCACGTATAAAATCCCTCAGCTGAATGGGGTTAGTGTGTTCAGAGGCGAAACGAGAGACGTGAGTCATGAGTAAAGAAAAAAGTCTGAAACTTTCTTACATCAAATGTGAAAAAAAACATAAATACCTCTTATACACAATGAGATATAAGTTGTCAAACTAAAGTAAAATTGTTATTCTCCTCCTTCTTCTGTTTACTTTTTAAGAGTGTGTAGCGACTTTTCAAACAGAAAAGCTAAATAACTGGACATCTACTGATTCCACGTTGGTCAACGTCAAAATAAACCAATTGTTTGAACTTATAACATGACATCCTTGAAGAGCACACGGCCTTAACCCGCTGCACCACTGGTGTTGAAATGTGTTAATTTTTAAGCTTATATCCATGCCTGACCAGCTTTCGCTGAAAACCTGAATGTGCTGCTCAATTCTAGAAATGTTCTATTTCCTGTTCCTGTTTGTTTTGTAGATACCATAGAATGGAATTGTACACAAGAGGGGCATGTAGCTTCCTTTGTCTAACTCTCTGATCTCTGATAAATTGGAGAACCACCACCACTGGAAGGAATATCCAGAGATCCAGGACTGGTGGGCTGTGTAAGCATTTTGGACATTTATGGCAGAAGTGCCCGCAGCCCAATGTGTTCTCTGGGAAGCTGGTGGAGGAGGTCCCTGTTCGGGAGGAGAGGGAAGTGCAACCTGCCCACAGCAAGAAGGGGTGGAGCGGCAGTCCCAGGAAGAAGGGGAAAAGCCAGCACAAGCTCCAGCGCCCACGAGGGTGGAGCACAAGAAGCGTAATGTCCTCATGGAAGATATGGAACTGGATGGTGGACCATGGGGTGAATCCCAAGGAGGCCCCTTCCAGTGGTGATCAGCCTGCTGTGGGCCAGAGATGGGAACAGTGGGAACACTGGGAGCCAACATCACCCAGTGTCTCCTCCCAGACATAGCAATCATGGTGTTCCATTACCTGGCTACAGATATGGAATCGACCTGCTGCTCCCACCTCCACAGGCACTGACACATCCACGCCAGGGCCCAGAGGAGAGCTGCACCAGTCCCCAGTGACCGGAGCAGAGCCTCACCAGTCCCCAGCGACCGAATGAGAGCTGCACCAGTCCCCAGTGACCGAAGCAGAGCCTCACCAGTCCCCAGCGACCGAACGAGAGCTGCACCAGTCCCCAGTGACCGAAGCAGAGCTCACCAGTCCCCAGCGACCGAACGAGAGCTGCACCAGTCTCCAGTGACCGAAGCAGAGCCTCACCAGTCCCCAGCGACCGAGTGGAGAGCTGCATCAGGCCCCAGCGACCGAGGAGTTGCACCAGTCCCCTGCCAGGGCATAGCTAGAATGGAAATTTATGTGGCCCCAACTTTGGGTGGACGGGCAAGTACCAAAGGTCTGATGTCACAGGAAATAGTTTATTTACAACCATGATTTAAATCAATTAAAACTGTGAATATATCAAATATCTCCCCAGGGTTTGAGCAGCGCAGCAGCTAAGACTGAAAATGTAGGGTACCGAGTGAAGCAAGGCGAATATTTTTTGCAGTTTATAACAGAAGTTGCACGATACACTACAAATACAAAGCACATATGCATACAACCACAGAAACAAACACACTGTGCAACAATAATTGCAAAAACATTTAATTTGTCAAAAAAGTGCAAACAGAAAAGAAAATCCCCAAACAAAAAAGCTGTATTGCTTTTTTTCTTAGCTGTCTTGTAATCTCTTAGCTATATTGTAATAACTTGTTACCTCTGTAAGTCGCCCTGCATAAGAACATCTGTCAAGCAAAAATTAAAAATCAGACTAAGCTCCTGCTGCCTTCAAACCAAAACTAAATTTAGCTGTGCTGAGAATACTGTTTCCAGCTAAATATTGCTTTTCGCTTTCACTGCATTTTCTCAGGTACAGCTAAACAAAGATATTACGTTGGCTGGAAAAAAACGTAACAAGCAGACAAAAACAGATTTTTAAAACCACCTGATTGACAAATTCAGCAACATTTTCAAGTTCTGTAAACCTTTAAAATTATGTTGACATGCTAATGAAAAGGAACTGCAATTTTCATAATTTGTTGCCTTAAAATAAATTGAGAGGAACACTAGTTCCTCGTGACAAGTTAGAAAACTTGTTTGAAACTACCAAGTCTCTCCAGAATAGGACATTGTTCAGGATGTATGTCTTCATTGCAGCTTAAAGCTTACAGCTGCGTGTCATTTTCTCATAACAAGCTGAAACTTGGAGCAGCTGATTCAAATTCGCGCCATTCTGAGACAAGGAGGAGGGGCGGAGCCGCGGAGCAATAAGCTGAAACAAACAAAAGGCAGCCAGTGTTCAGAGCGACAGAGAGTGAGGCGACAGCGTGGGAGAAGTACGAGTGGGACAAGTACAGCGCAGTTAGAAGCAGTCTGAAAGCAGGTTGACGGCTGCAGAAGCTAACCTGAACTTCCAAAAAAAAAAAAAATAATAATAATAAATAAAACATAGTCTTCAAGCCAGTAATCTGTGACAACTGCATGATGTGGGAAATCCAAGAAACCCAACAGAGCTCAACCAAGTTTGTTTTAAAGTGCCGCACGATCCAGTTGCTTCAACGAGTAAGTCTGTTAGAGACGGAGCTGAGGAAATGAGACAGCAATAAAGAGCGAGGAGCTGACACACCCACAATTCATGGAAGTCTGGCGCCCTAGCAGACCGAAAGTCACCAGGGAGATGGAAGAGAGAGTCGAAACAGCTGGGTTCAGATAGGCAGAAGCAGGAAAAAAAAAGAAACTTTGTCAAACACAACCACCAGAAACCAAACATCCAACAAATTTGAGCCACTTCACCATTTAGATGACCAAAACCAACATCAAGAGAATGAAAGGAACAACATCAGGACCCTATAAACAGTGCTGACCAGGCAGCAAAAATAAGGGAGGTCATGATTGTTGGGGACTCCATATTGAGAAAACACAGCAAGCTCAGTTCGTAGTTTCACCCCTTACTACAACAGTGTGCTGCCTTCCAGGAGCCAGGACGCAGCACGGACGAGATTGAAATGGTGGAAATGTCAAACGACTGTTTCTAACGCAATTTGTCAAGGCACCGACTAGAGGGGAGGCATGACCTGATTTAGTCTTTTCAAATAATGAAGACAGAATAACTAAAACAGAGGTCAGAGAGTCATTGGCAAACTTCAGACCACAACATGGTCTCATTTGAAGTATTTTTTAAAACCCCAAAATTAAGGACTCAAAGCTAAGCTTTACAATTTTAGAAAAAGCAAACTATGAAGGTATGAAACAGAGACCAATGAAGTAGATTGAGTAAATAGAGAAAACATCCACAGAAAAAGGATGGCTGTTTTTAAAAATGTAGTATTAGAGAAGCAAAACAATTACATCCCAAAAGTAGACAAATCTAAATCTAAAACAAAATGGTCAAAATGGTTTAATAGATCAATTAAAAAAAAATATTCAGCCAACGCTTTTACAGAGCGCTTAAAAGGGACCAAAACAAAGTACACAGAAAGAGTACTTGGAACTGCAAACACAAGTCAAAAAGGAAGTTAGAAAGGCCAAGAGAGAGATAGAAATCAATATTGCTAAGGGAGGGCTAAAACCAATTCCAAAAAATGTTTTCCAAAATTATAACAGCAAGAGAACATTCAAAAAGGAGGTTAAATGCCTAAGAGACACAAATGGCAAAATCATAGATGAAGAAAAAAAATAGCAAAATATATTAAATGATTACTTTTCACAGGTTTTTACTAAAGGAGGACACGGGCAACATGCCCCACATGTCGACCTGTTCCTATCCAATTTTAAATAACTGTTGCATAACAGAGGCAGAAGTGTTAAAGGGACTAGGAGCTCTTAAAATAAACAAATCCTCTGGGCCAGATGAGATCCTCCCAATAGTGCTCAAACAAATGAAAGAAGTTATTTACAAACCGCTAACCAAGATCATGCAACAGTCTCTTGACACAGGGTTGTACTGATAGACCGGAAAATAGCAAACGTAATACCGATCCACAAAAGGGAGACAAACCAGGTAACTACAGACCAATAAGGCTGACTTCTATTATATTGTAAACTTATGGAAAGTATAATAAGATCTAAAACTGGAAAATTACCTACATGGTAACAATATCCTGGGAGACAGTCAGCATGGTTTTAGGAAAGGGAGATCGTGTCTAACTAACCTGCTTGACTTTTTGAAGATGCAACATCGACAATGGATAATTGCAAAGCATACGACATGGTTTATTTAGATTTCCAGAAAGCTTTTGACAAAGTCCCGCATAGAAGATTAATTCTCAAACTGAATGCAGTGAGGATTCATGGAAATGCATGCACATGGATTAGGGAGTGGTTAACATGTAGAAAACAGAAAGTACTGATTAGAGGAGAAACCTCAAAATGGAGCGAGGTAACCAGTGGTGTACCACAGGGATCAGTATTAGGTCCTCTGCTCTTCCTTATCTACATTAATCACTTAGATTCTGGTATAGTAAGCAAACTTGTTAAATTTGCAGACGACACAAAAATAGGAGGAGTGGCAAACACCGTTGCAGCAGCAAAGGTCATTCAAAATGATCTAGACAGCATTCAGAACTGGGCAGACACATGGCAAATGACATTTAATAGAGAAAAGTGTAAAAGTATTGCATGCAGGCAATAAAATGTGCATTATAAATATCATATGGGAGATACTGAAATTGAAGAAGGAATCTATGAAAAAAGACCTAGGAGTTTATGTTGACTCAGAAATGTCTTTATCTAAACAATGTGGGAAGCTATAAAAAGGTCAACAACATGCTTCGGATATATTGTGAGAAGTGTTGAATTTAAATCAAAGGAAGTAATGTTAAAACTTTACAATGCATTAGTAATACCTCACCTAGAATATTGTGTTCAGTTCTGGTCACCTCGTTACAAAAGGATATTGCTGCTTTAGAAAGAGTGCAAAGAAGAGCAACCAGAATTATCCGGTTTTAAAAGGCATGTCGTATGCAGACAGGCTAAAAAGAATTGAATCTATTCAATCTTGAACAAAGAAGACTAGCAGTTGATCTGATTCAAACATTCAAAATCCTAAAAGGTATAGACAATGTCGACACGAGGGACTTTTGACCTGAATAAAGAAACAAGGACCAGGTGTCACAAATGGAGATTAGATAAAGGGGCATTCAGAACAGAAAATAGGAGCAGCACTTTACACAGAGAATTGTGAGGGTCTGAACCAACTCCCCAGTAATGTTGCTGAAGCTGACACCCTGGGATCCTTCAAGAAGCTGCTTGATGAGATTCTGGGATCAATAAGCTACTAACAACCAAACGAGCAAAATGGGCTGAATGGCCTCCTCTCGTTGTAAACTTTCTTATGTTCTTATGTTCTATACAGCTCCAAGAGTTTTGTTGTTTTCACCATGCTGCAGCGGCAAAACTAAATCACTTAGAATTACCATCTGTACCAGTACCAAAGTCTGAAACTTTCTTACATCAAATGTGAAAAAAAACATAAATACCTCTTATACACAATGAGATATAAGTTGTCAAACTAAAGTAAAATTGTTATTCTCCTCCTTCTTCTGTTTACTTTTTAAGAGTGTGTAGCGACTTTTCAAACAGAAAAGCTAAATAACTGGACATCTACTGATTCCACGTTGGTCAACGTCAAAATAAACCAATTGTTTGAACTTATAACATGACATCCTTGAAGAGCACACGGCCTTAACCCGCTGCACCACTGGTGTTGAAATGTGTTAATTTTTTAAGCTTATATCCATGCCTGACCAGCTTTCGCTGAAAACCTGAATGTGCTGCTCAATTCTAGAAATGTTCTATTTCCTGTTCCTGTTTGTTTTGTAGATACCATAGAATGGAATTGTACACAAGAGGGGCAGGTAGCTTCCTTGTCTAACTCTCTGATCTCTGATAAATTGTAGTTCCTCGTTTAATTAAAAATAAATAAAGGAATAATTTATTAGGTAGAAATAAATAAATGATTTAAAAAATGCTTAGAGGAATAAATATATTTAGAAATAAATATTTTTAAATAAATAAATGTAGAAATTAATGTTTAGATTATAAATGTATAAATAAATAAATTAATAAATTAATAAATAGCAAGCCAGAAAAATATGTCATATTAATTGATTTGGCTGATGCTTTTATCCAGAGCAATTGACATTTGTATACCTATATACAAAAAATATGTTTCATGTGAAAAATAAAAATGTGTTGTACAACGAGACATTAGTGATTTTTTCACTTATAGCATATGTGGAGTAGTGGTTAGAGCACTGTGCTTTTGCCTGGAAAGTTGCGAGTTCCATCCCAGGTAGGGGACACACTGCTGCTTTACCTAGATTGGTCCAGTAAAAAACCCAACTGTATAAATGAGTATTTGTATGTAAAAAAAATAAATAAATAAAGTCACAATTGTAAATTGGCCTGGATAAGGGTATCTGCTAAGAAATAAAATAATATTTTTTCAGGCCTGGTTGGAACTTGGATGGGAGACTGCTTGGCAATACCAGGTACTTTAAACTTTTCTTTGGAGTTTTACTCAGTGGTGTAGTCGAGGGTATATGCAGGTAAACGGCGTTTACCCACTTTGAATTTGGGCAATATATCGTTTACCCACTTCTCATATAAGGGATTACACACTTCTCACCCACTTCTCATATAAGGGAGTTTTCTCACTTCTACTCTCCTGTGATGTGCAAATCCTGTGTTAAAGACAATATGTTTTAAAGGTGAGCATCTGTGTTGTGTTCAAAGAATTTGAGCGGAGCGAAGCAGTGACAATTCTGCTCACTGCTCATAATAATATCCTCCGCTCTTTCTGTGCTCCGCTCGGCTCTTTCTTTCATTCCGCTCTGCTCCCAGACAAAATGGTATTAAAGAATATATATATATAATAATAAGTAAATAAACTAGCTTTTTTCCCCCCATCGTGTTGCCGAAAGGAATACCATTTAATTGTCCTTATTAATCACATACCTTGACTCAAATAAAAAAAATAAATAAATAAATAAAAATCCCCACCTATGACCAGCAAAGAAAAACGCTGACTGTAACAGGGGAGATCTGGACTGATTGTCTGGCACATCCGTATTACTGCAGATAGAGGGCAGCAGTCTCGTGGGATCCGCCTGTCGGTCATGGCAGTGACACGGAGAGGTGGGGAAGAGGGTGTGTGTGCTTTCCCTCTCTCTGAGTGGCTGAGGGGCAGGCCTTGGGAGACTGCTCAGCCCATAAGAACTGGCTTGGTTGTGCACTCGGGTGGCCGTGTTGGGGGAAATACAGTGTCGCTGGCAGAAGAGGCCAGAGTGAAACAAGGAGCAGACGAGCCCGGCTGAGAAGGCAGCCTTTCATAAAAAAAACGAATTTTCACAGAGCAATATAAATAAACACGTACCCAAGGGGACGTGTGTAGATGTACGGGGAACCCTGGCCAACCCCAGTGTATAAGCACAAGTGAGTGTAGGACGGAGACCCGTGCTGACCGGCTTAGCGGCAGTAGGGGCACTGCATAAGCAGCACTTTTGTTTGTAGTTTTATTACTGTGTTTTATTTTCCCTTTTTCTTTCGCCTTCTGTTTTCATTATTATTTTTGAGCACTTGAAGGTGCACGGATTGGGATACCTGTGTTGGTAACCCTGTGGTCCTGGTTTACTGTTGGCAGTATCCAGACCACGGACAACAGCGCCCTCTGCGGGCTAAAGTAAATAAAAATAAATAAGTAAAATAAATAAATCTGGGCACCTGTGGGGTGTTTGCAAATAAAATCTTCTGTCTCCCGTGTCAGTGAATACCCCCACCCTTCCACACGGACATAAAGTGCTCAGATAAGCTTTCTAATTGAATTTAAGACGCTTTCTCATTATTATTGTTTGGTACTGAAAAAATGCGTACATTTCAAACTTTGCATATGATTCATATCAAATTAGCTTTATACAGGGCAAGGTTGTCCTGGAAGAAAACTTGCTTCCTTCTGCTCTGACAATGTTCCCCAATTCTGAGGATTGGTTTTTCCAGCAGGACAATGCTCCATGCCACACAGCCAGGTCAATCAAGGTGTGGATGGAGGACCACCAGATCAAGACCCTGTCATGGCCAGCCCAATCTCCAGACCTGAACCCCATTGAAAACCTCTGGAATGTGATCAAGAGGAAGATGGATGGTCACAAGCCATCAAACAAAGCCGAGCTGCTTGAATTTTTGCGCCAGGAGTGGCATAAAGTCACCCAACATCAATGTGAAAGACTGGTGGAGAGCATGCCAAGACGCATGAAAGCTGTGCTTGAAAATCAGGGTTATTCCACCAAATATTGATTTCTGAACTCTTCCTAAGTTAAAACATTAGTATTGTGTTGTTTAAAAATGAATATGAACTTATTTTCTTTGCATTATTCGAGGTCTGACAACACTGCATCTTTTTTGTTATTTTGACCAGTTGTCATTTTCTGCAAATAAATGCTCTAAATGACAATATTTTTATTTGGAATTTGGGAGAAATGTTGTCAGTAGTTTATAGAATAAAACAAACATGTTCATTTTACCCAAACACATACCTATAAATAGTAAAACCAGAGAAACTGATAATTTTGCAGTGGTCTCTTAATTTTTTCCAGAGCTGTATATATATATATATACACAGTCACCTCCAAAATTATTGGCACCCTTGATAAAGATGAGCAAAAAAAGCTGTATAAAATAAACAACACAGGTAATGAACAATATTTTATGCTCAAATATATGGGAAAACCATATTCTTTTATTCTAATACAATTGCTCAGAGAAAAAGTTTTTTATTAACAAGTAATACAATTTTTTCTCAAAAAGATAGGTGTCAGAATTATTGGCACCCTTTTCGGCCACCTCCCCCATTAGTTCCCAAAGTCCGGATTAGCAGTCCTGGTCCAGGAACAGGGGAAGCAAGGTGTCTCCCGGGGCGGCCACGGCGGGATGTCCTCTTCCCATCCAAACAGCCGTAGCGTCCCGTTGGGCCGCGCACAGGCCAGCTCCTCCGACCAAGGAAATTTTGGGGGTGGTCTCCAGACCCCCCCCCCCTTCTTCATGGCCGGCAGCTCCCCTCCGTGGGGCTCCAGCCACCCGTTCTCCTGCAGCGAAATTGCTGCTGCGGGAGCTGGTCTATAGACCTCCCCCCCCCTTCTTCATGGCCAGCAGCTCTCCTCCGTGGGGCTCCGACCACCCGTTCTCCTGCAGCAAAATTGCTGCGGGGGGAGCTGGTCTCCTAACCTACCCCCCCCCCACCTTCTTCATGGCCGGCAGCTCCCCTCCGTGGGGCGCTGACCACAGTTTCTCCTGCCGCGAAAGTGCGGCTGGGGAAGCTGGTCTCCTGACCTCCCCCCCCTTCTTCATGGCCGACAGCTCCCCTCCGTGGGGCTCTGACCACAATTTCTCCTGCCGCGAAAGTGCGGCTGGGGGAGCTGGTCTCCTGACCTCCCCCCCTTCTTCGTGGCCACAGCAGCAGCGGACCCTCGGGAGGGGAGCCCTTGGCCATGGAGGCTGCAGCGGGAGCTCCACTTCTCCCTTGTACCCTGTAACTGGTGGCTCCACAGGCGATGCGGAGCAACAGGCAGTCCCGGGCAATGCGGCACAACAGGCAGCCTTGGGCGGAGCGAGGCAGGCATCCTTGGGCGGAGCGAGGCAGGCATCCTTGGGCATTGGAGGTGGAACCAGCAAGTATTCACCCTCTGCTGGTGGAGGTGGAGATGGAACCAGCAGATATTCACCCTCTGCTGGTGGAGGTGGGAGGGGCAAGCAGTCCTCCCACGGTGGTGGAGACGGAACCAGCAGGCATTCACCCTCTGCTGGTGGAGGTGGAGATGGAACCAGCAGATATTCACCCTCTGCTGGTGGAGGTGGAGATGGAACCAGCAGGTATTCACCCTCTGCTGGTGGAGGGTGAGAGCGGTAAGCTGTTCTCCCACGGCGGTTGCGACGGAACCAGCAGGTATTCACCCTCTGCTGGTGGAGGTGGAACCAGCAGGTATTCACCCTCTGCTGGTGGAGGTGGGAGCGGTAAGCTGTCATCCGACGGTGGTTGCGACGGAACCAGCAGGCATTCACCCTCTGCTGGTGGAGCTGGGAGCGGCAAGCGGTTCTCCCACGGCGGTTGAGGCGGAACCAGCAGGCATTCACCCTCTGCTGGTGGAGGTGGGAGCGGTAAGCTGTTCTCCCACGGCGGTTGAGGCGGAACCAGCAGGTATTCACCCTCTGCTGGTGGAAGCTGTGGAGGTGGCAGAGGCAGAGACAGCTCCCGCTGCTCTGCTCCTGGTGGTGGAAGCAGTGGAGGTGGCGGCAGAGGCAGCTCCCGCTGCTCTGCTCCTGCTGGTGGAAGCGGTGGAGGTGGCGGAGGCAGAGGCAGCAGGTATTCTTCCTCTGCTGCTGGAGGCCTAGGTTCTGGACCTATGGGCTCCCCCCTTCTGGGCGCTGGATGCACGGGCTCCCCCCTTCTGGGCGCTGGATGCACGGGCTCCCCCCCCTCTGGGTGCTGGATGCACAGGCTCCCCCCCCTCTGGGCGCTGGATGCACGGGCTCCCCTCTGGGTGCTGGATGCACGGGCTCCCCCCCCTCTGGGTGCTGGATGCACGGGCTCCCCCCCCTCTGGGCGCTGGATGCACGGGCTCCCCTCTGGGTGCTGGATGCACGGGCTCCCCCCCCTCTGGGCGCTGGATGCACGGGCTCCCCCCCCTCTGGGCGCTGGATGCACGGGCTCCCCCTCTCTGGGTGCTGGATGCACGGGCTCCCCCCCTCCGGGCGCTAGTTCCTCCTCTTCATAATGGTGGAAGGGACAGTTGGCAAATCGATGTTTTTGGTCGCAGAGGGGGCACACCTCCGACGGCTGGCTATATCCCCCTGGATTTCTGGCCATTAGGAGACACTCCTCCTCCCTGTCCTTCACCTCTCGGTCTTCCTTCCATCCCATTTTCTTTTTTTTTTTTTTTTCTTTCTTCCCAATCACAAAAACACTATTCGAAAAAAACGTCCTTTTCTTTCCTGGTCCGGCTCCTGGAGGCGTTGTTTGTCCCATGCAGGACACCATATGTGGCCGAGCAGCTGTTGAGTAGCGTGTGACTGGTGACGTCACGGACCAGGAAGTAAACGGAAACCAAACAATGAATGGGTGGGTGAAGCAGAACGCAACGGCGCTCAGCATTTTATTAAATAATAAAATAAACAAAAGATGTAAACAAACAAAAAGGCACAAGGGCCAAACAAATAAACAAATAATGTTCGTGATGGTGTAAAACTGCACGCTTAGCAGTTATTTCTAAGTTTCATTTTCTCTCTCCTCGCTCTCTCCGCTCTCACTCCTAACTCACTCTCCCCGAGGGTAGAGAGCTGCAGGTTTATATACAGTGACCATCTCCCAATTAGCAACAATTAATCAATGAATTAACTTGGGAGATGGTCACCGTCTGCACGAGTTTAATAAGGATGCGTGACTGTCAGCCAGCTAAATAAATCACTAGCTGATCAGTCACGCATCCTCACAGGGTTTTTAAATTATAAAAACAATAACAAATACGTGGCACTTTGACCTGCGCCGCAAACAAAAATACAAATAATAATACAAATATATATAGGGGCAGGACACTCCGCGACACACCCCTAAAGATTTTTATATATAAAATCAAACAAAATTAAATTTGCATTAACATTCTACTTCTTTAAGTTCATCTCAGTCTTAAGGAACTGTATTGTGACCTTCCATGGCTTCCTGTTTCACTGGGGTATAAAAATGAGGTCTACACGCATATGAAATCCATTTGTCATCCATCACCATGGGGAAAGGCAAAGAACTCACAAATGAAAAGAGACAAATGGTTGTTGACCTTCATAAATCAGGCAATGGGTACAAAACAAGAGCTAAAAAAACTAAATATACCACTTACCACTATTAGGGCAATAATTAAGAAGTTCAAAACCACTGGAACAGTGGTAAACTTGCCTGGTAGAGGATGCAAGTGTATCTTGCCCCCACGCACAGTGAGGCAGATGGTTCGGGAGGCAAAGGGAAATCCAAGGGCCACAGTTGGAGAATTACAGAACTTGGTTGCATCTTGGGGTCACCAAGTCTCCAAATCTACAATTAGACGCCACCTCCTTGCCAATAGGCTATTTGAAAGGGTTGCCAGAAAAAAGCCTTTATTGAGAGCAACCAACAAACGTAAGCACATGGAGTTTGCTAAACGGCATTGGCACTTCGATTGGAACCGGGTGCTATGGTCAGATGAGACAAAAATAGAGCTGTTTGGCCACGCACACCAGCGGTGGGTTTGGCATTGAAAGAAGGATGCGTGTGCAGAAAAGAACCTCATACCTACCGTAAAATATAGTGGTGGATCTTTGATGTTATGGGGCTGTTTTGCTTCCACTGGTCCTGGTGCCCTTGTTAAGGTCAACGGCATCATGAACTCTACCCAGTACCAGGACATTTTAGCCAAAAACCTGGTTGCCTCTGGCAGGAGGCTGAAACTTGGCCGCAAGTGGATCTTCCAGCAAGACAATGACCCCAAGCACACATCAAAATCCACAAAGAAATGGTTAATTGACCACAAAATCAACATTTTGCAATGGCCATCTCAGTCTCCGGAGTTGAACCCCATTCAATTGAAGAGGGCAGTCCATAAGCGCAGACCGAAGGATATCAAGGATCTGGAAAGATTCTGTATGGAGGAATGGTCTAAGATCCCTCCCAATGTGTTCTCCAATCTCTTTAAACTTTATAGAAAAAGACTCAGTGCCGTTATCCTTGCAAGGGGAGGGTGCACAAAGTACTGAAAACAAGGGTGCCAATAATTGTGACACCATTTTTTTTGGAAATAAATTTATAATTTGAGTAATTTTGGTTGATTCCATTGAATCATTAATAAAGTCCACATGTTGGAAAATTACAATATAGGTCAGTACTGGTATTATTTTTTTATACAGTCTTTTTTGCTCATCTTTATCAAGGGTGCCAATAATTTTGGAGGTGACTGTATATATTGTAGCGTGCACGGGGGAAGGCAGCAGTACGGCTGGTAGGTGAGATAATCACACACAAAGACATAAGCCCGATATATGCTCCTTGCAAGGGAGCCGGCTCTTTTGTACAGCGGTATCGGCACTATGCTTTAGTGCGAGAGGTCCCGGGCCACTCAAATGATCGTTTCTTTCCATAACACGCTATACGCCAGGCTTCTAATTTAGCAAAATCCGACATATCTACTGAGCCAATCGGCGTGCAGTATCGCAGTCGTGTGACCCTATTGGTAGTGCCCAGGAGGCAGCATATATAATCTTGTAAATTGTGATTTTATGATGAATAATTTAAAAAAATGCAACAAAGTCAATTTTCTAACGGGGTGTAGCAATGGTGAATAAGCATTCACAAATAATGCTTAGAAAACTGTCACTCGATCGGAAATATGAAACCTCCCTTCATCTCCCTTGCAATGCCAACCCCACTTAATGGTGTTTTACGTTTGTGTTCTCCCTCTGCGCGGGATGCAAAGTTTATCGTTTTAATTTACTGAAACGCTTTGCATCTTTAGAAGTAAGTGTAAAGTCATTTTACAAAAAACATGGAGATTTATACTTGGTTACGACCCTGACTAAAGATGTCATTAGCAAAGGGGGCCAGTTGTACTAACGAGGTCAAACAATAGGTCACGTTTTACTAAAACTAATAAACAAACATTACCATAATGAACACTATCGTAGTATGTTGCTTAAAACATAATAACACAATATTCATAATAAAGTTGACTTCTTATCTATAAACAGTAACATGTTTAAAGCTTGGGACTCGCTGTCTGTAGATTGGTGTTGTTTACATTACCGCCAGCATATTTTAAGTGATTGAAAGCTGAAATTGCTTTATTAAAAACACACTTTTCTTATACCAATACAGTATTGGTGAGCGATAATCAGTTCGTTTGAAAACCAGGCTTTAATCACTGATAATAGGTGCACAGGTGGTGATTCCGTGAGTGCTCCAGGGCTCAAGCACCAATGGCAAAATAAGGTTCTGCACAGTGCAAATAAATCACATGTTTTGTCAAATTATAGGGTGGATGATTCACAAGCAGAACTGTTATTGCAGCGTTTAAAAATATAAAATCCGGAGGGCTCCCGAGTGGCGCATCCAGTAGATGCGCGGAGTGTAGGATGTGCCCTATAGCCTGGAGATCACAGGTTCGAATCCAGGCTATGTCACAGCCGACCGTGACCAGGAGTTCCTAGGGGTCGGGGCACAATTGGCCGAGCGCTGCCCGGGTAGGGAGGGCTTAGGTCGGCAGGGGAATCCACGGCTCACTGTGCATCAGCGACCCCTGTGGCTGATAGGGCGCCTGTGGTTCTGCAGTGGAGCCGCCAGATATGTGTTGTCCTCCGGCACTATAGGTCTGGTGGCATTGCTATGGATCTGCAGTGCGAAAAATGACGGCATGGCAGGAGCCCGTTTCGGAGGAGGTGTGTTCCAGCCTCCGTTTTCCGAGTCGGCGGGGGGGTTGCGAGCGGTGAGCCGAGGATACAGATAATAACTGGGCATACTAAATTGGGGAGAAAACCGGGGTAAAAAAATTGGCGACGACTAAATTTAAAAAAAATATATATATATATAAAATCCATTTATATAACGGATCAGGCAGCATCCTCCGACTGCTGGGTGACGTAAAAGTGAGAGAGAGAGAGCAAAGTTTAGACACATAACATACAACAAATCTGACTCTCTCTCCCGGCGGGTCAGGCAGCATCCTCTGGCTGCTGGGCGTTTAGTGGAGCAAGAGACAGGAAGGGGACGAACAGGACAAAAGGACAGATCCTTCGCAACTCAGTGCAGCATCCTCAGGCAGCTAAGCTGGCAGCTGGGCGGCATGGAGAGCTTAGGAAAAGTGTCTCGGGTCCGTTTAGGAGAGACGAAAACAGAGAACCCCCCCCCCCCTCGGTCGGGGCCCGCTCGGGAGGTGGAGGCACAGCCTACTGCATGAGGGGGCTGAAATGGTCCTGGACCTGAAATGGAAGATAGGAGATGGGACAGCAAGGTTGAGGCCTGGAAGGCTTAGTGCATAAGCAGCAGAACAATAGGATGTGGCCGGGGGTCCCCTCAGGCCGGCGAGGAACAGCCGGGGGGCAGTGGTTGAGATGAGAGGCTGACCCGGACAGCCGCCCAAAAGAGGACCCCCGGCTCCCCGCAAGAACCGCACTGTGGAATAGAAAAGAGATCGCAGAGCCGCACACATAGACAAAAACTAGAAGAAAAGAGAAAAGACAAGAGCTGTTAGTAGACAATCTATGCCTATAAGCAGTCCGCACTGTGGAGAGGAAACCCCCCCCCCTGCAGGGAGGAAACCTCTGGTGGGCCTGGCGGAGAGGGCGCCCCCCACTCCGGGCAAGCTAACGAGTGCTTGGTGAGCTGTGGCGATGTCTGCAGAGGATGATCTAATATAAAGTTCAACAGCTGAAGAGATCCAGCGCCCCATAGACTTAATCAAGTGTTGATTGATTCCTGCCCTGGCCACGGAGGCAGCTGCTCCGATCCGGAATGAATGGGGGGAGAAATAGTTTGAAGAAAGCCCGATCCATGACAAGAGGGTGCATAAACGGGATGAGAACCAGTGTCTCGTAACTATAGATCTGGAGCTGTTGATGAAGAGGGGATCTGACGGAAGACACGGAATCCTTGGCTTAATTGGACCGTTTTTGAAGATCTGATGTGGAAGGATAAAGTGGTTTCCGGGGATTTGAGAGAGATCGGAGCGCTTGAGGTCTAGAGGTGGGAAGCTGGACGTTGATGGAGTTGAGAATTCTGCATAGCGGAGAAATCCAAAGGCGGCGGTCAGGCACAGGGTTTCCATGACAATGTCGTTGAATAGGTTGAAACATCCTTGCCGGAGAGCAGTGAGGAGACAAAGGAGGTGGTCTGTAGAGATTGGTTAACTTGATGGAGAGAAGGGGAGCAGGCTTTTCTCCATGCCTCTGAGCGTTCTCTCTAGAGATCCGCCACCTCTAGAATGGACGAGAGGAGATAGATTGAAGGCGAAATTGATACTGAATGCCCGCTAGGTAGCATCTAAATAGAGGAGGGGGCTAAACGTAGAGACAGCTTGAGGTGAGTGATGAAGGCGAGGAGGTGCTGTAGGTTGTAAGAGGTATGAGAGATTCGTTTTTGCTCGCAAAAGTGAGTAAATGAAGACCAGGCAGTCGAGTAGGAGGAACGGGTAGATGGGGCGAGAGCGTTCTCCATGAATCCACGTGCTGATTGAAGGAGGCCGGAGAGAGAGTTATTCATTGAATATTGTTTTGCTGAAGGGTGGTACGAGACAAGGGTTGAGGTCTGCTCCTCGGACCAGGTTGCGGAACTTCTGGAACTTAATGTAACTGTCTGTTTTTGAAGTCCTGATGAATAGGAGGAAGTTATTTCCGGGGACTTGAGTGAGGTCAAAGTGCCGCAGGCTGATGGCTGGGAAACTGGAGATTCCGATGAGATCGGTTGTCTTGTTGGAGAGGAGGATGCGAGACTCTCTGGTGGACCTCCGGGATTGAAAGGAGCAGGGGGGGGGACGGGGGGACGGAGGAGGAACTGGTGCTGGATACCTGAGAGATAATTCCTGATGGAGGAAGGGGCCAGGCTAAGGGATAGCCTGAGGTCTGTCATAAAGGCAAGGAGGTGCTGAAGGTTATAAGTGGTGAGAGAGATACAAATCTGGGCACAGAATGTGGTGAAGGAAGACCAGGCAGTAGAATAAGAAGAGCGAGTGGAAGGGGCGAAGGCAATTCTCCCTGAAGCTGCAGGCCGACTGGGGGAGGCTGGAGAGTGTGGAGTTTAGTGGAACACCAGGTGATTGAAAGGAGGAACTTGCCATGGGTTGGGGTCTGCTTCTGGGACCAGGCTGTGAAACCTGCGGATCATCACACAACCTCCACCATGTTTAACACTGGGCATGGTTAACTTTTTTTTTTTTTTTTACTGCAAGGTGTAGTATTCTGTAGCAAAATTACTACAGCTGGCCAAAGTCCAGTATCTGGGTGCACGGAATGGTTCACAAGACCTCATGGTTGAAATGGCTTAACGCTCCAAGTCTATCCATTGAATTCCCCTTGATGTTCTGGTAACTTGCTTTTTTTTTTTTTTAAACCGGTAAACTGGTGTTGTCACGGTAAGTTCACAGGGTGCACTCTGTTCCTTCGGGAGTCCTGCAGAGTAAATGCTTCACAAGAGCAGTTAGACATAGTACTTCCATGGTCAGGTCATTGAATAGACAGAGCAGCCTTTTCTGAGGGTAGAGATTAAAGAATGAAGGATGTCTTTTGATATAGGGAGCCAGGAGGGAGCAGCAGGGGGGGGGATCTTGAGGATCTCTCTGAGTGTCAAGCAAACTGATGGGATGGATAGGAGTGTTGGAGAAGGGACGGAGATGAATGATGAGGCGGCAGAAATACTGAATTCCGGAGATGTAGGCTTTAACGGTAGTGGCGGCTAAGTGAAGAGAATCCCTTGCATGGGCGATGGAGCTAGAATCAGTTGCTCATTAAATCGGAATGGGATGTATTTTGTTTTGAGTGAAGAAAGCTGTAAATGTTTACCATCCAGTGGTAAATGAAGATTTGGTTGCTGGGGCTAAGGGTTGGCCATGTAGTGATGAGCAGATTGCAGAAGGTTGGAGAGTGTTGTATTTAGTTGAACGGCAGATGTTGGAGTTGCAGAGTTTGATGAGAGCTGAGGTGGCAGCTGGACCTTAACAAATATATGAAATCGACTGCCGAGTTGTTTCTAAAAACGAAGGCAGAGAGATGAGATGCCGACCGTCCTGTGTTAGTTAATACGGGATTGATCAGCGGTTTGCTACCATCATGTCTGTTTGGAATGGAAAAGGTGAACTCATAAATCAGAGATTTGGGTTTCACAACTCCAGTCATTCTCCAAATATTAGAACTCCTTAATTCATAAAACAAAACAGATTTCCAGTCTAGTACCATGTATTAAAGCTTGTAGTATCTGAGAGGATGAGCAGACATATGACTAAATTGCTGAGGAAGTCAAGCGCGCTGTATATATTATATTTTTTTTTTT
This sequence comes from Acipenser oxyrinchus oxyrinchus, assembly GCA_030684275.1. Classification (NCBI taxonomy): domain Eukaryota; kingdom Metazoa; phylum Chordata; class Actinopteri; order Acipenseriformes; family Acipenseridae; genus Acipenser; species Acipenser oxyrinchus. The sequence continues at coordinate 4,411,926 of CM060283.1, read as the reverse complement.
AAATCCAGGTATTGGAGGAAAGCTGGAGCGTTGCAAGCTCTGGAGGAGAGCAGCTGCAGACTTAAACTGTAAACTAAAGCAACTTTTGCATGCTGCAATAGTGAGCAGATCTGAAGAGGGAGCCGAGATTTGCTGTAATGAGGAGATATTAACAGTAGAGGCAAGATCTGTTGAACGAGCAGAGATCTGAGGGAGTAAACGATGGAATGCTGTCAGTAGTGAGCAGTGGCCTGCTGTAGAGAGCAGAGAGCTGCTGAATGCAGTGGAAATTGGTATTTGAGAGTTAAGGCGTTTTTAGATGATGTCAGAGATGGGGCTGCCTTTGGGCAGAGATGAAGAATGCATAGATCTGAGGCCGCTGCAGAACCTGAGAGGATGGGAATGCGTTGCTCAGAGACTGCTGCAAAACCTATTGATTTGATCAGGAGCCGTCTAAGAGTGTATTGTCTATTGTGGGGTAGGAGGACACTTGACTGAAATGTTGATAATCGTAGCACATAGTTTCCGTATGTGACTGGTAGCTCAAATTGAAAGAAATGGACTTTGAAAGTTATATTAAGTGCCTTGATGAAGTTGGGGGCAAATGAGGAAGTGCAAATCCAGGAACAAGAAGGTTGCAGGAATGGCCTGATGCAGGGAAGCTGGAAAATTAATGCGACGGTGGATTCTTAACATCTCAGAAAGCTGATAAGCTTGGCTTCATGACGAGGTCCTCAAGGGGAGGGGTTTGGATTTGAAAAATTCAAGTTAATATAATGTAGCAAAAGAGGTTGAGGCAGGAGGGTACTGAGAATCCCTTGGAATGACAACGATAGAAAGTTTGGAGTGTGCGAGATTCGCAGCAATAGCAAATCAACTTAAATTATGTAGAGCGTGTGGTGTTATGCTGCCATCTAGAGGTTGTGATTGGAATTGAAACTATTGGCTTCAGTGAAGCAGGGTAGCATATATTTGGTTAATGCGATTAAAATCCTCGTCTATGTATAAAACATTTGCTTTAGAACAGTTAGTGATGATATAAATAAGTTAACGTAGGTATAGAAGAGGAGCCTGCAGTATTTAGATGTCACAGTTCGGCGAGTTGAAGCTCTCATGTTGCAAAAGCGCAGCAGCAGGAACCAGAAGACTGCAGTAGTGAGGCACAGGCTCACATTGCCTGTTAAAGCTGCCTGGTCGCCGTAGCAACTTACCACTCCCAGTAGTCACTCGATGAGGCGTTGCCGTGGTAACCATGGTCTGTGAGGCACCGGTGGGAAAGAGTTGCAGTACAGCAGTGATGTTGGAACAGTCTTTCTGATGAAAACGCAGAGCCAGTTGCGAATGTCGCTGTGCTTTGAACGGTGCAGACTGAGCAGGTAGGAAAATAGCTGATACTATCTTGCGAGCGCTGAGAAGAGAAATGGCCTGTAGTGAAAGGAGCGAACAACAAAAAACAAACATAGACAAGGAAGCGGAAATAGTGCTGGGTTAAAGTAGAAAAAGAGAGAGATAGACAAGAGGGGCAGCCAATAACATACGTGGAGCAGCGCTGGCCATGCCCTAATAATTGACAAGGCGAGCGCTGCATTGTGTGATTGGCTGGAAATGCTAAATGAGGCTGAACTGGGATCAGCTTCCACCCGGAAGAGATCGGCGGACGCTTACGGGGCAGAACGTCACGGAGGGAAGGTAAGACTGGCTAAAGAAAAGGACTTAGGATGAGAAAGAAGCAGCGGAAAGCGGGAGAGAGCCCTCTACGGCATCCCCCGAATTACGCCTAAAGGCTAACATTAAAACCATGCTCAGTTCTTCTCAGTGCTGTAAAGGAGCGGGCCGGAAACGTCCGCTCAAGGAACTACACCGCTCCGCTCCCGCTCCATATACAATTGGCTCGCTCCGCTCCGCTCACACTCTGGGTGTTCCTGCGCGTGAGACTGACAGCTGAGACCTCAGTCAGAACTGTGGTGCGAGCAGAGGGGCGTGGCCACTGGACAGCGTGTTCTTTGTGTGTGTGCGTGTGCATGTGTGCGTGTGCGCGTGCGCGTGTCTCTTCTTGTGATGCACTCATTGAAGTCAAACCATGGCCAAGAAAGGCAAAGGACATGGATATGGCCTTTTATGAAGAGATTGAATGCTTTACAAATGCCTTACATTGGCCTAAGTTCATAACAGCTCTGTAACAAGGAGAATAATGTTTTTTTTCAGCATTAAAATGTGTTAGTATACTACCCTTTAGCACTGACATGCATACCTTTTTAACCATTCATAACATTGTAGTTTTGTACCTATGTAAATATCAATATATTAATACCTACCAAAATAGACATATTGTTTTCACCACTCCTGGATGTACATTTGCAACTAAAAGAATACAATGTTTACACTTTCAGTACTGCCCAAAAGACCCTTCTACCATTATTTTACTTTCAAATCTTTTCTCATTTCTCTTATATTACTCTGCTTATTACTCTATTGTCTTGTCTGTCTGTCTATTTATCATAGACATTCTCGAATATCTTTCCCTCGCTTTATTCATTATTTGATGTAGTAAAAAAATAAGTGATGTCTATTGTCAATGTAAAAAAACAAGTTAGAAAAACGCAACAGCTGTTTAAAGTTGTGATATCAAACACAAAAGCCCAAGTTGCAACAGTCTCTTGACACAGGGGTTGTACCGACAGACTGGAAAATAGCAAATGTAATACCGATCCACAAAAAGGGAGACAAAACAGAACCAGGTAACTACAGACCAATAAGCCTGACTTCTATTATATGTAAACTTATGGAAACTATATTAAGATCTAAAATGGAAAATTACTTATATGGTAACAATATCCTGGGAGATAGTCAGCATGGTTTTAGGAAAGGGAGATCGTGTCTAACTAACCTGCTTGACTTTTTTGAGGATGAAACATTGACAATGGATAATTGAAAGCATACAACATGGTTTATTTAGATTTCTAGAAAGCTTTTGACAAAGTCCCGCATAAAAGATTCATTCTCAAACTGAACACAGTAGGGATTCAAGGAAATGCATGCACATGGATTAGGGAGTGGTTAACATGTAGAAAACAGAAAGTACTGATTAGAGGAGAAACCTCAAAATGGAGCAAGGTAACCAGTGGTGTACCACAGGGATCAGTATTAGGTCATCTGCTATTCCTAATCTACATTAATAATTTCGATTCTGGTATAGTAAACAAACTTGTTAAATTTGCAGACGACACAAAAATAGGAGGAGTGGCAAACACTGTTGCAGCAGCAAAGGTCATTCAAAATGATCTAGACAGCATTCAGAACTGGGCAGACACATGGCAAATGACATTTAATAGAGAAAAGTGTAAAGAATTGCATGCCGGCAATAAAAATGTGCATTATAAATATCATATGGGAAATACTGAAATTGAAGAAGGGAACTATGAAAAAGACATAGGAGTTTATATTGACTCAGAAATGTCTTCATCTAGACAATGTGAGGAAGCTATAAAAGTGTTGTGAAAAGTGTTGAATTTAAATCAAGGGAAGTAATGTTAAAACTTTACAATGCATTAATAAGACCTCATCTAGAATATTGTGTTCAGTTCTGGTCACCTCGTTACGAAAACTAAAAGAATTAAATCTAGGCTAAAAGAATTGAATCTATTGAGTCTTGAACAAAGAAGACTACGCGGCGATCTGATTCAAACATTCAAAATCCTAAAAGGTATAGACAATGTCGACCCAGGGGACTTTTTTGACCTGAAAAAAGAAACAAGGACCAGGGGTCACAAATGGAGATTAGATAAAGGGTCATTCAGAACAGAAAATAGGAGGCACTTTTTTACACAGACAATTGTGAGGGTCTGGAACCAACTCCCCAGTAATGTTATTGAAGCTGACACCCTGGGATCCTTCAAGAAGCTGCTTGATGAGATTCTGGGATCAATAAGGTACTAACAACCAAACAAGCAAGATGGGCTGAATGGCCTCCTCTCGTTTGTAAACTTTCTTAGGTTCTTATGTAAGTTAGGAGAAGCAATTGGGGCAGCCTTGTCAAGCATCAAGCAAACAGGCACAATTGGAAAGGTGCTGGGGCCCAGCATTCGCACAATTGTTGCTTTTAACTTGGCTTCTTTTTTTCATCGCTCCACTTTACATTGAAATGCACTTTGTACAACTTCAAGGGGATTGTGACCATTCCCTTATCAGCTCAAAAGTCACACCTGCAACAAAAAAACATTGACAATGCACAACCAAAAAAAATGCACCAACACCCCAGCCCTGGATCTGGATCTGCAATGCCTGCCCCATCAACTGTCACTTCCCATACACTTACCTTGCATTCTCATTATCCCTTGCACTCGTTGCCATTATTGGTCTTGTTCATCATCTTCATTGTTGGAAATACACTGCTTCATGCTCTTTCACGTATTCTTGTATGTATGGGCTGAATGTCTGTCCATGTGTGCCCTGATCTACCTGTACCTTACCTGCATGTTGTCCGTGTGTCTTCCCAAAGCATACTTGTCTGCGCCTGTGATGACGCCTCTCCCATTCCCTGTCTGTCTTTCTCTCTGTAGTAGTGCTTGTAAGGATAACCAAGAACACTTCAGTCTGTGTTGAGCACTTTCCTTGGCACATGTGTCATAGCATCTTTATTCTGGTTAAACCCAGCTGATAAGGGAATGAGCATTTCAATGTAAAGTGGAGCAATCAAAAAAAGAAGCCAAGTTAGAATCAACAATTGTGTGAATGTTGGGCCCCAGCACCTTTCCAATTGTGCCTATTTGCTTGATGCTTGACAAGGTTGCCCCAATTGCTTCTCCTAACTTGGGCTTTTGTGTTTGATATCACCACTTTAAACGGCTGTTGCATTTTTCTAACTTGTTTTTTTACATTGACAATTTGTTATAGATCTTATACACGGCAAACCTTAAATGACAAAACCCAGGTTTTTGTAATTCTTTACATTTCTAATACTACGTAGAAGTAATTATGAAGTTTCAATGTGAAAGGGGCTTGCACCAATTATTGTCTCAAGGGATGAGAAGACTTATGCAATCAAGACATTTTGTTTTTTTTATTTTTAATTACTTTTTGAATATTTCTATAATTGTTCTTTCACGTTGAAAGTGTAGATGATGTTGTGTAGATCAGTGAAACAAACTCCTACTTTAATGCATTTTGAATTGTATTTTTTTAGGCAGCAGAATGTGAAAAATGTTCAAGGGTGTGAAGAGTTTTTCAAGGCACTGTGTATATATATATATATATATATATATATATATATATATATATATATATATATAATTTTAGTAGTCGCCAATTAGTTTTTTTGTTGTTTTCTCCCCAGTTTAATAGTGTCCAATTATTTTTGTTAGCTCAGCTCACCGCTACCACCCCCGCGCTGACTCGGGAGCGGCGAAGATGAGCACGCGCTGTCCTCCGAAGCGTGTGCCGTCAGCCGACCGCTTTTTTTTACACTGCAGACTCACCATGCAGCCACCCAGAGCTACAGCGTTAGAGGACAATGCAGCTCTGGGCAGCTTACAGGCAAGCACCCGGCCAGACTACAGGGGTCGCTGGTGCGCTGTGAGCAGAGAACACCCTGGCCGACCTAACACTCCCTCCCCCCGGGCGGCGCTTGCCAATTGTGCGCCACCCGCTGGGAGCTCTATAGACGGAACACTCCCAACCACTATCTTCCATGTAAACCATTTAAAATGTTTGAAGTAGACAAAATATAAATGTACTTACATATATTCGCAGTGAATGCACTTTAAAAAGTCAAACAGGCAGTGTCACCAAACCAGCGAGAACACAGTATTACATTTTAAGCAATTATTAAATACAATACAATGAGAGTCAGTCAATTACCATTGCCTAGTCAGTATCCTTTCGTCTCTGCTCCACCTTACACAGGATAAAGCGTAGAGGCTTGCAGTCATATAGTCACGAGACTCCATATCTCTCAAACGACAGCAATTTTAAGCAATTTGTCAGCATTCGGCCAGCTGTCTGAATCCTGTTCACTCCAGCCTTTCTACTAAACTAAACTCTTAAAAGTGTGTGCATATTTGTTTTGCCATGTTGACCGCCGCACTACTAATAACTTACTTTAAAAATACACCTTAAAAATAAACAGATCCGCGCCAACTGCCTCGCAAGCTGTCAATCAAACGTGGCTTGTACATGATTTGCTGTGTGAGAGGAAGATCCCACCCAAATATTGCATCACAATGACTCCTTTGCTTTTATTGGCTAAAGCCTGTGGCATTTAAAAAAATAGTCTATTTGACACCCGCCTTCGGGGCGCACAGTTGACGTTTATTATTATTTTTTTCATAAATGTGCTTAAACTTGGCATTCACATAGGCGCAGATTTGGATGGGCATGTGTGTGAACTGGGTGGGTGGCCCACCCGTGGTTATGCCACTGGTGGGGAGGGAGGCTGGGGAGGTGGAAGCAGGGAAGGGGAGGCTGAGATTTTGGGGTAGATAGGGAGTGGAATCAGCGAGTGAGAGGGAGTACAGATGTTAACTGAGGCTTGAGATTTATGATATGCAGTGTGCTCCCTCTGGCTGTCTATATCTTTGTTTTCTGAGTGCTATGTCTTTTACTCGTTCACTTTCCCTGATCTTTATTCCTATCTTGGACCGTGGCTAGTGTTGTCATTAACTCCTAGAATTTACAAGGGGCCAATCATCCTGTAAAGAGAGCACAGTGCTTAGATGATCTCTTAAGAAAAAGATTGATATTGCATGTTTGCAGGAAACTCATTTGGTTTCAAGTGATGTTGCTCGTTTTCGAAATAAACATTACAAGGTAATTGCATATTCCTCTGCTCAGAATAAACATAGGGGTGTCATTATTCTTGCCAAGAGACAGCTGAACCTTAAAATTCGACTGCAAGGTAATGATTCTGAGGGGAGATTCTGCTATGTGACTACATTGTTGAATAATATAGAGGTCTGTATTGCTGTTCTCTAAGCACCAAATATCTGAGATGCAGTTTTTCGATCAGATGAAACATGCATTGGCCTCATTGGGGAATATCCCTGTTATAGTGGCACAGTTGTTTGTAAGTGCATATTATTGTAATTATTAAAAATTACAGGTATGTTATTTAAACAGTTGTAGCAACACTTGAGGACGTGTAACACGTTATTTTTTCGGAACCCCACTACTTACTTTTTAAGACTGTGCCTTTATTACTGTGTGTATTGTGGGAAATTGTAACTACAGTCATCCCCAAAATACAGCAATCGTCATTATCTATTTAGAAACCAGTTGAAAACTGGTTCCTTTAACAGGACAGACACAGTTATTATCTAGTGCCACGTGATCTACATCACTGAAGTCCTTAATGCAATTACTTTAATCCCATCTTCTGAAAAAAAGAGAAAAGAAGTCTCTGATAAAGTGCTTACATGACTTAAAAAACTGAAGATGACTGATGACTTCAATTACAAACAGTTCAAACTCACTGAATGTTAACATAGATAAACACAGTCCTTTCCATTGACCATCAGACTTTTGCCCAAATGAACATGTGATGTTACACATTGAATACTTTTACTGAAGTGAACGTGTCCCGGTTTGTTTGACAGCAGAGCTGCAATCTGGATGGATTTCATACTTGTTAATCACTGTGTGTGGTCTGCCTGAGGAGCCAGGCAAAGGTCATGCCTGACTAAAACCCATCTAACAGTCCTTAACTGCTTGAACTCTGACACAGGGAGGATACCCCCCAAAATTGAACATATCCTCCCATTCCAGACTTGAACAATACAACCTCATTACAATACAGTAATAATGGAGCAGTGTGGAGTAGTGGTTAGGGCTTTGGACTCTTGACTGGAGGGTTGTGGGTTCAATCCCAGGTGGAGGACACTGCTGCTGTACCCTTGAGCAAGTTGTTTTACCTAGATTGCTCCAGTAAAAACCCAACTGTATAAATAGGTAATTGTATGTAAAAATAATGTGATATCTTGTAACAATTGCAAGTCGCCCTGGATAAGAAATAAATAATAATAATAATAATAATACAACTTGTTCATGCCTGAGGTATGCTCCTGGGCTTTTTTAAGATAAACGTGTTGAAAATGTGTGTTTTTTCTATTTCATTTGTTTTATTTATTGAATAACATTTAGGGTTTAGTTTTTAATGATCTCCTTCTGTGATCTCATATCACTTCTGAGGGATATAATGTAAGGAGTCCTTAAGTCTGTATGTCCATCCATATGCCACACTTACATTTTACTTTTATATAGAGAACTGCTTAACCAGTTGTAAGTGAAGGATATTCTTTAACTCCATTCATTATTTCAAAATCTTTAAGTATATGAAGTCTGTCTGTCTGTCTGGCTACCTGTTTGTATGCCACACTGATGTTTTTACATAGATTTAGAGAAGTTCTTATTCAATTGTGATCAATCTGTTTTTGACTAATAGGAAGGGGTTGGAAAACTACCCTTAAATCCACTAGAGGGAGCCATAAGCAATGCTGCCATAAAGTGAGAGATGAGGGAAGTGCATTCAACACCTTCATATACACAGTACCAGTTATGTATGGGTTCGATGCAAATTATATGTCAATCCATGATTACCTGCCTGGGACCTCATCACCACAAGAACAAAGAAAAAAATTCTACAGAGGAAGAATATAAAACCAATAAATGGCTCAAACTAAGAAAAAAAGCATATCTTTATTTTATATTGAAGTATGCTTGTCATTAGGAATCATTTCCAATAAATATGAAACATAGTTACGGCAACTGATTGTAAACATGAATCTGGACGATGAGAAAAAAAAATAGAACACATATACTTCTTTATTTAATATTTAATAAGAATATTTTAACAAACATACAAATACAGATACAAAAAAAATGTTTCATATAATACAGAACTGATTTACACTATTAGGTACTATTTAATATTTAAATTGAGCTATTCAATAAAAAATAAATTATACAAAAAACATTATTATTATTATTATTATTATTATTATTATTATTATTATTAACCCAGCAGATGTAAAATGCTGATGGGTAAAATTAGCTGGGTGGTAAATGGATAGGACAGCAATATATTTAGAGGAATGTGCAAAACCAGGGATGGAAATAAGACTCCTGTTGCATAGCAGTTTCACCCAGTCCAGGTTTTACTATGAGTTTGATTAGCCACAGTGTATAGGTAACAACTTCAGGTGTGTTTTATTAAACTCACAGTAAAACCGGGAATGGATCAAACTGCAATGCAATAGGAGTCTTATTTCCATCTCTGGCTAAACCATTACCAAATGACCAATAGTTGCAATAGTTGTGATTAAGGGAGCTATACAATGATGTGAGCACTTGGTAGAATTAAAAACACGGTAAAACACGGGTAGCATTTTCCTTTTTGGACATGTAATTGTATAAACCATTGCACATTGTAGTAACCATAGTACAATATCAATACCCAACAGTGAGCTACATTGTGTTGCCATTGCTGGTTGTAGTTCTTCAATGGTTTCTTCAGGATAGTAGAATAATTTCTATAATCGTAGCAAGCTGGTAACTGCATAGGACGGCAATGCATTTACAAGTATGATTACTACAGCCCTATGTTGTTTGATAGCATGTCAATTCAGCATTATACCTAAGCAAAAAGCATCTACCCTGTAGCATTCTTTGCAGACTGCACTTAACCTCGCCATGACATTGAAACAGCATTCTGTGCCAACATGTCATGCTGGCATGAGGTCATTCATAAATACTGATGAACAGTATGATCTCAGTGGAACATACTTTATTTTATAACTTAGTAATTTAGTGCTCCTGAAAGCTGAGTGCACAGACATGTACTGTACGTACCCAGCACAGACTTTATAGAACCTACACAAAACAAGGTGTCCCACAAGTCAGACATCATATCGATAATTGTTAACACAGTATCTATCTATTTCTTTCAGTTGTGAAATGTCTTCAAGCAAAGAGGAATACATTCAGATCATTTTGATGTGTGGTGCAGATAGTCAACAGGATGTGACCACCCAATCTAACAGACCATCCTAATCAGGATAATATATGATATTGCCTATGATGCCTGACTTGCATATGGGACACCCTGTATCTAACACACAGACATCTTTTGTCATTATACTTAAAACAGAGGATTACAAAGCACAGGTGCCAGTAGGACTGGCTGTGGATAAAGTGCTGAGATCAGAGTCTGTGGTGTGTACCTCAAGCTGGTCTTTGCTGGGTATGGTAAGGTGGAGGGGTTGTGTAGAATTGAGGAGTAGGGGGAGACACCAAAGTGGTGGTGGGTTGGGCTGGCTTGGTGAAGTTCATCTGCAGACCTGTCTTTCTCCTTTCCCTCGTTTTCCTTCTTCCACTTGGTGCGGCGGTTCTGGAACCAAATCTTGAGCTGCGTTTGGGACAGGTGCAGGGCGGAGGCGATGCTGAAGCGCTCGTACACTGAGAGGTAGTGGCTGGAGTGGAAGCAGGTTTCCAAGACATGGAGCTGCTGTAAAGTGAACGCTGTCCGTATCCGCCTGGACTTGCAGGATTTGGGTTTGCTGGGGCTGCGCTGGCTGTTCTCTTCCACATGCTCATTTCTAGGTGGGTCCAGCGCTGTGCAGTGTGTTTGCTGTTCAGGGCACCTCAAGCTCTCTGTTTCCCTCTCTATTGAACCCAGGCCAGTCTGTGTCTCACAGTTCAAATATCCTCTGTTTTGATGTTCATTTTCCTGTCGTTCTGTAGAGGCTGTTTTTTCTGAAAGAGGGTAGAGACATGATTTGGGTTCTTTAAATTCTGAATACAGCAATATTACAGTTAAAAAAGAACAATCTTGTATGCTTTACATGAGACTTTAGTGAAATTATCAGAAGACTGCTGTAGTACTATTGAATTATATTGGCTTTTTAAGAGGGAGATGAAAAAAAAAAACTTGGAAGGTCTATCTGCTACCACTGCTGCAGTTTCTTTGGCAGGTGATTCAAGATTTAGAAAACAAATTCATAATACTGTATAACCATTTCTCTAATCTTAAGGACAATAACATCAAAATATGTTTCTTTCTTCAGCTCTAATGTGCTCCATAGACTCTCTTTATTGTTTTGAAAATGAAGGTTTCTCATTTTAAAGAGGGGATCAAATGAAGTAATATTTTTTTAAAGAGCACTGCCTGACTTGGCAAACTAACTGTTTATGAGGGGTGTTAATTCAACATCCATTGTGATGCCAGAACTCATAAATGTCCTTATTAGCAACAACCCTACCAGGAATATGAGGCACAGAGGTGCTTCTTAACAAGGGGCACATTTACTGTGTCTACATATTTTTAATTGAGGTACAGTTATTTTTAAATTGCTTTATAAACAATTTCTATTTTCACTTCCCAGCATGGTATTTCTATTTAAAACACAAGTCCTTGTATTAATACCTGCACATTTGAGAAGTACTGGCTCCAGTGGGTAGGGTGGAAGATAGTCAACCAATATCTGCCAATAAAAGGAGTCGTGTCCCTATATGGTTTCTCAAATGTTTCCTCAAAGTGGACAGCCAGCCAGGTCTGTCAAGCAGTAGAGTGCATATAACTATGGGCAAATTGATTAAACAACTTCAAAGGAATAATATTTAGGGTAAAATGTAACATGATAGGGGGGTCTATGAATCTTTAACACTTTCCTCAAGAGTACTGGATATATGTAGGCCTACTATGTATGTATATAGTATGCATGTATGTCTGCATGTATGTATGTATGTACCTACGTATGTAAGTATGTAAACCAGAAATGGTCCCAGGGCCCCATCTTGTGGTAACGTTCCCAAACTGGATGAAATCAAATTTTCAGTGTTGGAATTTACAGGAATCAAATGACTATTCAAAATAATGTCTCGATAATTTTATATAGTTTGGTTACGGTACCGATACCTACTACACTTTCGCAAATTGTTTTACATATTTAGCACCAAAAAAAAAATACGACCAGGCTAAAAGGGTGCCATGTTTACTGCATTAGACAACAAATGTATGTATTGCATTTACTTGAGCTGAGACTTAAGACATGAAGTTGAGGCTTGAGGTAAAACTTAATACACGTGTGAATGCGACCAGATATGCAATGTCACACCTTCAGCATAGGGTTGGGTACCGGTAACTTGAATTGTACGAGTGAAGTACATCACAGCAACTTTATGATCTTACCTTGTCTGTTTTGAAGGCGGTGTTGTATAAACTGTCCCTCGCTCTCAATGAACTCTCCAGTGAAGCGGCATCTGCACACTTGTTCACGTTTCCCGTTGAATTTGATGGGATCCAAAATATCTTCTACAGAAAAAGACGTTTTTCTCATTTTTGCGACTTTTGCGGGCGGCATTGTATTAATATTCAAAGTCACGTTTAATATATATGTATGAAGATGATGTTACTGATCTGCAACAGAGCCTTCTACCTTTATACTCTCCTGAAGAAAAAAAAAACAGCACACGACCCTCACGCTTATAAGATGAACAATTTAAAACAGCTGAATGATTTATGAACCATGGCAGTAACAAAAAAAAAGGTGATTTCAAACAGCAACCCTCGTTTAACTTTAACCATGTGTTTATAAATGCAAACGCCTGAGCAGATGAGGCGCTTCACCCATCAGAACCGCACCCGCCCTTCATATGCTAATGAGATTCACAGGGTGAGTGGGTGAGCGACCTTGCAGTTTATTACTGAAGATGTGGTTGAAATTTCCCTTGTTTCTTTAGAAGCATGTACTTTATTGTTTAGAGCAGTGTCATTAATTTACAATCCCTGTGATTTTACGCTCGTAGACACGTGTTTGTTGTTCAAGAAATTCAATAAGACTGTCAACCTGTAAATAACTCTAGCTGCGGCCCTTTCATTTTTACAATGCCTAATACAAAACAAAGAAAGTTTTAGTGTTTTATATTCCAAAATTAAGAATGTGCTCTTACAATACATTGTACTTCCCCGCGTCCTGCATACGTCAATGTAGTCGCTTCGAAATACAGGTACACGCAGAGCCGGATTAAGTTTAACGAGGGCCCGGGGCTGTTATCGTTTTGGGGGTCCTTTTTGCATATTCATTTGCTTCCCTTTACTATTTTACTGCCACCACTCTCGATAACATTAATGTAAAATTATTCAGTCTTATCTAATCCATATTTTACCTGATTCGATTCGATGTTTGCATTAGCGCCAGTTTTGAAAATGAGCGTTAACCACAGCGTTAGTTACTGCCAGTTTCAAATACAAAATGGGAAATGCAAACTGCAGACTCTTTTGTTGTAATAGCAAGTTATCTGAAATATGTTGTCTTATCTCTTAAGAATATGTACGTGTATAATAGGTTTATTATATATATATATATATATATATATATATATATATATATATATATATATATATATATATATATATGCAGCCAAAACATGTTTAGCAAATAATACAAGGGCAGTACACAGCGCATTCTCGTGTAATGTTGTTTTTTTATTAGTGTCAGCAGAATCAGCAGAGCTGCACACACAGGAACGACGTATTTTTATTATTGTTTTGTTTTTTGGGACCAAATGAGACAGGCTGTATTAAGACAACCTAAAATCTCCAAGGAAACCCGGTTTAAGACAGCGCAACGATATCAGTAAGTAGCACAACGCCAAATTGGAACTCAGACACAAACATACTGCCTCCGGTATTTTAATATGAATTAGTTTATTTGCATTTGGACTACATGGAAACAGACACAACCCGAAACTACTACTAAAATAGAGTGAGAAACAATGGAGATTGCCCCACTGTATTCCATATAAAGCTAGGTCGTTTCCTCCTGTTGATTTCTCGCCAATGTATTTTCCGAAGTACTGGTACCTTCACATACATTTGTTGGTATTGTATTAAGAACATAAGAAAGTTTACGAACGAGAGGAGGCCATTCGGCCCATCTTGCTCGTTTGGTTGTTAGTAGCTTATTGATCCCAGAATCTCATCAAGCAGCTTCTTGAAGGATCCCAGGGTGTCAGCTTCAACAACATTCATATTACAATAGCGTGTTAGTGTTGGTGTTTTGTTTAAAACATATCTTCCTCGCGACTGTACTTGGTGTGTTTGTGCTTTTCAGCGTCGCTCTCGTACTTCCTAGGTGCTGCTTTGTCAGACATTTACAGGTTCTGATCTGCGTCACGTTCGCGCCACAGCACACCTGATAAAAGTGGCACGTGACTTGATCACAGGTCAAGTTACATGATCAGGCAGTCGCTGCGCCTCCAGTGCAATATGATTTGGTAAAACAGCCCTGTTGTTCCGATCTATAGTCATACTTATTAATTTCTTAGATATTTCATTATATATATATATATATATATATATAATTTTTTTTTGAGGCCCCTCAAAATCAGAGGCCCTGGGCTGCAGCCCCTAAAGCCCCTGCGTTAATCCGGCCCTGGGTACATGGGGTAGTTACATTGTAGTAGCAACCACGAACTAATATATGTGTGGTACCTGCTTTCAGCACACAGTCGTATGAGCGAGGCCTCAACTCTGTATATTAACAAAATCATGTATGTACAAAGTTACTTTCCTGATGACATCGTTTTTCTGTAAACACATGCATTAAAAACATGAACACAGTGTAAGTATTATGCAGCAACAGGGTATTTAATGGGTTTGTAACCCTGTATCCAAAACTGTTAATAAATTATAAATACAACTAAAATATAGAACAGCACAATACACTGGGGATTTCTCATAAAACAACCACCAAAGGCATTAAAAACCCGCTGTTACCCACTACCATGATCAAAATAACTCAAATATAATTATTTGATATCTGTTTACTATTACAGTCTGCCTTAGCCTGTGCACTTTTTCAGAGCCCTTGTTAGTGGCTGGTTTGTTTCTATTCACATATGTGTTTGTACAGACTTGTCATTCCTGTGGCTATTCTAGCTTTAACAGTGGCAGATTTCTAGACTGCTGCAGCATCACTATTAGAATCGCACCCGCCTGTCTTTTTTAACAGTGAAGGCGAGTCTCTTTAGGGTCATTTTATCTGTAACACCAGGGAGGGCCTTATTCTAGTGGTTTAAAGAGCAGTGGTATTTAGATCATAAAATGAAGACCCTTTGTCTAAAACCTTTAATTTATTTGACTGGTTTCTGCCACTGAGCTCCAAGCATTCTTTGGAGATGTACAGTACTGTGCAAAAGTTTTAGGCAGGTGTGAAAAAATGCTGTAAAGTAAGAATGCTTTCAAAAATAGACATGTTAATAGTTTATATTTATCAATTAACAAAATGCAAAGTGAGTGAACAGAAGAAAAATCTGCATCAAATCAATATTTGGTGTGACCACCCTTTGCCTTCAAAACAGCATCAATTCTTCTAGGTACACTTGCACACAGTTTTTGAAGGAACTCGGCAGGTAGGTTGGCCCAAACATCTTGGAGAACTAACCACAGTTCTTCTCTGGATTTAGGCAGCCTCAGTTGCTTCTCTCTCTTCATGTAATCCCAGACAGACTCGATGATGTTGAGATCAGGGCTCTGTGGGGGCCATACCATCACTTCCAGGACTCCTTGTTCTTCTTTACGCTGGAGATAGTTCTTAATGACTTTCGCTGTATGTTTAGGGTCATTGTCATGCTGCAGAATAAATTTGGGGCCAATCAGATGGCTCCCTGATGGTATTGCATGATGGATAAGTATCTGCCTGTACTTCTCAGCATTGAGGAGACCATTAATTCTGACCAAATCCCCAACTCCATTTGCAGAAATGCAGCCCCAAACTTGCAAGGAATCCAGCAAGCGTGTGCTGATGGCACTTATGAAATTAAATACAGTCAGTTGCACTGTTGTAAATATTTTGTATTCAAGTAGATACATGTTTCTGTAGTTTATATATGTTTTTTTTTAACTTTTTGGATGATATTTAATGAAAAAAGAAGGATATGTAGTTGCTATGCTATTTAGAGCAACATTCTGAGGTGTTCATTTATAAAAACAAAAGTATTCTTTCACTTAAGAAACCAAACTTAGTAAATTATGCTAAAAGATAAACACAATTTGTCTGATTTACTATGACAGACCCCAAATAGCATTAACCTTGGACTTGACCAGGTAAGGTAGTTTCTGTGAAACCAGCTGTAAGCTTTGGCCAGTGCGTCTTACATACTTTTTTTACATCTGGTTTCACAGACCCTAAACCTATTCCAAACCCTTAGCACTGATCTGTGACCATGGCCGTAACTAGCAATGAAGGCACTGAGGTTGTGTCCTTGGTTGTTTTTTTCCATCATCAATGCTGATGCTCATGTAAAAATTCTGGTAAAGTACAAAAGACTCCTTAATTCTCTCTGTTGGTTTGCCATGTAACATAGATTTGGATGTTGAATAGTAAATACCAAGCAGTCATATAAATACTGCCAGCTATAGCTTGAAACCTAAGTTTGACCTCGGTAGAATGTCAGCTCTGGTTACGATGCTGCCTGGGACTACCCGATGTAACCTTAAATAAGGTAGTCCAGGATTAATACTAATCCTGGACGAGTAACCACCAGCCTTTATCATCAGAGGAAAGTATAGTGTGTACACCATAAGTCAGGCATAATGGGTAACATCATATATTGTGGTTATTTAGATATTCTTGGTTAAATGGGATGGCCACACCACATTGATTTTCTGCACCATACATCAGCATGATCTGAATTTGTTCCTCTTTCGTTAAAGACATTTTTAAAATAATTATGTTCATGTTATAAGCTGGCAAGAATCAACTCAGAACATCAAGCTACTGAACAGCACATCCCAAGTTGTTTAATACTAAACTTTGTAAATCTGACCCAGTGTTGTGTTTTACTTAGAACATAAGAACATAAGAACATAAGAAAGTTTACAAACGAGAGGAGGCCATTCAGCCCATCTTGCTCGTTTGGTTGTTAGTAGCTTATTGATCCCAGAATCTCATCAAGCAGCTTCTTGAAGGATCCCAGGGTGTCAGCTTCAATAACACTACTGGGGAGATGGTTCCAGACCCTCACAATTCCCTGTGTAAAAAAGTGCCTCCTATTTTCTGTTCTGAATGCCCCTTTATCTAATCTCCATTTGTGACCCCTGGTCCTTGTTTCTTTTTTTCAGGTCAAAAAAAGTCCCCTGGGTCGACATTGTCTATACCTTTTAGGATTTTGAATGCTTGAAACAGATCACTGCGTAGTCTTCTTTGTTCAAGACTGAATAGATTCAATTCTTTTAGCCTGTCTGCATACGACATGCCTTTTAAACCCGGGATAATTCTGGTTGCTCTTCTTTGCACTCTTTCTAGAGCAGCAATATCCTTTTTGTAACGAGGTGACCAGAACTGAACACAATATTCTAGGTGAGGTGTTACAAATGCATTGTAAAGTTTTAACATTACTTCCCTTGATTTAAATTCAACATTTTTCCCGATATATCCGATCATCTTGTTGGTCTTTTTTTTTATAGCTTCCCCACATTGTCTAGATGAAGACATTTCTGAGTCAACATAAACTCCTAGGTCTTTTTCAGATTCCTTCTTCAATTTCAGTATCTCCCATATGGTATTTATAATGCACATTTTTATTGCCTGCATGCAGTACCTTACACTTTTCTCTATTAAATGTCATTTGCCATGTGTCTGCCAAGTTCTGAATGCTGTCTAGATCATTTTGCCACTCCTTATTTTTGTGTTGTCTGCAAATTTAACAAGTTTGCTTACTATACCAGAATCTAAGTCATTAATGTAGATTAAGAATAGCAGAGGACCTAATACTGATCCCTGTTGTACACCACTGGTTACCTCGCTCCATTTTGAGGTTTCTCCTCTAATCAGTACTTTCTGTTTTCTACCTGTTAACCACTCCCTAATCCATGTGCATGCATTTCCTTGAATCCCTACTGTGTTCAGTTTGAGAATTAATCTTTTATGTGGGACTTTATCAAAAGCTTTCTGGAAATCTAAATAAACCATGTCGTATGCTTTGCAATTATCCGTTGTTGATGTTGCATCCTCAAAATATTTGAAATCAAAACAAACATACTATAACAAAACTCGTAGTTAAAGAACACATTGCCATCAATGACTTCAAAAACATTCAATAAAAAAAGTTAAGGGATTGATTTGATCAAATCCTGCTGTGGCTTATCTTTGCAGGGTATAAGATGATGATCAAGTAGTCAAGCAGACAAACATTTCTGGTAATCTTCCTCAGAGTAACACTATTACACTGAAGAAGATGCAAGATAACATGTTTGTCTGTCATAGTTTCTTAAAAAGTATTAACTTTCTATTCATACAGAGTCAGTATTAGCAATAGCACAGAGTATTCCATAAAAAATTAGCAATTATTTCATTCAGTAAAACTGTGTGTTCCATCACTTTCCATCTTTAGGACTGTTTGTTGAGGCCAATCACTTAGAAACAAAATTCATCAACCTCTGCTTTTTTTTACACAAATTAACCAAACAATAATATACAACTATGGATATTAAAAGTTAAGGGTATGTCTATAAACACACACTTCCCCCAGTACCGCCCCTGTCCTTGATTTAGAATAGTGTGTTGTGTATGTGTACAACCACAAAGCAGTGCGTGAGGTGAAGCCAGCCCATTGGGCAAATTAGCAGATGGTACAACTCGTCATGACCTTTTAAACCCGGCTCTTTATGTGGTGCCCAGCAGGAGGGCTTGCTGAGCTGTGTTTGTGGCCGGTCCACAGGAGTGTGCCTGCAGCCTGGGGTTTACTGCTGGTGAGAGGCCTGTCGCCATGGGAGGCTTCCTTTACATGGAGATGTGCAGCACAGAAGGGCTGCCTGTAGTGTCATTGAGTCCTGGCGGTTCAGTGTGACTGAAGCGAGGCCCTGCGGGGAAACAACCCGGTTTAACACCCGCTAGCTAGCCAGGGCAACTCATTAGAGACAAACTGTAAGAGAGGAAAGTTAATGAAAGTACTCTATATTCGGCAACAGCTTGAGTTTATAAAGCACCGCTTATGAATCAGTTATCGCAATGCTGACTAAGAACAATAAAATGATACAAAGGAAAGGTTGAAAGGTTGACCACTAAATGCAGATTTACTGAACATTTGATCCTTTGTCAGTCATCTCCAGTTGTCTGATTAGCTTAATTGAGTCCCCAAAGGGCAGTGTTAATGTAATCAAGAGTTAGAACTGGTTACTTTTTATGATAATCGTAGCCAGTCAAAAAATTCAAACTTTTACTGAATTAGAACTACCTGTATGATGAAACTGTAATTCATCACAGTATGTACAGGTTAGAGTGGACATACAGTAGCACCTCCATATATCCACAGATTTAATAACTGGTGCTCACATTTCATCCATACCCTGTTGCTGGGGACATGCATCCCCTGAATAAGATAGTTAGACAATTACAGTATGTTCTTTAAGAAACTCCTCCATAGCCCTTAGTTTCATTTTGGGTATACACCTTCTCCCGAAATTTACGTTCTTCAGGGCTGGTTTGTTGGTTGTTCCGAAATCTAGGCTGTGCACTCAAGGGGATCGGGCTTTCAGTGTCTACGCTCCCAAACTTTCGAATCCCCTCCCAAATATTGCAAGAAATTCAAACACTTTAGTGATTTTTAAAACTCGTCTTAAGACGTACTTATTTGATTTGGCTTTTGTATAACTTTTATTTTTATTTTTTCCTGTGTGAAGTGCCCTGGAATACTTGTTATGAAGGGCGCTATATAAATGAAATGTTGTTGTTGTTGTTGTTGTATAACCTACCCCACGATCAGCTTGGAATAAGGGTTAAATGATGACATGAAAACAGGTTTAATTACTTTACATTGAAATTTCTAAACTTGAAGGAAACTATAAATAACAGAAGTTTGATGTGTCAATATATCAGATATTTCCAAGAGGTATTCATGGAACCTAGCCAGACATATCTGAAAAACAGCTTCTTCAATTGTGATGAAACTCAGTATTAACATTATTCAGCATAAGGCAAGTCCCTGAGAGTATTTGATTCTGGGCACACATGGGTGTGTCTGTCTGGCTGTTCATTTGTCCGTCTCTATTTCAACTTACCTTTTTACATGCACCTTGAGAACACAAGAAATTATTCCAAATACTGTAAATGATTTCAATTTACTCTACCACAATACTAACACCTAATGTCCTTAACTAATGAAGGTCTTCAATACCACTCACCAAATTATCATTAAACTATTCATTGCCATTTCTTATTCTATACTATTCTGTAGATAAACACCAGCCAGTCAACTTTTTCATCATACTAATGGCTAATTTTGAATTTACATGGGGGATGTAGGTGATATACTGTTATTTTTTTACTATTGCCATAAAGTAGTATATAGGGATTGCTCCAATCAGGAATTGGTCTTTGTTGCATAGCTTGATTTAATATATTATTATTTGTTTATTTAGCAGACGCCTTTATCCAAGGCGACTTACAGAGACTAGGGTGTGTGAACTATGCGTCAGCTGCAGAGTCACTTACAATTACGTCTCACCCGAAAGACGGAGCACAAGGAGGTTAAGTGACTTGCTCAGGGTCACACAATGAGTCAGTGGTTGAGGTGGGATTTGAACCGGGAACCCCCTGGTTACAAGCCCTCTTCTTTAACCACTGGACCACACAGCCTCCTCAATATATATATTTTTTATTACTTTTACCCCATTCGTTTTCTTAAAACATCCAACATTGACTTTTTGGCCTGATTGCATGGTTATAAGAACACATATTATGGTTATTTTAAAAGCATGAACAGAACATCCACATATTTCATTTATTAAGGATTAGAGGCAATGCCAAGGACTGTACCAATTAGTGATGCAAGAGGTTTGATTAACTCTGTGTGTCTGTTCCTAGGGTGTATCACAGGTTATTCAACAGTTTAACTTGGTTTTTGTTGTTGCAGGATGCCTGATCCAACCTGAAAGAGGAGATTAAATGCAGTTTCATTCTATTTCATATAAGCTAATAAAGTATTTCCATAATTTACCTATTTTGCATTTATAATCAGCTACTTAGGTCTCAAATGTAGTTCTGAATGAAACATGTTACCGCAACATGTTTTTTTTTCATTTTACAACATATCTGGTACTATATTAGGTTAAAGACAGTTTCAATGCCTTACTCAGAACATGTGTTACATTTCCCTAGTCATTTCACCTCAGCAGTGTTTTATGGCTGAAAGCCTGCTAGTCAATAGAGAATCAGTAACTGGTTGGCTAATGACAGGAAATAAGCTGTTGAAGGGGTGGGAACAACTTTATCTTCCAGATGAAATGACCAAGGAAGTGCAACACCATCTGAAAGCATTTCTTGCAAACAGATTTCTTAAACCTAGTGTTTGTAAACCATGGTGCAGAGGTGTGCAATTCGTATCACCTGACGACCAGGCCAAGATTTGTGGGACGGACAACACAAGTTTTGCCATTATACTTTGCCCGTCGGACAACTAGTTTTTATTTATTTTTCCTATGTTTGTTTTGTTGCTAGAAAGACACTCCGGGTATATTTGTAGAGAGCCACGCAAGTTTCTGACTGCTGAATTGCAAAAGTCCAGCACATACACAAACATTTTAAAAAGTGTTTACATCCCACCCCTGTTACTTCTGATTGGCTAGCTGTGGAAGAAGCTGCTCTTCTATTGGTTACAAAAAAACGGCTGCTTGAGAGCAAGAGCCTGTCAAGACACAGGCTAATCTTTTAAACTTAAGGTATTATTTACGTTTTTTGTAATTGAGCAAATAAATCAACTGGGGTTCAGCAGTTATAAAACTTAAAGAATGTCAAGAAAAATCATAATTCCACAAAGCGGCAGCAATAGTTGGCAATGAATATGCGTCTGTGGTGCAACAAAGACGAATTCAGCTTATAGAGAAAGAGTGGAAAAAACAGACAGAAGCTAATTTTATATTTGAATAACTCCCAAGTATTGCTTGTTATAGTACTCTTAGTATGTTACTTAAATTTACTAGCAACTGTGTTCCAAACCGCACTGAAAGAAACATTTCCTTAAAAAGTATGTTATAAGAAGAGGCGGGTAGCACTATACATAAGAAATAGTCTTGAAGCCCAGGTGTTAAATCTGGATGAAGAAAACTACGCCGAATCAATATGGGTCAGAGTAATAGACAAAAATGTCAAAGGTCATAATAATAGGAGCATGCTATAGACCGCCTGTGACAAGGATGACAGAGGTTGAGACTCAGAGACAGTGTGAAAAGTTCAAAATAAAGCTTTTAATGCACAAAAATACAAAATAAACCAGCACAAGGGCCAAACAAAAAGGTTTCAAAACAGAAATAATGGACAATAAGCACAGAACAAAACTTACAAAATAAGGCTTCCAGGCTGGGCGTTGCCTTCACTGGATTGAAAACCAGCACACACAGCAAAACACTCTTGCTTTCTCTCCTTGCAGAACTCTCCCTTACTGGGAGGCTGAGGCCTCCTTTTATGCCAGGTGGCTGAGTGATTAATTGAATAATTAATTGGTTAATTGCTCCCACCTGACGCAATCAACCTGGGCAGGGAGGAGAATTTAACTCCATCCCTGCCAGTATTTCCAAGGGCAGAGCCCTGCTCTGCCACACAGCCAAATTCAGACACCGAGCAAAATAATCTGTTATACAATGACATTAGAAATGACTGCTTCCTAATGCAATTTGTCAAGGCATCGACTAGAGGGGAGGCATGCCTTGATTTAGTCTTTTCAAATAACGAAGACAGAATAACTAAAACAGAGGTCAGAGAGCCATTGGCAAACTCAGACCACAACATGGTCTCATTTGAAGTGATTTTTAAAACCCAAAAAGTAATGACTAAAGCTAAGGTTTACAATTTTAGAAAAGCAAATTATGAAGGTATGAAACAGAGAGTAACAGAAGTAGATTGGAGTAAAATAGAGAAAACATCCACAGAAAAAGGATGGCTGTTTTGTTTTTTTTAAATGTAGTACTAGAGGCGCAAAACAATTACATCCCAAAAGTAAAATGGACCAAAAACAAAGTACACAGAAAGAGTACTTGGAACTGCAAACACAAGTCAAAAAGGAAGTTAGAAAGGCCAAGCGAGAGCTAGAAATGAACATTGCTAAGGGGGCTAAAACTAATTCCAAAATGTTTTTCCAATTTTATAACAGCAAGAGAACATTCAAAGAGGAGGTTAAATGTCTAAGAGATACAAATGGCAAAATCATAGACGAAGAAAAAAAATAGCAAATATATTAAAGGATTCTTTTTCACAGGTTTTTACAAAGGAGGATACGGACAACATGCCCCACATGTCAAACTGTTCATATCCAGTTTTAAATAACTTTAGCATAACAGAGGCAGAAGTGTTAAAGGGACTAAGAGCTCTTAAAATAAACAAATCCCCTGGGCCAGATGAGATCCTCCCAATAGTACTCAAAGAAATGAAAGAAGTTATTTACAAACCGCTAACCAAGATCATGCAACAGTGTCTTGACACAGGGGTTACCGACAGACTGGAGAATTGCAAATGTAATACAGATCCACAAAAAGGGAGACAAAACCGAACCAAGTAACTACAGACCAATAAGCCTGACTTCTATTATATGTAAACTCATGGAAACTATAATAAGATCTAAAATAGAAAATTACCTGGGAGACAGTCAGCATGGTTTTAGGAAAGGGAGATCACGTCTAACTAACCTGCTTGATTTTTTTGAGGATGCAACATCAACAATAGATAACTGCAAAGCATACGACATGGTTTATTTAGGTTTCCAGAAAGCTTTTGACAAAGTCCCGCATAAAAGATTAATTCTCAAACTGAACACAGTAGGGATTCAAGGAAATGCATGCACATGGATTAGGGAGTGGTTAACATATAGAAAACAAAAAGTATTGATTAGAGGAGAAACCTCAAAATGGAGCGAGGTAACCAGTGGTATACCACAGGGATCAGTATTGGGCCCTCTGCTATTCCTAATCTAGATTAATGATTTAGATTCTGTTATAGTAAGCAAACTTGTTAAATTTGCAGACGACACAAAAATAGGAGTTGCTGCAGGAGCAAAGGTCATCCAAAATGATCTAGAAAGCATTCAGAAATGGACAGACACATGGCAAATTACATTTAATAGAGAAAAGTGTAAGGTACTGCACACAGGCAATAAAAATGTGCATTATAAATATCATATGGGAGATACTGAAATTGAAGGAATCTATGAAAAAGACCTAGGAGTTTATGTTGACTCAGAAATGTCTTCATCTAGACAATGTGAGGAAGTTATAAAAAAGGCCAACAACAACAAGATGCTCAGATATATCGTGAAAATTGTTGAATTTAAATCAAGGGAAGTAATGTTAAAACTTTATAATGCATTAGTAAGACCTCATCTAGAATATTGTGTTCAGTTCTGGTCACCTCTTTACAAAAAGGATATTGCCGCTCTAGAAAGAGTGCAAAGAAGATCAACCAGAATTATTCTGGGTTTAAAATGCATGTCGTATGCGGACAGGCTAAAATAATTGAATCTGTTCAGTCTTGAACAAAGAAGACTACGCAGTTGATCTGATTCAAACATTCAAAATCCTAAAAGGTATAGACAATGTTGACCCAGGGGACTTCTTTGACCTGAAAAAAGAAACAAGGACCAAGGGTCACAAATGGAGACTAGATAAAGGGGCAATCAGGACAGAAAATAGGAGGCACTTTTTTACACAGAGAATTGTAAGGGTCTGGAATCAACTCCGCAGTAATGTTGTTGAAGCTGACGCCCTGGGATCCTTCAAGAAGCTGCTTGATGAGATTCTGGGATCAATAAGCTACTAACAACCAAACCAGCAAGATGGGCCGAATGGCTTCTCGTTTGTAAACATTCTTATGTTCTTATGAATTTGTTGAGGTGAGGTGGGGTCACAGGGAACTTTTTGTGTATCTTGAAGAATTTAGTGAAGCCGTCAAGCTGTTAATCACTAATTGATTGATTGTGTTCATGTGAAATAAAACCAAAATCCTACAAGTTATATTCTACTTTTGTGTGTGTGTTTTGTGCGACGGGGAGGGGGCAAGTATTTTTAAGATGGAGAGTAGATTTTTCTAGCATTTTGTCCTTTGGACAAGAAGTTTTTTTCAGAAATTGCGGTGTACTACAAGTTGCCCTGTCAAGACTTTTGGGGATAAAAACAAAAGAAATCACCACATTCGCATTATAAAAGTATAGCATAGTTAGGAAACTTAACATGGGACAATTATACACTCAGTGACCAAAGGCTAGTGGTAAAACATTCATTTATTATTGGATTTAGACAGGAATTAATGATGTTTACTTCTGTGTACTGTGATCGTTAGCAATTATAGTTTTAAATGAAGTCCTTTCTGCGCCTTAAAAGCAAAGTTCAAACAAACAAATAAACAAAACCAGGTGCGTAGATCTCCAAATGCATGAACTAATTAAAAGTCCAAAATGATCCGCACACTGCTATTTTAAGAGTGGCAATAAAAAAAAAAAACAATAAAAAAAAAACTACAAAATCAAAATTATTAGTAGAACAGGCAAAAAAGTGATACAGTGCAAAAAGTGCTCAGTGCAAACATTTCGGTCACATGACCATCCTCAGTGCTAGCAAATTGAGAACACCTGAGTATTTAAGGTCTTAATTTCATTAAAGATAAATATCAGAGGTCAGGTGTTCAATTGAAGACAGAACAACATGTACACAGACCAATTAATGTTAATAGTGATAGACAGAGAGGATATATTATTCAATACTATTATAGAACTTCATTATTAGGACAAGCTACAGAAAAATAGCAAAAACAACAATGGCAGAAAGCAGTTAAATACATCATATTAGTAATCATTGAATTAAGATCTATTGATTAGACTATTTCAATTCATGTAGATCTACTAGAGCCAAAATAATGAAGATGAATAACACCGATGTTAATATAAAAAAAAATGTAAATACTATATAGGCAAACATTAGCAGCCATTTTTGAATATTAACATCAGTGTTATTTTTTGCCACTCTTCAAATAGCAGTGTGCAGATAATTCTGGACTTTTAATTCATAACAATTATAAAAACAAACAAAGCAAGCTTGTGTTCAAAGTATATTTTTTAATTTTTAATAGAGAGATAGAGATAGATAGATAGAAATAGTGCTTCAGCTTACAATATCTGCGACTGTACAACTCATTACATTTTCAGAAATAACTCATTAAAAATAGGTCTTCTACAATCCACATGGTAAACCGTTATTTTCAAACACAAAATGACAAGACAGTATACAACCAGACAAGTTTTGTCACAAATTCATTTTTTATGTTTTAAAATAGCCCTTTGGCTTTTAGGTTGGAATCAGTATGTGTATAAAAAGGATACAGGGTGGTTCATACGTCACTTAGAAATTCACAGATATGGCAGAGATAAATAATGCACCATACTACAATGAAACTTGGGAATAATATATAATTGCACTTTGCATCATCATAAGGGGAGCTGCTAATGCATAAAGCAGTGAATCCAGAGCAAGCAGGGTCTGTTTCTAGTTAGCAGTAGTACTTGCAACTAAGCTTACTCTTTTCAGTAAAGTGCAGCGGCTTCTGCTCTATCTTGATATTTCCCAAAACCTCTCTATTTTCACTTGCATCATTTTGTTTTCAAGTATCAGTTAAGGGTGTAAATGAGAAACCAATTATGTCTAAAGGGTCTAAACGTCTCATATTTAAGTGGGGCATTGCTGAAGATCCAAAGAAACCATTCTTTGTAAAGCTGCCATGCTTGTACTGTATGCATAACGTGTGTTCTCCCAATATTGTTGCAGTGTATTCTTCATAGACTAAAGACCAGCCGTAAACTCACACAAGAGCATTTGGAGACATGTGAAGATTTTGGAAATAGTTTGCAAAAGTTGTTTAAACGATGCTCTCACATTTTTGGTTAGGTTTTGAAAAACAACCAGATTTCATTTCTCACTTTTCTAGGCATATCCACAAACTTGTTAAATGACCTTTGAACCACCCTACATAATCTAACCTTCCAGGTGAAGGTTAGACAGAAATTCAGAGCTGGAAGATAAGACAGTGATGATTACATACCTAAATCAAATTTGTTTTGTAGTTCTACAGAGTATAGTTAATATTTTTTAATACACACACACAAATTTCTTACATTTGTCAAATGGAATGCCATTTGCAATTTTATTTAAATTTAAATTGTGCCATAATCTATCGATGTGGCCAACAGAGACTGCAGGAGAACTCTGCAAAACATTTCACATCATGAATACATACTTGTGCTTTAACCTATAAATGTGTTCCCGATCCTAACCATTTATTTATTTAAGACAGTCATAGATGGGTCTGTTTTGGTAGCGGTCTGATCTTCTCCAACAGTATTTGGAAGGGTCCTCAATGACGAATATAGAATTGCAAGACAGCAAATGTTACAGGCAAGCTTGATATTTAGGCTGGGAGTATCCAATCCAGACAAGAGGCAGGCAAAGGACATCCTTTCAGAAGGACTGATTCAAATACACATTAAAAAGAGTAAAACCAACAAAATGTTTTAAACTTATTAAACAAGAATGCTACCTACTCAGCAATATATGTACAATGTAAGAATATGCAGAATGGCAAGAGATCTGTCCTAAGGTTCGAATGGAGTTTCTAGGTTCAATTTAATGTTCAATGAGCTTCTCCTGTAGTGGCTAAATCAAGTACATCTTGACTTGGTATTCCCAGTTTTTATTGGAATTACCCTTGCCCTGCATAGCATCTTCTAAACTTTGATCAATTCCAAATAAATAATTTTTGGGGTTTCGTAAGTTGGGGACTGGCAGCATTCAAAACATCAGTGCCAAAGTTTTACATGGGTGGGAAAGAAATCAGCCATTGCATTCATCCCATTGAACCTGTTATTGCAACAGCAGCCAAATTGTACATACTTAATTTACTGCATGAATATATATTTTTTTTTTTGCTTGATTGAACTACAGAGCCAGTGCCGAGTTCATAGAATGCATAGACAGCTACCCAATGTTCCTTACACTGGACTGCATTCACACCCAGATCAATTTGAATCAGATCAAATATGAACATGTTAGTCCAGTTGTACGAACATCTAAACACTCCAAGTCATATCCTATTCATATCTGTATAAATTAGTATTTTTGGGGCAAAAAGTGGCCTTTTCTTAGAATTACATCCACATAAATGCAAGAATAGATTTGATTTGCAGTTACTATTTTTGTGGTAGTGTTGGATTATTTCACATTTACACAATGAAGAAACGGAATCGGTGCTGATCAATTCAAAAGCACAGGACTTTGAATGCATCCTTGTAAATGTTGACAACACTAGGTTTCAAAATCTGAGGTAAGGAATGTACTTCGTTTTAATGCCCAGGTAATAAGCTTCCTATTT
This sequence comes from Acipenser oxyrinchus oxyrinchus, assembly GCA_030684275.1. Taxonomy (NCBI): domain Eukaryota; kingdom Metazoa; phylum Chordata; class Actinopteri; order Acipenseriformes; family Acipenseridae; genus Acipenser; species Acipenser oxyrinchus. Next base: position 4,383,556 of record CM060283.1, on the reverse strand, counting down.
CAACCAATTGTATTTATTTATTTACAAAACAAAAAATACTGAATACAGATTATACTCTAATTACCTATCTTTCTGCCACATTGCAGAGATCAATGGTGGCATACACAAATGCTGGGGCCAAATTGTTGCAATAAGGGTGTAATAAAACAGAAAAGAAAAAAAGAAAAAAACCCAAGACCTTAACAACCTCCCAGAACTGGCAAAACAACGTGAAATTAGCAGAGCATGATCACTGCTTGTGTACCCCCTCCTGTTGGAGCTCCAGCAGAGAAGCTGCTGTTTAAAACAGAATAAAAGGATGGTTCACATTCCCCAGAGAGCAATATACAACTGCAATCGAGCAATCTGCTGCTCCTTGAACAGGAGGCAATCCTGTTTAACAACTGGTTAACTATTTTTCAGCAATACAAAAAGCTCTCCCCTTTCCAAAAAAAACAGCCTTTATGCAGCTGTAGGAAGCTTTTGTAGATAGTTTTGTAAGGCAGTCAGTTGTTTCTTAAAAAGGTACACAGAACAGCGTTTAAAAAAAAAATACTGTAAACGCATTATTTATCAGCTGGTTTTGTACACACACAAACTTGTGTTCTAACATGAAACGTCTTCTTGAGAAGACCTTGCTTCAATTTAGTATTACTGAAGGATTTCTTGTGACTGCCCAGCCCAAGTTTTCTAAGTCCTGCATCCTTACGTGTACAGCATATGCTTGGTAAACAATGCGTGATGGGACAGAAGACATTATTACAGAACATCTTTTTTTGTGGACAGTCATGGATGACAGGAACACACAGTGTTGACGAATGTGTTAACTTAGTGTAGGGGTGGGGCGCCTGAGTGGTGCATCTAGTATAGGCGCTCCGCGTGGAGTGCAGGATGTGCTCTATAGTCTGGACGTCGCGAGTTCGAGTCCAGGCTATTCCTTTGCCGACCAAGGACGGGGGCTTCCAGGGGGCGGCGCTCAATTGGCCGAGCGCCACCCGGGGGGAGGGAGGGCTAGGTCGGCCAGGGTGTCCTCGGCTCACCGCGCACCAGCGACCCCTGTAGTCTGGCCGGGCGCCTGCGGGCTTGCCTGTAAGCTGCCCTGGGCTGCGTTGTCCTTCGACGCTGTAGCTCTGGCTGGCTGCATGGTGAGTCCACAGTGTGAAAAAATGCGGTCGGCTGACGGCACACGCTTCGGAGGGCAGCGTGTATTCGTCTTCGCCCTCCTGAATCAGCGCAGGGGTGGTAGCGGTGAGCTGAGCCTAAAAAATAATTGGCCAAAAATAATAAAAATTGGCAGCGACAATTTAAAAAAAAAAAAAAAATTAAATAAAAAAAAAAACAAAAAAACCCCACTTCGTGTCAGGGGCATGCAAGTCACAGGCAAAGTGCTGGTAGTGCAGTAGAGGCTTTCCATGTAAAGTATCCAGACAGGCCAGTGCTAAGTTGCACAACAGTGTACCATGAAGTTGCAAAGTTTTGTGCGTATGACCTTGTGCCAAGCCAAAGGCAGAGCTTAATTTGAACATGTTCTGTAATAATGTGTTTTTGAAATTTATTACATTTCTTTAATTTTTTTTTTTTTTTTACAAAGAAAAACAATGCACCAAATAAGAACGTGGATATTCAATTGAAAAGATAGAGAGATCTAATAACCCCTTTGGTGTCCCCGAGTGGCTCACTATTAAAAGCACAGCTACGTGGTATGCAGGGTGAGTCATACAGTCAGAGGAGTACATGTTCGTGTTCTTGCTGTGCAAAGTCACCGGTCTTCAATGGGGATTCTGAAGGGAGCATCGCATTGGCTCTGACGTTCCCATGAGTTAGAGGCAAAAACAGCAAGGACTGTTTCTCCTCATCGCACTACAACAAACTCTGCTGGCCAGGTGCCAAGTGAACTCAAAAGTGGACACCTGCAGCGCTGGTCTTTGTCCTCCAGAGGTTGGTAGCTCGTTGGAATCCGCTCGAGTTCCTGGGTATAAAAGAGGAAGCTAGCTTGGTCGCGGGATTGGAGGACGCCCACTGAACCTTCAGTTCTCCTGAGTTGTGTGAGGAATTTTTTTCTTTTTTTTTTTTTTTAAACCCGTCTTTGTGCATCAAGGCGCAATACCATCTCGGACAGTGCAGGTCCTCATGGTTATAACGTCCCTCACTTGGAAAATAAAAAATCAACAGCTTTGAAGCTGGCTTAACCCTTACTGATGAACTTTACATGATACATTGTATTGTAATGTATATTCGGATACATGGCCAAAAGCAGTACAGTACTGTAGCTACTGTACTGGTAGTCCACAGCAACATTGCAAAGTGGTTTACTGAGTTTATACTGTAACCACTCTGCAGGTTTGTCTAAAAATAAGTAAAACTGCACCATTAATGTTCTATATTACTTCAAACATCCATGACTAACCCATGCCTGGTGTTCAGAACAGGGAGGAATGAGTGGTCACATAGAGATGTATTTATTCTATCAAAGATATGTCTGTATTTAAGATTCATAAACCAAATCTGATGAGTAAATGTGCTGCAAGTTAGAGTGGTATAACTGGAGCATGCCACAAATTAGCAAAAAGAATATAGTAAGAAAAGCCAAAACATTTTACGCATTGTTTTCATTAATGCTTAAGCAAGAGCAGGTTTTGCATTAAATCTATTACAGCTTTGCCATTCCAGTCAGAAATGAATTATTATATTGTAAAACTGTCATTTAAAATTACACTAATCTAAATATTTTAAATAGCTTATTACATTGGATCTTTTTTAAATGAAGTGCCATAATAAACTTAGCATCCCATACCCACAGTTCAGAACTCCCACTGGTGACATGTTACTTTCAAACATACAAATCCATCATTTACAGCACCAGATACCAATTGGGTTTGTTTATGAATCTTAAATACAGACTTTCCATCTTTGAAAGAGATTAAATAAGTGTTGTTCAGCTACCAATGAAATAGCTACTACTATACATCGTCAAGATTCAACCAGTCAGATAATTTTAAAAAACCCACAATCCTACATAATTATAGTGCACAAATTTGCAAGTGTTTCCAAGCATATTAAATATAAGAAGAAAAAAAAAGTGTACAGTACATATACTGTATAATTGGCGTAAAACACCAAAAATCAGAAGCCCTATGTATAATGCTACCTCTGTGTTAAATGTACCAATGTTAAAAAACACTTCACCTAATAATCAGCAAAAAACTATTTGACTACGTGGATCCTGTTCCAGCTTCTCAAAAAATCCAAGTGCTAATACAGCAGGTAGATCAGAAAGTAGATCCTTGAAGCAGAAGAGACTTTTATCATTTTCACTACTTCCTGTTGCTGCCTCCATGAAATAACTTAGGAAGTGTTTTTTTGGCTGTCAAATAGTATTTAAATATGACAGGAAGCAGCAACAGCAGCAGCAGTCAGTAGTGATAATGGTAGAATAGTGAAGGTTTAAAATGAAAAAGCGGAGTCTGAATCCCATAGGGACACAGGAGTCTTCCCCAGAATTACCTCACTATTAAAAGCCTTGCACTTTATCCAGTGTAGTTAAAGCAAATAACAGCCAGCACGTAACACACTGCCCCCTGTTGATCTACACCAGCGGACTCTCAAAGTCAAGGAATGGACAAGGCTACCAATTTAAGTGGCTGTTTTTTATTTACTGTGTTAGCCACGGGTTCATGGGCTTTCCAACCCAGGACAAAAACAAAAAAAAATACACAACAACAAAAGTATTATACTGTTAAATATTTTATACATACAATATCTAAAAGCAAAAACATAGATTTCAGAGGAGGATACATCATTAAAACCTCTTGTATAGTAAATGGAAATATAAGGCTTGGTTAATGAATGCTATTGACCAAATTGTAGGAGGTTTAATGCATGTACCAGTGAGGGATTATTTGGTATTTACCCCACAAGATATCAACAGAATCCACTGTGGTTTCATCGGTCTGGTCTTCCTCATGAGAATTCTTTATGCAGGTATGCTAAGTAGAAAGTCTTTCATTTATGCTTACTAATACCATCACAACGCCACCTACTAACTACAATGTACTGTGTAGCTGTATCCAACACGAGTGATGAATTGAGTAACTTTACCACCCATCTGGCCCTTTCCCCTAGGACCATCACCCCAAAAAGCATCAATATCCAACCCTATACCCACATGCAAAAGCACTTCACATTCCATCAAGACAAGCTTTCAGGCGCCCTAGAAAGCATTACAAACAGAATGTCTACACAAGTGTAGACAAAAAAGGTCCTGCATTTGTATTGGCCTTCTATGAAAATGATGCATATTTGTGTGTCACTAGAACTGGCATTTACTAACAATTCACCAATGCTGGTGTAGCTATTGCATGGATCAAGTAGAATGACAATTGAAAGTCAAACACATCACATATGGTTTTCTGCTACCCATGGTGACAACACACAAGAGGATTAAGGTGGGAGAGCTGTGTGTTTCTACACAGAACTGCTATTTAATTTGATGTGTCTCATGTAACGGAAACCTCAGATGAGCCTGGCCTCTCCCTCCATCTCAGGCGGGAGCTCACACACGCCAGTGAAGTTCAGCTCCTTGCCGTTGGAGGAGGGGTCTAGCCGGGGGCTCCTTCTGCCCATGCTGGGAGAGGGATTCTGGGAACAAGTCTCCATTGCCAGGGCCGTCCCCCCTGACTTCTGCTCGATCAGGAAGCTCTCCAAGCGTCGCAGAACCTGCTTTGGGTTCTTCTTGGCAAACACCTCCACCTCTGCAGTGAGGAAATATCAGAACAAGCTGGGTTTAGAGTACATTATGTGAGCAATACAAGATACCATTAGAATCAAGATGGGCATTTTTTTGGCATAGTTAGCAGTATGGTTAAAATGCATAACCGTTCAAGATTGAATAGGTTCTTACAGTGCCTGTTGCTCATAGCAGGGAGGATGGAAACTCTGGAAGGATCTGAATGCAAATGTATACATCAGATGTTACTGAAGGAAATTTAGGAACAACACAGCCAAGAGAAAAACAGGGATATTTTAAAATAAAACAAACAATAAGTTTGAAACTTACCTTTCAATACAAAGCCAGAATCGGAAATTGTTTTGTGCTGTGTTTTCCAGATCTGGAAAAGATGGAGGAACGTGGCTACATAGAAATCGTTCAGGACCCCAACAACCTGCTGTCTCCGATTGCACTCTCTGAAGAAAAAAAAGTACATTTAGCATTTACAAAAACGTAACTTTTATTGATTAATTGGTTCACAAATGATTATCACTGATGACAAATCATATATTTCTAAGTGTAAAAGTGAAATGAACCATCACAAAACATGCACAAAATGATTGCCTGAGAACATACAAATTACTTGTGGCAGCAGGGACATTACATTTACATGCATGCTTGTTATGGGAACATTCTGAATAAAACAAAAAGTCAATACAGAACATATTTAACCTGTGACATTCACACTGAAAAACTATGCAAAAATGATTATTTTGTCTGCTGATTCCCAAATTAAGATTAAAATTACTTACTTAGAGAGAGTCTCCTCTCGAAGAGCCAGGATGGCAATCCGAGTGATATTGATGGACATCACACAGAATGGAAAATTCTGAAAAATAGAGATGTCAAGAGGTCATTAGTACCATTCACATCACAAGCATCTCCTAACAAATGCCCATAAAATCTAAATTGGGGCAAGATACAGCCCTTAATAGCCCGTCAGGTGTCAGTAAGATTAAATGCAGGCAACCATGAGCTGTATTCATCTTCCTTTAACAAATGTCCATGTAGGGGCTCCCATATATATCATATGGGAGATACTGAAATTGAAGAGGGGAATCTATGAAAAAGACCTAGGAGTTTATGTTGACAATGTGGGGAAGCTATAAAAAAGGCCAACAAGATGCTCGGATATATTGTGAGAAGTGTTGAATTTAAATCAAGGGAAGTAATGTTAAAACTTTACAAGCATTAGTAAGACCTCACCTAGAATATTGTGTTCAGTGCGAAAAATGACAGATTGGGAAGAGCACGTTTCAAAGGTTTTCCAGAGTCGCAGGTGTTGCAGCGGTGAACCGGGATTACAAATAACAATTGGGCATTCCAAATTGGGGAGAAAACCAAGGTAAAAACAAAACATTGGCGACGACTAAATAAAAAAAAAAGTCCATAGCATTTCATCAAATACAGAGCAGCTGTTCTGATGGCAACCAATTGAGATTTGGACAAAAAACACACAAAAATACACACCAATTTTAATCACGGTTACAGAATATGTAAAGTCTACACTCATATCGTTATACAAAACGTGAGCTCAAATATTGGTCAATCACTATATTTCAGTCACAGGGGGATAATAAGATAATCAGATTGGAATATGGCGGGTTTTTTCTGGTAATGGATTTTATCGCCAACAGACAGCATTAGCGCTGGAAAGAAGTGGTTTGTTGTTTGTGTGAAAGAAAAAGAAAAATCCCAGTTTGTACTGGTTTGTAACCTGGGATGGGTGCTGGGAGAGTCTGTAGATGTCTCGGGCCAGGGGCAGCATCTGGGGATCCATCACCAGGTAGAGAGTGTGCATGAGCCCCAGGAATCCAGTCCCCCGAAGGTCTGTCGCCGGGTCCGTCCCTAAACACAAGATATACGCTGTGAAAAGTCTGCACTACTAAAATCAAAAAGAAAAATGGCTATCAATTGGAAAGAACACAGTTGTATGTAGTAGCCATTGCACAAAACATGTGGTCTATTAAATTGATCTAAAGACTGGTGGATCTAAATACCACTAAATCTTTTTAGATAATTAAAACAGAGTTTGTTTACCAAGGTTATGAAATGAGGTATGATGTATTTCTGTTTGTAGTGATTCAGTAGTCGTAGCACCAACCCTTATACTTAGAACGGAGAGCCCCCATGTGTTTTTTTTTTTTTACACTGTGTTCTATAAAGTTATTACTTATTTTAAATTGATGTCAAGCTGAATAAATGAATATCAATGGGACGCAGTGCGATGACCGACATGAAGAGCTCACAATACGCACCTGTCACCAGCCCAATAGAAATGCTAAGATATGCATTCCTTACCCTGAAACCCCACCTGCTCCCAGTGGCATCCGTATCGGGGGCAGTCAAAGCGGGCACCTGTCAGCTTCTTATAGACTGTCTGCAGCACCCGCATGTGCACCTTCTGGGTATTATCCAGGGAGCCTGGGAGAAAAGGGAAACCGGATCGACAGCTTTACTCACTGAACTGACGAAATATCAATAAAATGTACAATATCTCGACAATAACATTTAGTTTTTTCAAGAGTATTGGTAGGAATGTCAATATGTAAAGACCTTGCCTACACTAAAATAAGTCATCAGGGAGGAATCTCAAGTGGGTCTCAAATGCTTTGCAAAATGAGGGCGCAATGGATTAATTGCATGTTAATTATTGAAGAAACAAGAGAAACATTCTTCTGTGCATTGAATGTGTGATTCATTTCAGGACATTACTTATGCACTGGTTTTCTTTGCATGATTTGTTTTTCACACAGTATTTTATAAATTTGATACATCTGATGGTCCTGAAGGGCTATTTGTATGATGCACAATAAGATCATTTGAAAACCAAACATTTAATAGATGGGGAGAGTGTGCATTCAAACCAACTATAAAACATTCTTCATTCAGCTACAATGAGCTTTGTGCTTTTGGTCTTATATCACAGTACAAAAGATACATACCTCTATTACGATACAATATATCACGTAAAGAAAGTCACATTACGATTCAATGATACATCCCTACTTCAATGCAGCTCTATGTAGTGTACAGAATGAAGGCGGCTGGTGGGAGACTCACACTGCGCGATGGCGAACACCAAGTCCCTCTCCTCCTGCAGCTCCCGGTGCAGCCGTGGGTGGCCGAACAGGAAGTGTGTGATGGCAGCCAGACCAGTCCGTCGCAGTGTAGGCTGGATATTCTTCTGGAAAGAAAGCGGATGGAATTCAATATTACCATCTATGAATTACATTTTTAAATAGACTCCTACCTCAGATGCCTAATCATGCGTTGGTAGTTAAAACTCACTTTGATGCAATCGGACCATGTTAACTATTAATTGTTGTATTATGAATATTTCTAAAACTGAGTCAAGATGCAAGAAATGCTCAGCGTAATCATGGGGGGGGGGGGCAAGAATAATGTTAATAAAGCTAATAGGTAAGAAAATTGACTTGAAAGAATTTGTTACTTTTAACTCCAAGCTTACCTTGTAGTCAGAGAGGTCTGTGGTCTGGAAGTGCTGCAGAGCCTCATTGAAAGAGATCAGAGGTGTGTAACCAGCAGAGTCTTCAGAGATCACTGGAGGGGAATATCAGAATATACTGTAGCGTATGAAAAGACTGGGGCAGCCATTCACTGCAATTAGGCTATTGTCTCAGTTGTTTTTATATTGCCAACATTGGAAGAGACAGGCCAAGATCCCTGCAAAACAAATTCAGAGAGCTAGGAAGGAAATTAAAAGGCAAGACCAAAACTGTGGTATTTTCTGGGATACTGCCGGCGCCCTGCAAAGGACCATATGGACAGCTGGAAATACAAAATCAAAATGCATGGCTGAAATAGTGGTGCACCCAGGAAGGCTTTACCTTTCTTGAACATTGGAGCACATTCTACAACAAGGACTATCTATACAGGTGGGACGGACTGCACTTAAACAGAAAGGGAACCAATCTACTCAGAGAAAGGATCCTTGAGGAGGTCCAGAAGCATTTAAACTAGAAATGAAGGGGGGGAGAAAACAAAAAAACAGAAGGGAGACCACATCAAAACAAGGACAACAGGTAAGACAACTATTAAATGTATCTATCTTAATGCTAGAAGTCTCAGAAACAAAATGTTAGAACTTGAAGCTACTGCACTAACAAGTAACTACGATGTGATAGGTGTTACAGAAACTTGGTTGTCTGAGAGTGATGGAGACAAATATAATATTAGTGGGTACACACTATATAGGAAAGACAGGCAGGACATAAGAGGCGGAGGGGTAGCGCTATACATAAGAAATAGTCTTGAAGCCCAGGTGTTAAATCAGGACAAAGAAAACAATGCAGAATCAATATGGGTCAGAATAATGGACACAAATTCAAAGGGCATAATAATAGGAGCAAGCTATAGACCGCCAAACTCAGACGCTGAGCAAAATAATCTGTTGTACAATGACATTCGAAATGCGTGTAGAAAAGGAGAAGCCATACTAATGGGGGATTTCAACTTCCCCCATATAAAATGGGAGAACCCGATGAGGGGCACGACGGACGAAATTGAAATGGTAGAAATGACAAATGACTGCTTCCTAATGCAATTTGTCAAGGCACCGACTAGAGGGGAGGCATACCTTGATTTAATCTTTTCAAATAATGAAGACAGAATAACTAAAACAGAGGTCAGAGAGCCATTGGCAAACTCAGACCACAACATGGTCTCATTTGAAATATTTTTTAAAACTCTAAAAGTAATGACTAAAGCTAAGGTTTACAATTTTAGAAAAGCAAACTATGAAGGTATGAAACAGAGACTAACAGAAGTAGATTGGAGTAAAATAGAGAAAACATCCACAGAAAAAGGATGGCTGTTTTTTAAAAATGTAGTACTAGAGGCACAAAATGATTACATCCCAAAAGTAGACAAATCTAAATCTAAAACAAAATGGCCAAAATGGTTTAATAGATCAATTAAAAAAAATATTCAGCGAAAAAAGGCACTTTACAGAGCGTTTAAAAGGGACCAAAACAAAGTACACAGAAAGAGTACTTGGAACTGCAAACACAAGTCAAAAAGGAAGTAAGAAAGGCCAAGAGAGAGATAGAAATCAATATTGCTAAGGGGGCTAAAACCAATTCCAAAATATTTTTCCAATATTATAACAGCAAGAGAACATTCAAAGAGGAGGTCAAATGTCTAAGAGACACAAATGGCAAAATCATAGATGAAGAAAAAAAATAGCAAATATATTAAATGATTACTTTTCACAGGTTTTTACAAAGGAGGACACGGACAACATGCCCCACATGTCAACCTGTTCCTATCCAATTTTAACTAACTTTAGCATAACAGAGGCAGAAGTGTTAAAGGGACTAGGAGCTCTTAAAATAAACAAATCCCCTGGGCCGGATGAGATCCTCCCAATAGTACTCAAAGAAATGAAAGAAGTTATTTACAAACCGCTAACCAAGATCATGCAACAGTCTCTTGACACAGGGGTTGTACCGACAGACTGGAAAATAGCAAACGTAATACCGATCCACAAAAGGGAGACAAAACCGAACCAGGTAACTACAGACCAATAAGCCTGACTTCTATTATATGTAAACTTATGGAAACTATAATAAGATCCAAAATGGAAAATTACCTATATGGTAACAATATCCTGGGAGACAGCCAGCATGGTTTTAGGAAAGGGAGATCGTGTCTAACTAACCTACTTGACTTTTTTGAGGATGCAACATTGAAAATGGATAACTGCAAAGCATACAACATGGTTTATTTAGATTTCCAGAAAGCTTTTGACAAAGTCCCGCATAAAAGATTAATTCGCAAACTGAACGCAGTAGGGATTCAAGGAAATGCATGCACATGGATTAGGGAGTGGTTAACAGGTAGAAAACAGAAAGTACTGATTAGAGGAGAAACCTCAAAATGGAGCGAGGTAACCAGTGGTGTACCACAGGGATCAGTATTAGGTCCTCTGCTATTCCTAATCTACATTAATGATTTAGATTCTGTTATAGTAAGCAAACTTGTTAAATTTGCAGATGACACAACAATAGGAGGAGTGGCAAACACTGTTGCAGCAGCAAAGGTCATTCAAAATGATCTAGACGGCATTCAGAATTGGGCAGACACATGGCAAATGAAATTTAATAGAGAAAAGTGTAAAGTATTGCATGCGGGCAATAAAAATGTGCATTATAAATATCACATGGGAGATAGTGAAATTGAAGAAGGGAACTATGAAAAAGACCTAGGAGTTTATGTTGACTCAGAAATGTCTTCATCTAGACAATGTGGGGAAGCTATAAAAAAGGCTAACAAGATGCTTGGATATATTGTGAGAAGTGTTGAATTTAAATCAAGGGAAGTAATGTTAAAACTCTACTAAGCATTAGTAAGACCTCACCTAGAATATTGTGTTCAGTTCTGGTCACCTCATTACAAAAAGGATATTGCTGCTCTAGAAAGAGTGCAAAGAAGAGCAACCAGAATTATCCCGGGTTTAAAAGGCATGTCGTATGCAGACAGGCTAAAAGAATTGAATCTATTCAGTCTTGAACAAAGAAGACTACGCGGTGATCTGATTCAAACATTCAAAATCCTAAAAGGTATAGACAATGTCAACCCAGGGGACTTCTTTGACCTGAAAAGAAACAAGGACCAGGGGTCACAAATGGAGATTAGATAAAGGGGCATTCAGAACAGAAAATAGGAGGCACTTTTTTACACAAAGAATTGTGAGGGTCTGGAACCAACTCCCCAGTAATGTTGTTGAAGCTGACACCCTGGGATCCTTCAAGAAGCTGCTTGATGAGATTCTGGGATCAATAAGCTACTAACAACCAAACGAGCAAGATGGGCCGAATGACCTCCTCTCGTTTGTAAACTTTCTTATGTTCTTATGTATGTGCATGCAAACGTATTACTTTTGGGACTAACTTGCCCAGGTTAAAAACATCAATATTAACTACCGTATTCCTTCGAATTAAAGATGCACTTTTTGAACAATTTTTTGCTTCTCTAAAATAGCCTGCGTCTTAAATTCGAGTACTGTAGTGATGTGTGTATTAAAAAAAAAAAAAAAAGCCAACAAAAAGATGCGACTACTCGAGTACACAAATAGCAACGTGACTAACTGCAGAGAAAAGATGAACCAAAATGTTACTACCATATCTCGAATTATCCATGACATACAGGCAGATATTTTCAAAGAAGCGTCATTAGCTTCCTGAGGAATTCAAAAGGAAGTTTTTATAATTTCAGCATTTCTTACAAACTGTACCGGCTTGGACAGATCGGAAAATGCTGATCAAACCCCCATATTTTTCGACATGCCATACTATACAAACTGGGAGAAAAACAGGTGTGAGTTATCACGAATGGAAATGAGAAGCAGCACGTAACTAATGCTCTGTGTGATCGCAGATGGCCACAAATTGCCTCCATATGCGTAGTAAACGCATATTTGAGGGTTTTTTTTTCTCAAATTGAGGGTGGGAAATTTGTGCTGCGTCTTAAATTCAAGGCTGTATTAAATTGAAAGGAAACAGCTTGATGAGTAAGTGTGACAGAAAGACAATGATTCTTGGTGGTAAATCTCCCTCTCGACCTGTGAGGGAGCTAAGTAACGGGAACAGAGTACTCTGGACTGCTTGGCCTGACACTTCGTTCCTAGGGTTAAAAATTAGTCGGTCATTTAGAAAAGGGGTGGAGCTTCGGTACACTAACTCATCGACCCGGAAGGGAAATGATGTGGCAGCCGCGGATTGGAGGCTGCAATCGTTTACCAAGAGGTCATGAGTGATGGTATAAGTAGGGGTCGAAGCGACGTAATCTGTTCCTTCATTTTGGTTGTTGGAAAATAACCCGGATGGACCTGTGCTTTTGCGTATCCATATCGTGAGTGTTTGTTTTGTCTAATTGTTTCTTGCTATCATTAGACAGCTAACATGTTCCGGAGCTGTCGCCAGAGGCCAGCATAAACCAAGAACAGCACTTGTATCACAAATAACTGTGTTTGCACCATGAGCACTAATTCACACACTAACAGACTTGTGTATGTGTTTTGTGTGGGAGTATAATAAAAACTGGACTATTATTTCGTGACAAACCCGGGGATTACAAATTAAGTAATACACGCTGCTGTATTATTTAACATCATTTATTGTTTACTGTTTGTATTGCCGTTAGGCACTGGACATAAAAATATCATTAAACAAACTTTGCACCTGGATTATAATTGTCTGTCTGTTCATTGATCACACTATTAACCACTTTGCCACAGTAAGCTAGTAACGATAGACTTTCGTCAAGATAAGCATCACGAAATACGGGTCACGAAACAACATGTATTACTCCGTGTGGCAGAAATCTGTTCGCTAGGTCGCCATTTGCGACCTAAACAAACCTGTTTGCGATTAAAAATATAATTCAAGTTGCTGCTCTGGCAATATGTGAATTTCACTAAGGAAACTGCATTTGCCAGGTACACACTTAGCTGAAAAGATAAGGATACAAGTGTGCTTAGATAAACAAGCACAAACGTAGAGGGCTGCTATTGGCTAAGGATTCTATGCTATGGGCAGTGAGCTCAGTCAAGTGGTTTCAATGAGTTGTGCTTTGGTAGTCAGGGTCAAAATACACAAATAATTCATTTTTCTTTTGCTGTTATCTTCTCTCATACAACTGTAGTACAACCAACCAAATATTATTTGCATTTTAGGAGTTATGCAAAAAACACTAAAGACAGAAACTAGGAGGTGTAGTTTAAAAAAAAAACAACAACACTACTTCTATACAGTCAATCAATTATTAACAGTCCGATTTTTTATATTTTTTTTAATTGATTAGAAAAGTGAGGGTACTGCACGCAGGCAATACAAATGTGCATTATAAATATCATATGGGAGATAGTGAAATTGAAGAAGGAATCTATGAAAAAGACCTAGGAGATTATGTTGACGCAGAAATGTCTTCATCTAGACAATGTGGGGAAGCTATAAAAAAGGCCAACAAGATGCTCGGATATATTGTGAGAAGTGTTGAATTTAAATCAAGGGAAGTAATGTTAAAACTCTACACTGCATTAGTAAGACCTCACCTAGAATATTGTGTTCAGTTCTGGTCACCTCGTTACAAAAAGGATATTGCTGCTCTAGAAAGAGTGCAAAGAAGAGCAACCAGAATTATCCCGGGTTTAAAAGGCATGTCGTATGCAGACAGGCTAAAAGAACTGAATCTATTCAGACTTGAACAAAGAAGACGCGGTGAAGACGTGGTGATCTAATTCAAACATTCAAAATCCTAAAAGGTATAGACAATGTGGACCCAGGGGACTTTTTTGACCTGTAAAAGAAACAAGGACCATGGGTCACAAATGGAGATTAAATAAAGGGGCATTCAGAACAGAAAATAGGAGGCACTTTTTTCCACAGAGAATTGTGAGGGTCTGGAACCAACTCCCCAGTAATGTTGTTGAAGCCGACACCCTGGGATCCTTCAAGAAGCTGCTTGATGAGATTCTGGGATCAATAAGCTACTAACAACCAAACAAGCAAGATGGGCTGAATGGCCTCCTCTCATTTGTAAACTTTCTTATGTTCTTAATCGATTTTTGTTTTTTTGCCAAATCGACGATTAACAGACGTTTACTTTACAAAGAATTTACCATTTTTTTCCCATCTTTATTCTTCAATTCAAGCAGAGAATGTGTGAAATCGACTTTTATTTTTTAAAAAAAAAAAAAAAAAAAAAACCCAGACTTTTTATGCCATTGAAAAACATCTCATTTAGCGAAACCCCATATTCAACATGTAACAAAACCATGGTTACCAACATTCTAACGGAAATAACGTTTGGACACAGCTGAGCTATACATTTAAAAATTGTCTCAAATAATTGTAGTAAATGCAGCATATAGAAGTGTATTACATAGACCTTTATAGCATATATTCACGAGTAAAAATAATATGCACAGAACAAAACATTAGATAGTTGAACAGAACTAACTTGCATTTATTATTCTGAGTCTGAGCTCCCCGTCTCCTGCTTCAGTACAGCCGGACTCAGAGTCACTGGAAGGCAAGGCATTGGCCAGGGTATTGTGCACAATATTTATTAAGTGTATTTCTCTTGTGCCCCATTTTCAAACCAAACTAGTAACTGTCACCGTATACCTAAAGCAAAAGCTTACGTACACCTTAACCCACTAATTTCAAAGTAGGCACTTTGAATGACAGGCGCTGTGGCTGGCAAATAAGCGCATTCTTGCACTGCTTCAGTCAACGAGATCTGTCAGAATAGGGTGAAACTACAGTACTAATGGAACACTGAGATGACCGACAGCGACCCCCAGCCATTCAGAGCGGAACGGAGACGGGACAGACAGCAAGTATAAAAACTACACAAACTAGAGATGGTTTATAAATGATTATTTTTGGTAAGAAAATAAAAATAGCGAGTGGTTTTACCGACGTTTATTTTATATAAATTTATTTAAGTCAAACTCATATTTTTGGGGAATTTGATGTTTAATGAGCTTTACCGATAAATATAGAAAAATAGCAAGCCTAGATATATTGTATAAAGAAAGACACGCTATACTCCAATTTATAATTAAGGTCATATATTCACGCATAGTGACTCTTACCTGGTTGTATAGACTCCAGTGCAGCCCATTCCTCCTGTGCTTGTTGTACCTCTGCACTCAGCTCTGGAAAAAACTAAAAATGTTCAATGGAAGGCAGCAGATGCAGTGTAATAACATGGAACTCTAGCAGCCTGCTACACCATATCATTAGTATTTCACATTTAAAAATCAAGGAAATGCATCAGTGACACAACTGGTTTCTATCTTTCACCTAACTTGAAATCACTTCAACATAATGCTTGTCTTTGACATATTTTACATATTTTTAGTTGGCAGATGTAGCTCTCATTCATTTATTAATCAAATTGATTACTTTTTGCCGGCTGGTGATCATTGTAAATTGAAGCCAGCTGTGGAATATAAAAGAAAAGCAGTCAGTCTATTGGGGGCTGCTGAGTGAAGAGCCCGGCTGGAATTGTGTGCAACCGTAGAAAGAGAAAGAAAAGGTAGTGAGAAAACCTTTTTTTGATCAGTGTTTGTGAAGTGTGTTTTTATAAAATAACTAGTAACACCTACTGTCAATAACCCACCAAGGGACAGACGTACTAAGATGGGCTAGTCGCAGCACAAACATACCGCAATTTGAATTTTTGTTGTGACGATTTGCAAAGTATACATTTTGTCGTATGTACTAAGAGAAAATATGTTAATGAAGAGCCGCAATACTAATTCAAATATTTATTCGTCTTCTTAGCAAGATCTCTAGCATTATAAACTGCGAGAGTCCTGCAACATTGTTCAAATAAATGGCAGGAGTTGAGTTGTGGTTTGCTGCAGAAGGTGCCCGTAGGATAACGTCTATACATGAAAGGGTGCAAGAATCAAAATAACATTGTTTGTTAAAGGTAAATGTCATCTGCACAATGCATTCTGTTCCATCTTAATTGCACATATTTTAATACTGTTTTTATAATATATATATATATATATTATATATATATATATATATATATATATATATATATATATACACATACAGTACTGTGCAAAAGTTTTAGGCAGGTGTGAAAAAATGCTGTAAAGTAAGAATGCTTTCAAAAATAGACATGTTAATAGATTATATTTATCAATTAACTAAATGCAAAGTGAGTGAACAGAAGAAAAATCTAAATCAAATCCATATTTGGTGTGACCAGCCTTTGCCTTCAAAACAGCATCAAGCATCAATTCTTCTAGGTACACTTGCACACAGTTTTTGAAGGAACTCAGCAGGTAGGTTGGCCCAAACATCTTGGAGAACTAACCACAGTTCTTCTGTGGATTTAGGCAGCCTCAGTTGCTTCTCTCTCTTCATGTAATCCCAGACAGACTCGATGATGTTGAGATCAGGGCTCTGTGGGGGCCATACCATCACTTCCAGGACTCCTTGTTCTTCTTTACGCTGAAGATAGTTCTTAATGACTTTTGCTGTATGTTTGGGGTCGTTGTCATGCTGAGGAATAAATTTGGGGCCAATCAGATGCCTCCCTGATGGTATTGCATGATGGATAAGTATCTGCCTGTACTTCTCAGCATTGAGGAGACCATTAATTCTGACCAAATCCCCAACTCCATTTGCAGAAATGCAGCTCCAAACTTGCAAGGAACCTCCACCATGCTTCACTGTTGCCTGCAGACACTCATTCGTACGCCTCCAGCCCTTCGCGAACAAACTGCCTTCTGCTACAGCCAAATATTTCAATTTTGACTCATCAGTCCAGAGCACCTGCTGCCATTTTTCTGCACCCCAGTTCCTGTGTTTTCGTGCATATTTGAGTCGCTTGGCCTCGTTTCCACGCCGGAGGTATGGCTTTTGGCCGCAAGTCTTCCATGAAGGCCACTTCTGACCAGACTTCTCCGGACAGTAGATGGGTGTACCAGGGTCCCACTGTTTTCTGCCAGTTCTGAGCTGATGGCACTGCTGGACATCTTCCGATTGCGAAGGGAAGTAAGCATGATGTGTCTTTCATCTGCTGCAGTAAGTTTCCTTGGCCGACCACTGCGCTCACGGTCCTCAACGCTGCCCGTTTCTTTGTGCTTCTTCAAAAGAGCTTGGACAGCACATCTGGAAACCCCTGTCTGCCTTGAAATTTCTGCCTGGGAGAGACCTTGCTGATGCAGTATAACTACCTTGTGTCTTGTTGCTGTGCTCAGTCTTGCCATGGTGTATGACTTTTGACAGTAAACTGTCTTCAGCAACCTCACCTTGTTAGCTGAGTTTGGCTGTTCCTCACCCAGTTTTATTCCTCCTACACAGCTGTTTCTGTTTCAGTTAACGATTGTGTTTCAACCTACATATTGAATTGATGATCATTAGCACCTGTTTGGTATAATTGTTTAATCATACACCTGACTATATGCCTACAAAATCCCTGACTTTGTGTAAGTGTACCTAGAAGAATTGATGCTGTTTTGAAGGCAAAGGGTGGTCATACCAAATATGGATTTGATTTAGATTTTTCTTCTGTTCACTCACTTTGCATTTAGTTAATTGATAAATATAATCTATTAACATGTCTATTTTTGAAAGCATTCTTACTTTACAGCATTTTTTCACACCTGCCTAAAACTGTTGCACAGTACTGTATATATATATATATATATATATATATATATATATATATATATATATATATATATATATATATATATATATCACACATACAGTGCCTATAGAAAGTCTACAGCCCCTTGAACTTTTTTCACATTTTGTTGTGTCAGTGCCTCAGAGTTTCATGCATTTAAATGAGGATTTTTTCCCCACTTATCTACACACCATACTCCACACTTAAGGGGAAAAAAGTTTTTATTGAGAAAAAAATTATATAATAAAAATACAAATCGGAAGCACCTTTGGCAGCAATTACAGCTGTGAGTCTGTTGGGCTAGGTCTCTTTGCACACCTAGATTTGGCAATACTTGACCATTCTTCTTTACAAAACTGTTCAAGCTCTGTCAAGGTCCTTGGGGAGCGTTGATGGACAGCAATCTTCAAGTCGTGCCACAAATTTTCGATTGAATTTAGGTCAGGGCTCTGACTGGGCCACTCAAGGCAAATTTACCTTTTTGTTCCTTAGCCACGCCAGTGTAGCTTTGGCTGTGTGATTTGGGTCGTTGTCATGCTGAAAGGTGACCTTCCGTCCCAGTTTCAGCTTTCTTACAGAGGGCAGCAAATTTCTCTCAAGGACTTCTCTGTACTTTGCTCCATTCATTTTCCCTTCTATCCTGACAAGTGCCCCAGTCCCTGCCGATGAGAAACATCCCATAACATGATGCTGCCATGCTTCACAGTAGGGATGGTGTTCTTTGGGTGATGCACTGTGTTGGGTTTGCGCCAAACATAACGCTTTGCATTTAGGCCAAAAAGTTCCATTTTAGTTTCGTCAGACCACAAAACTTTTTGCCACATGGCTACAGAATCTCCTGAGTGTTTTTTTGCATACTTGAAACGGGATTCAAGGTGGGCTTTCTTCAGTAATGGCTTCCTTCTTGCCACCTACCATACAGGCCAGATTTGTGGCGTGCTTGGGATATTGTTGTCACATGCACCCTTTGACCAGTCTTGGCCATAAAAGCCTGTAGCTCTTGCAAAGTTGCCATTGGCCTCTTGGTAGCCTCTCTGATCAGTCTCCTGCTTGCTCGGTCATCCAGTTTGGAGAGACGGCCTGATCTAGGCAGGGTCTTGGTGGTGGCCATACACCTTCCACTTCTTAATAATCGTCTTGACTGTGCTCCAAGGGATATTCAAGGCCTTCGATATTTTTTATACCCATCCACTGATCTGTGCCTTTCAAAAACTTTGTCCCAGAGTTCTTTTGAAAGCGCCTTGGTGCTCATGGTTGAGTCTTTGCTTTGAAATGCACTACCCAGCAGAGGGAACCTACAGGAACTGCTGAATTTATCTTGAAATCATGTGAATCACTACAATTTAACACAGGTGGAGGTCACTTGGTGTGTGATTTTGAAGGTGATTGGTTACACCTGAGCTAATTTAGGACTGGTATTACAAGGGGGGTGGACACTTATCCAACCAAGCTATTTCAGTTTTTATTTTTAATTAATTTTCTACAAATTTCTAAAATATTTTTTTCACTTGGAAGTTGCGGGGTAGGATGTGTAGATAAATGGAAAAAAAAATAATGCATTTTAATTCCAGGCTATAAGGCAACAAAAGGTGAACATTTTGAAAAGGGGGTGTAGACTTTCTACATATATGTATTATTACCTGTACTGTAACACTTGAAATGTATTTGCTTACGATTGTAAGTCGCCCTGGATAAGGGCGTCTGCTAAGAAATAAATAATAATAATTATATAAAAAAATGAAAGGCAGTTTAATCCCATTCTATAGTGGGGCTGTAGCAGGGCGGTAGTAAGCCCTGCTGATTTAAATGTATTTGTTTATTTTTTAGAACGGGGTTTCCCCCTCCGCCCATGTGCAGATTTATTGTTTTGTGTTTGTTTTATGATTTATTTGTATTTATGACAGTGAGGCACCGTGTGTTTATTTGTATTTATTTAGAAATGTATTTAAATGACGGTGTTGCCGCATTGTTTGTTATTATTTAGTAGCGTGGATGGGAAGCCCCATCCACACAGTAATTAATAAACTCGTGCAGATTGTGGCCGAGGGCTAATAGAATAATTACTAGCCAGTTAAACCCCTCGGCCACGATATAAAAGCCTGCAGCTCACTGCACTCGGGGTGGGTGTACGAGAGGAGCGTAGAGAGCGAGGAGAGAGGAGAGGTGAAAACGAAACTTAAAAAGAAAACATACAGGAACAGTGAAGGCTATTGTCCAGCCTGACCTGTGTGGATTTTGTGTTCGAGATTTGTTTTGTTTACCTTTTTTATTTCGCTCTGTGAGCAAGTTTCTTTTTGTTAAAACTTTTTATTTTATTTTTGCTTAATAAAAACGGTGCCACCGCGTCTTTGTTATTTGAAAACTGCAGTGCCTGGTTTATTCAGTTTATTCAGTTCCTGCTTCTGACCTGACGTCAGACGACTCAGCCACCCTGTCACACGTGGTGTCCAGCATGGGATCACCAGCACCTCCTGGACTCAGGCAGAAGAGGGTACTACAGTTTTTATTTTCGGTTTTTTTTTCATTTCGTGTGGAGAAAAGGAGAGTGAAGAAGGAGAATGGGAGGAAAGAGGATGGGAAGGAGGAAGAGCTGCAGAAAGCTGCAAGAACAGCAGCAGCAGCAGCTGAACAAGAGGTGGTGGTCCCGGGTGCCAACTCAATTTGGACCCCCGGACTGGGCAGCTGAACAGGAGCTGTGGAGGACGGAAGGGGCTCCCATGTTCCGCCTCCATCGCCGCCACCAGCAGAGGGAGCATGCCTGCTGGTTCCACCTCCATCACTGCCACCAGCAGAGGGAGCATGCCCGCTGGTTCCGCCTCCATCGCTGCCACCAGCAGATGGAGCATGCCTGCTGGTTCCCCCACTGCAGCCAGAAGGGAAGGCGCCCCTGCTGCCTTCACCAGGAGCAGAGCAGCAGGAGCTGCCTCTGCCTCCACCACCACCTGAGGGAGAGGAGCAGGAGCTGCCTCTCCCTTCAAGACACGGACGAACCAGGACAGGAGGCTGGCGGTCCACAGCTGCCCTTGCATAGGCTGCTGAGCAGAGCAAGGGGGAAAACCGCCGGGTCACCACCACTGGTCCTGGCTCCCCTCCTGCCGTCGCCTCCCGAGGGTCCGCTGCCGCCGTCGCCTCCCAAGGGACCGCTGTCACCTGTCGTGCATCGGCCGGGGATGCCAGTTCGCCACCGCCCGGGGATGCCTGCCTGCCTTGCACCGCCCGGGGCTGCCTCGCGCTCCGCATCGCCCGGGGCTGCCTGGCGCTCCGCATCGTCTGTGGAGCTACCAGTTACAGGGTACGAGGGAGAAGTGGAGCTCCCGCTGCCACCTCCATGGCCAGGGGCTCCCCTCCCGAGATCGCCTCCAGAGGGTCCGCCGCTGCTGCCGTCGCCTCCCGAGGGTCCGCCGCTGCTGCCGTCGCCTGGGTCCTGCTTCGCCTGGGGTCGCTACACTGTGGCCGGAGCCGCGTGAAGGGGAGCTGCCGGCCATGAAGGGAGGGAGGTCAGGAGACCAGCTCCCCCAGCTGCATTTTCGCGGCAGGAAACACTGTGGCCAGAGCCCCACGGTGGGGGTGGTCAGGAGACCAGCTCCCCCCGCAGCAGTTTCACGGGCAGGAGATAGTGTGGCTGAAGCCCCGGAAGAGGGAGCTGTTAGCCACGAAGAAGTGGGGGGTGGAGGACATTCCACCATGGCCACCCCCAGAAACACCTTGCTTCCCCCTCTTCCGGGACTTTGAGACTGAGGGGGGAGGTGGCCGTTGGGGCCAAGTGTGCATTGCACAAGGGGGGGATATGTAGCGGGCGGTAGTAAGCCCTGCTGATTTAAATGTATTTGTTTATTTTTAGAACGGGGTTTCCCCCTCCGCCCGTGCAAATTTATTGTTTTGTGTTTGTTTGTTTGTTGGTTTTATGATTTATTTGTATTTATGACGGTGAGGCACCGTGTGTTTATTTGTATTTATTTAGAAATGTATTTAAATGACGGCGTTGCTGCATTGTTTGTTATTATTTAGTAGTGTGGATGGGAAGCCCCATCCACACAGTAATTAATAAACTCGTGCAGATTGTGGCCGAGGGCTAATAGAATAATTACTAGCCAGTTAAACCCCTTGGCCACGATATAAAAGCCTGCAGCTCACTGCACTCGGGGTGGGTGTACGAGAGGAGCGTAGAGAGCGAGGAGAGAGGAGAGGTGAAAACGAAACTTAAAAAGAAAACATACAGGAACAGTGAAGGCTATTGTCCAGCCTGACCTGTGTGGATTTTGTGTTCGAGATTTGTTTTGTTTACCTTTTTTATTTCGCTCTGTGAGCAAGTTTCTTTTTGTTAAAACTTTTTATTTTATTTTTGCTTAATAAAAACGGTGCCACCGCGTCTTTGTTATTTGAAAACTGCAGTGCCTGGTTTATTCAGTTTATTCAGTTCCTGCTTCTGACCTGACGTCAGACGACTCAGCCACCCTGTCACACGGGCCTTCACCCCCCAAAAAAGCTTTTCATAATCATACAGTATCCCCCAGCTGAACCGGACATGTTTGTCCGACATAAGGAGGTGTCGTATTTAAAAACAATACAATAATATTGCACACATACATTTATAGTGCTCAATGCATTTTAAAAGTAAATAATTGCACTGAAATAACATGTGTTTTGGGTAGGCTACACATTACATTATGTAAAAAATAAGTGTACAGTAGGATTACAGTACAGTAGTAAAATCAAATGAATACCTAGCGCACTTTTTTACTTTAGCCTAGAACACAAAATAAATCATGCTGCTGCACTGTGCACATTGGTGTACAATGCGAATAAAAGATCATTTTAAATTGAAACTAAATGACTGTAGCGTTTTTTTTTTTTTTTTTTAAATCATCATCATCATCATCATGGCCTAGACAATTAACACAAAATAGATCATGGTCCTATAAGATGCTCACAATGAGCTGGAGGGGTTAGTGGCATATGTGTTCCCAAAACGTTGGGGAAACCAGAAATTTGTTTTCAAGGCTTGTAAGTACACCCTGACTTTAGTGAAAATTAGATACTTGGGTGTTCGCCTGAAAAATGCATTGAGCACAACTGGCAATGCACAAGAAAAAGCGGACTGGGAAATGCCAGCAACAATTGCGACTGTTTAAAACATGCTTTTAAAAGTTCTTAACAAATTGATGCAATTGTAAGTGTTGCAATTGTCGGCAGCTTTAGTACATCTCATTATAATATTTAAGAATCCTTATTTGCATACTCATTTTTGCAAATTTATGCAGGAACGCCCATAATCACATATTCATCTAAGGTTGAACTGTAAAGGAAAACTGCTGTCGCAAAGCATTTCCTAAAAAGTCGCTAACAGCATTGCGCATGCTTAGTACATTTCACCCTAGACTTCCAACTCGTTTGCGACTATTTAGTAACACTTTAGTACATCTACCCCTAAGTGTTTTGATGCTTGTTTTGTAATTTTCATTTTACATGCATTTTGGTATAAATTAATTGATATCCTGACACTGTGTAGTTTTACACGGAGTAGAAGACATACAGTACTTCTGGTGCTTTATTTTCTAGATGACCTGTGTAACCTGTTTATTGTCAACATTTATGCAGTACCTTTGAGCTCAAATTAAAAAGGATTTGACAGTGATATCACCTTTCTGTTGCTATATAGGCCACTAAGGCAAATGTTTCCCCAAGGGGTAGCAGTGTGTAAGCAATTCTCCAGCACCAGACGCAATTCCCTGAAGCTTCAGCAGCCTGTCCCTTTGGAATCTCCCCTGTCACTGCAGTGATTCACAGATATTGTGCAAAAACAAGAACAGAACAGTTAAGCACTTCTTTATATCTCCTTTAGCTCAAAGAAACAACTTGCCTTTGTTTTGCTCTTCATTCCCTCCTGCTGCGAGAGACTGCAAAAGGTCATTCTGCTTCAGAGATGAAATCTGAAAAAGAAACGCATTTAGTTTGTGTTTGTGCATTGGGTCTGTGTTTGAATATACAACAGGCAGTCAACATTGCTTTGCTTTTCATACTAGACAGGTGTTAAATGGTTATTTATTTCCTCAATTTGCCCTACATGCCTTTGCACTTATCTAAGCTTAAAACACCCAAATCATTTAAAACTTGGTTTTGCTAGACTGCATACTCCTGATCTTGCTAAGACACTGCAGGACGGCTTTTATATTCTTATTTCAAGAATTCTCTTCTGTTAAAACTAATTTCAATGTGCTTCTGCTCCAAATCTTACGTCAGGAAGTGTCTGTGTGTTTCTACTGCATTACACTGCTTCTTATTTGCTTCAAACATTAAATTGGTGTTTTTTTCCCTCCATTCAGAAATAAATTGCGCTAATGACGATTTTGAGAATCTACCCCGGGATATTTTTGTGAACAAAAACAAAGCATCCCACGTGGGCTTAACATAAGGCATATGGTACATCAGATCGAAGGGCTTGTAAACATGAACTGAATGGATATTTGAAAGAGACCTGTATCGTTGACATGTTCAAAGGTTAAACCAATGTTGCTAGTAGTTTTTAATAAACTTTGAATAATCATTCTAGTAGTCTAACTTTGTAGTGTGCCGAGAACTCTCTAGGACTGTACTCATTTGTGCAAGATAGGTTGGGAGCATCTGGTTGAAAATGCTGAATGCGTTTAGCCGTTGGCAGCTATTCAAGGTTGTGCTATGGTACACGGAATGTTCTTCTACTTTGCCTCTTACGATGGGAATATGGAGAGGAGAGAAAATCAAAAGGTAAGAGCAACCACCTGCCGCTTCTTCCCAGCCAATACATCATTATAGTGAGGTAGTGGCTGAGGATTACGCAAGTAAGGGAGAGATGAGATAAAAAGGTAAATTAGTTAGCATGGCAGTGACGGGTACCCACAGGAAACCCACAGGAAACATCCTGACCCAGAGAGACTCCAGCCACCCGACTTCCCAAGGAGAACCGGTAATATCTATGATCTTTGGCTTAATAGTTATGCTACTGTATTAGAAGTTACGTAATACAACTTTCATTGTTGACTACGATTGTGTTGGTGTATGATTATTCATAATACCTTCCAGGCATATATTAAAATACACACTGAAATGGTTAATGGTTAATTTTTACTGGACACTGGAATCACAGGATGCAGCTGTGTACACTGTCTCAAAGCATGTGGTCTGTATCATATTTATAGAAAGTTTCAAACAAATGTGTCAGTTAAGCAATTCATTTTCACTGGCAACACCAGAAACAGAACTTGACAGAGTCTGATTTGTTTCTGTATTTTAAAAAGACAATTAAAATGGCAAGGTGATGCTGCAGGATTAACAATCGCATGTGTTGTCTTTAAAAAGGGACATGATAACGCTTAAAGTATTGGCTAAAGAGATTTTCACTGAATACCGAATTCCTGCTTACCATTCTGATTGGCTGAATATACTATTGGATTTTAAAAAACAGTGTGAGGCTACAACAACATTTCATATTGCTATGCACCTTTCATCACAAGGATCCCAAAATGCTTCACGCACTAAAAAAAAAAAAAAGAACAATTAAACCATTTTAAAAAAATGGTCTAATACAGAATTTGATAAAACATAAATTATAAGACATACAAAAAAATTGGTTTCAATTATAAAAAAGCTAGTTTGTAGAAATAGAACAATTAATGCAAACTGCATTCTTTTTTTACATTGTAAAACAGGAAAACTAAGATCGAAAAGCTATTTTGTAAAAATAAGTTTTCAATCCAGGAGTAGTGTGTATCTAGCTTTGTGTGAAAACGAAATTCATGCCCTGGGGATACTCACAGGTCCGGATCTGTATGCTGTTGTGCCATTGGTTAGGTCTTCAATCTTGTAAGATTCTGGTGTGAACCCATTCAATCCCTAATAAAACGAGAAAGAGCATATTGCTTGGGTATACACAAATAATTATTGGTAGGACATACAGTACCTTGCAAAAGTTTTAGGCAGGTGTGAAAAAATGCTGTAAAGTAAGAATGCTTTCAAAAATAGACATGTTAATAGTTTACATTTATCAATTAACAAAATGCAAAGTGAGTGAACAGAAGAAAAATCTACATCAAATCAATATTTGGTGTGACCACCCTTTGCCTTCAAAACAGCATCAATTCTTCTAGGTACACTTGCACACAGTTTTTGAACTCAGGAACTCAGCAGGTAGGTTGGCCCAATCATCTTCACAGTTCTTCTGTGGATTTAGGCAGCCTCAGTTGCTTCTCTCTTCATGTAATCCCAGACAGACTCGATGATGTTGAGATCAGGGCTCTGTGGGGGCCATACCATCACTTCCAGGACTCCTTGTTCTTCTTTATGCTGAATATAGTTCTTAATGACTTTCGCTGTATGTTTGGGGTCGTTGTCATGCTGCAGAATAATTTTGGGGCCAATCAGATGCCTCCCTGATGGTATTGCATGATGGATAAGTATCTGCCTGTACTTCTCAGCATTGAGGAGACCATTAAATCTGACCAAATCCCCAACTCCATTTGCAGAAATGCAGCCCCAAACTTGCAAGGAACCTCCACCATGCTTCACTGTTGCCTGCAGACACTCATTCGTGTACCGCCTCCAGCCCTTCGCTAACAAACTGCCTTCTGCTACAGCCAAATATTTCAAATTTTGTCTGATCAGTCCAGAGCACCTGCTGCCATTTTTCTGCACCCCAGTTCCTGTGTTTTCATGCATAGTTGAGTCGCTGGCCTTGTTTCCACGCCGGAGGTATGGCTTTTTGGCCGCAAGTCTTCCATGAAGGCCACTTCTGACCAGACTTCTCCGACAGTAGATGGGTGTACCAGGGTCCCACTGTTTTCTGCCAATTCTGAGCTGATGGCACTGCTGGACATCTTCCGATTGCGAGGGAAGTAAGCATGATGTGTCTTTCATCTGCTGCAGTAAGTTTCCTTGGCCGACCACCGCGCTTCACGGTCCTCAACGTTGCCCGTTTCTTTGTGCTTCTTCAAAGAGCTTGACAGCACATCTGGAAACCCCTGTCTGCCTTGAAATTTCCGCCTGGGAGAGACCTTGCTGATGCAGTATAACTACCTTGTGTCTTGTTGCTGTGCTCAGTCTTGCCATGGTGTATGACTTTGACAGTAAACTGTCTTCAGCAACCTCACCTTGTTAGCTGAGTTTGGCTGTTCCTCACCCAGTTTTATTCCTCCTACACAGCTGTTTCTGTTTCAGTTAATGATTGTGTTTCAACCTACATATTGAATTGATGCTCATTAGCACCTGTTTGGTATAATTGTTTAATCATACACCTGACTATATGCCTACAAATCCCTGACTTTGTGCAAGTGTACCTAGAAGAATTGATGCTGTTTTGAAGGCAAAGGGTGGTCACACCAAATATGGATTTGATTTAGATTTTTCTTCTGTTCACTCACTTTGTATTTAGTTAATTGATAAATATAATCTATTAACATGTCTATTTTTGAAAGCATTCTTACTTTACAGCATTTTTTCACACCTGCCTAAAACTTTTGCACAGTACTGTATATGAATAGGAATTCTAGAATACTATTTTTAGAATGTGAATATTCTTCCACTTTCAGTGATACAATGCTATAATATATATATAAATAAATAAATAAATAAATAAATATTTATATAGCACCGTATAACAGTATTCTCTTTACCCCATGTTTTTATGACTGAGGGTTGATGAAACAGTTGAAACGGGTGCCAAGAAGAACAAGGAACTGCTTTATATTAGAAGGCTGTCCAGCTCTTGCAATGTCTAAAAAAAAGTTTTTTTTAAATCCAAAACATGAACTGTAGCGTAACAGGAAAGCGTAATCAGACTGCGGAGTCTGTATATCTGATCTGAAAC
Source organism: Acipenser oxyrinchus oxyrinchus (assembly GCA_030684275.1). NCBI lineage: Eukaryota > Metazoa > Chordata > Actinopteri > Acipenseriformes > Acipenseridae > Acipenser > Acipenser oxyrinchus. The sequence goes on along the minus strand of CM060283.1, from coordinate 4,355,783 downwards.
CGCAGAACTCAGCGTCTTCGTCATCTGAACCTTCATCATTGATGATGCAAGCAATTGTCTGAATCATTAATGCACAGAGAAACTACTTGTAGGCAGTTTTTTCTATTCACGCGAGCCGCGATATTTACGCTCCGACATTATTTGTGTATGGTTATTAAAAAACAGAAATTAATGCTGGAAATTTGGGGGGGCGCGATCATTCACACCAGGGCCATCAGTATCATAAAGTAGTTCACCATGACCTACATCCACAATATGTATATGTGATTCTGATCCACTCATTAATAGCTAAAGAATGGCCAAGTTTCACCACAATGAATGTCGTTACCATGTTATCAACTGTCGTTACCATGTTATCAACAACTCCCCAGTAATGTTGTTGAAGCTGACACCCTGGGATCCTTCAAGAAGCTGCTTGATGAGATTCTGGGATCAATAAGCTACTAACAACCAAACGAGCAAGATGGGCTGAATGGCCTCCTCTCGTTTGTAAACTTTCTTATGTTCTTATCAGGAAATACCCTGGTCGCCAGGAATATGCAGGGGATACCACAAGGTTGCAACAGAAAACTTGGACAGATCTAAACAGCAGTAGTGTTCCATGGACCCAGCAACCAAGCGAGAATTCCAAATCGCCCTTTCCAACAAATTCGCAGCGCTAGCTCAGTCGGATGATCCGGACGACGAAGAACAGCAGATATCACAAGTGATCCTGGAAAGTGCAGCTCCTCTCTGCCCACCAAACCGCCGCCGGACGCAGCCGTGGATCTCGGATGAATGCCTGAACCTGGTGGACAAGCGAAAGCGAGCCAAACACGTAGATCTTGAGCAATACCGGCACCTGAACCGAGAAGTTCGGCAGATGATGAAGACAGAACGAGAAGCCTACTGGAATAACGTAGCAGCTGATCTCGAGGAAGCTGCATCCAGGCACGAGTACCGGACTCTGTACCAAACGCTCAAGAGACTGAGTGGAAAGACCACATCGACCAATGACAACATCAAGAAAGCGGATGGAACCTTTGTGAGGTCTCCCAGCGAACGCCTGCAACGGTGGAAAGAATTTTTCCAAGAACTATATAATCACGATCCACCTCAAGGACCACCGGCAGAGCCACCGCCTATCGACCCACCAGTGAATCCATTCCTCGACGACGAACCTACAGTTGACGAAGTGAAAACCGCCATCAGATCACTGAAGAACGGAAAGGCACCCGGAGTCGATCAGGTCACCGCCGAGGCGATCAAGGCGGGAGGAGATGTCCTGCTGCACCGACTTCACGCACTCTTGTCACTTATCTGGCACTCCGAACGAATACCATCTGCTTGGAAAAAAGCCATGATAGTGCCAATACTGAAGAAAGGCGACAATCGGGAGTGCAAAAACTACCGCTGCATCAGCCTCCTGTCCATTACCGGCAAAGCTTTTATGAAGATCATCCAATCCAGGTTGCAGAAACATCGTGAACAGACCAGACGAGAAGAACAGGCAGGATTTAGGATTTTGGATGCTGTGATCAAATCTTCGCCATTCGTCAACTGATGGAAGAAAGGATTAGATGTGGGAAGCGCACTATCATCGTCTTTATAGACTTCAAGTCTGCGTTCGACTGTGTCCACTGACCAGCCCTATGGAGGGCATTGGAGACCGAGCATGTCCCCGACAAGATCATTCGACTCCTGAAAATGTCATACGACGGCTCAACCAGTTGCATGCGGATACGGAACGAACTATCAGAGGAGTTTCCCATCCAAACCGGAGTCCGCCAAGGGGATGTCGCCTCTCCTCTGCTCTTCAACACCATGATTGACGCTGTCATGAGAAAAGCATTTGAGGGAAGGCGTGTAGTTCAGTGCGACGAGAACACCTACGTGACCGATCTGATGTTCGCCGACGACAGCGCGATCTTCGCCGATACTGACGCCGAAGCTACTGACATTCTTTATAGCATCGCCCGCGTCGCCGAGCCGTATGGCCTCAAAATCAACACAGACAAGACCAAAGTTTTGACAACGGATGGGTTGCGGGCCAATGTCCACCTCGACGGAGCCCAGATCGAACAGGTTCAGGAATTCAAGTACCTGGGATCCGTGGTGCAGGAGAAGAAAGTGGCGTCCTCAACCGATGTCCACGGCAGAATCGGCCAAACAACTGCGGCATTCGTTTCGCTCAAGTGGTGCCTATGGAAAAGGGCCAACATCTCCGTTAAGACCAAAATACGCCTTTTCCGGACGCTGATCCTGCCAATTCTCCTATACGGGTCAGAAACATGGACTCTACTGAAGCAAGACCTAAACAAGCTCGAGGTCTTCCAAATGCGATGTCTGCGGCAGATCCTTAGTATCTCCCTCCGCGACCGCATCCGAAACGAAACCATCCGAATAAGATGCGACCACCAGCCAACGGTCGTGGAAGCGATCCAACTAAGAAGACTGCGATGGTTCGGGCACATCTGCAGAATGAGCATCACCAGGACACCGTACCAGCTTCTCTGGCGAAAACGTCCAACAGAGTGGAAAGAGCAGCGCCCAAGAAGACATGGTCAAAACAAATCGAAGAAGACCTGAAAAACCGGCGATTCACTCTCTGTGATGCCAAGGCCATTGCCATGGATCGAAAAGCATGGGAAAGCGTTCTGAGCGAAGTCCAGCGGCACCCACAGCAGCGTATGGGCTCCGGAGGAAACCCCGTCCTATCGTTGACTAGGGATCAAAGAAGAAGAAGAAGTGTTCCATGCACTATGGGAGGCTGGGAATATAGGGCAGGCTGAGCAGCAGCAGTGCCGAGGAGATGCAGATCAGGTAAACCAGCTACAACAGATCAACAAGAATAAGCCCATGGAAGAGAAGATAACAAAGAGCTCACCATAATCTGTAAAAGCACTGCAGGAAAACAAGTGCACTGGGTACCTACTGCTATTAAAAGGTAAAAAACAGTAACAGGCTGTAACAGGGGGAGACCTGTACTGACTCTTCTGATGTGTTCGAAGTGCTGCAGGAAGAGGGCAGCAGCCCGTCAATATTCGCCTGTCAGTCATGGCAGTGACACGGAGAGGTGGGAGAGTGGGTGTGCGGGCTTTCCTTCTCTCTGAGTCGCTGAGAGGCGGGTCTTGGGGGGATTGCTGGCCCTATAAAATAATATTCTGTTGTTCCCTCAGGTCTGCCCTTCTAAGACGTGCTGAGCGTGCGGAAGCTCTGGTCCAGGACCGAGAACGGCTGGGAAAGAAATCCCAACGAAAAGAAACCCAAAAGAAAATAGTGGTAGCGGGTAAACCGTGGGCAGACCCCTTAAGTATTTGTATAGCAGGCTGAGGGAGCAGCTAGTGTAGGACGGAGACCCGGTCGTAATGGTAGCGACGGTTGGGGAAAGCTGCCGAGCGCAGCACCTTTTATTTTGTAGTTTTGTTTATTGTGCTTTATTTTCCCTTTTCCTTTCGCCTTTTGATTATTCCTTTGTTTGAGCACCTGTACTCTGTACCGCTCCTGGTATAGTTGTGGCTCTGTCTGTACCATCGCTGGTAAGACAGACCACAGACAACAGCGCCCTCTGCGGGCTGAAAAGAAATTACGCTCCCATAATAAAACTGGGCACCTGTGCGGTGTTCCCAAATCACCTTTGTGTCTCCTGTGTGTCAGTGAACTACCCACCACCCTTCCACACAGGCAGACACATTTTTTCAATAATTAATCAATAATGTGCCCAAAGACTCGGACAGACTGCCTGAAAAGTAACCCAATTGCACTCAATTATGCTTTTTTTTGTTTTGTTTTTTTAAAGGAGGTGTGAATTTTGCATTTGGGAATTATTGCTGTGATTATTTAAATAAATAAATTAAAAAATTGACAGCAGACCTGGCAAACTTACATAGAGAAAACATCCACGGAAAAAGGATGGCTGTTTTTTAAAAATGTAGTACTAGAGGCGCAAAACAATTACATCCCAAAAGTAGACAAATCTAAATCAAAATTGGTTTAATAAATCAAAATGTCTTCATCTAGACAATGTGGGGAAGCTATAAAAAGGCCAACAAGATGCTCAGATATATAATTAAAAGTGTTGAATTTAAATCAAGGGAAGTAATGTTAAAACTTTACAATGCATTAGTAAGACCTCACCTAGAATATTGTGTTCAGTTCTGGTCACCTCGCTACAAAAAGGATATTGCTGCTCTAGAAAGAGTACAAAGAAGAGCGACCAGAATTATTCTGGGTTTAAAAGGCATGTCATATGCAGACAGACTTAAACAATTGTTCAGTCTTGAACAAAGACAACTATGCGGCAATCTGATTCAAGCATTCAAAATTCTAAAAGGTATTGACGATGTCAACCCAGGGGACTTTTTTGACCTAAAAAAAGAAACAAGGACCAGGGATCACATATAGAGACAAGATAAAGGGGCATACAGAACAGAACAGAAGGCACTATTTTACACAGAATTGTGAGGGTCGGGAACCAACTCCCTAATAATGTTGTTGAAGCTTACACCCTGGGATCCTTCAAGAAGCTGCTTAATGAGATTCTGGGATCAATAAGCTACTAACAACCAAACGAGTGGCCTCCTCATTTATAAACGTTCTTATTTTCTTATATAGAGGGCTGATAGTTAACTCAGTTGGCAAGTACTGCCATATCCAAGACAGCACCAATTACTGATGTTTCCATGGGCCATTTCTGGAGATAAACTTGCAGATTTCCTCCACTTCCCTGAATGAATCAGTGACATCAAAGTGACATCCCTGCAGACTTAGAACACTGAATCAGTCATGATGTTCTGCCTGCCCCATATCTAATGACAACATTATGGCAAAAAAATATAGTACTCAAATGTATAATAGGAGGCAATAATTAGAATTACATGGTTTAAAGATACATACCTCCTTGCAATCGGTATCTCCTTCCATGGCTTTCCCACAAAGACATCTATACCCCCTCTCTGGGTGCTCTAGTTCATCACTGCAAGCTAAAGAGCTCTGGGAGAGAGCCAGAACGCAATTGGGCTACTATTACTAATAGTAGAACCTGCATAGTGTTAAAAAAATGACACCTCCAAACTGTAGTCGCCAGATCTCTGCATTCCTAGGGTTTCAAGCCCTGGCTGTTCCACACAGACCGATGGCAATGGAGCCACTGAAAGAATTATACTACTAGTGCATAACAGAACACAAACCAGGCCTGCAGTGGAATATATTGGCTTAATGATGGATGAGAAATATATATAGTTTTTTTAATGGTTTATTTGGACTGATTTAGAAGACAACCACTGCAACCAAGTTCTTTTTGTCCTGGTCTTCTTAGAACACTGGGAAAGGGTCCACAACAGCCTTCAAACAACAATGTAGGGAAGCAGTCAGTTCTCATCAGGAAATAAAGATGCCAGCCACAACTGTGACACCATGCAGGTTTCAGGTGTACATTAAGCTGGAAACAGCAGCAATGGATCCTGTGCGCTGGCTTCTATTTTGGAAAGGGGTTTGGCTTGACTTTGGCTCTTCCTGTTGCTGGTTTTTGCTGTCTTTTTGTTGCAATACCTCTGCCTTTACATCTTTGGGTGCAATTCAAAGCACAGGGAGCGCGTTTTACAGATTGAACAAGACCCTTAGTGCAGTAACTCTCCCCAGGAGAAGAGGTTTTGGTGTTGAATATTAAAACACGTTCATCACGTGCAAGCAGCTACTAGATGTGTGAGGGAGTGGGGCACATTAGTTAACTATATTAAAATCCAGCTAGCTGAAGGAGGCAAAGTGTTGGTGTACTCTGGTGCTGGGGTCAGTGGGGGTTAGGGTGCTCCTGCACAGACATTCAGGTACTGCCAAGCTGACTGGCATTTACTGCTTTCAGCTGTAAAACAAAACAAACACAAAAACATCATTAATCATAGGCAGTCAGATATGTAATTGTTTCAGAGTTTAATTCATACCTACAGAAGATATTACTGTACATCAAGGATGGAAAAAGACTCACATTATAAAGTAGTTTGATCCTTTCCTGGTTTTACTTGAGCTTGTTACCTATACACTGTGGCTAATCAAGCTGGAACGGGGGAAACTGCTGTGCAATATGAGTCTTATTTCCATTCCTGTACAGATTTGCATATCTGACTACCTCCCTGCTAAAAATGTGTTGCACTTACCTGTAGCTGAATGCATTTCCTTTCTGTGCATTTTTCTCCAACGATAATACTTATTTTATCATCTGAAACTGCTTGTCTGCCTTTGGCTAGCAAACAGGTGTACTGTGTTTCTGTGCAGTATCTTTGATTAATATATCGGAAGTAAACTAAACCGGGTGACAGGTTCCTAAATGCGACATGTATATAGCGCTTCAGTAAAGCAATCGTTTGCTGTATTTCTTTTTAAATGCTAACAAATATGTATATTTACTATATTCTTTCAGAAATTTGAATTTTCACGGGAGACTACATATGGGTATTACACGGCAATACGTACATTTCACAGAATTTGCGAAATCTGTGAGAAAATAAATACAGCCCAAGATAAGAAGTCCTCTTGGCGACCATAAAATAACTGTTCTGGCTACAGTATTTCTCTTACGGCCTCTGCCCACGACTTGTTGAATTTGAGCCAATGTTATTTACTTCTGATTTTTTTTGTTATCTTCTTTGTATTCTGTTTTACAGAACATCAATAAGTTTGTACAACGTATTTATATTTTACTGCTATACACCAATGCACTTCATACGAAAACAAATGTCAAATTTAATTACGTACCAATAGCAAATAATATTTATGCATAAACCGATAACCTATTCTGTAACGAAGTATTATTACAGCATTACCAGGGTGTTTAGTTAACTTATATTAAATGCAGTAATCGTTTGGCAGAATTGTAATGAACTCGTCAGAATCCATTTCTTCCCAAAATAACTTCAAATGTAGATCACAGAATTTCATGTGCATTATTTTTAAAGAATTAAACATAACTTTTGGCCAAAACACAGTGTATGTTTTTAAACGCTATGTAAAAAATAAATCTCAGTTACCTCAGCGCTTCTCACTCCCTCCAATCTCAGTCGCTGCTCTGTGAATCCCCAACAGCTCACTGGTAGTTGTAGTTTTTGCACACAACACTTCCCACTTTGATGCAGAAGAACTCGCCTGCTTTCAAAACTACACTTCCCAGCATTCTTAGCGGCCAGGCGATTAACCGGCTGCGACGACGCACGGCGTGAAGAACTATAGTTAATGTAATGTGATTTGGTGATCCCTCAAGCGATATTGAAACCTCAAATCCCATCGGCCCGCACGATGCTTTGTTCAGGGCGGTAACTCATCCAATTACGGGAAGCAACTGTGGTCAATGGGTGCGTTCACGACACTTTTTTGCCGGCTAGATCAACAGTGTTTACCTGCAAAACGGACGACACACGCCTCACCCCGCAAGCCTGACACCCCAATAACTCCGCCTCTAACCCTTCTCGGCTAGATTGCAGACGGGAGTCTGCGCGTGACGTTGCGGTCTGTGCAGACGCAGCGTGGACAGCTTTGGTAGATGAACAACAGTTCTGAGCAGAACCGAAATGGAGGTGGTGTTGAGAGTTCTAATCGCAGATGCAATCGAAGTTCCCTTTGTGCTCCACCAACTTCATAATTTACAGCATGATCGGAAAATGTATAGTAGAAACAGTCCCTGCTATAAAGAGATAATATAAACGTATGTTTTGTGTTGTGAGACAAATTAATGAGTATTATAACAGGCAGGATTCCCCCCGCCCTCTCACAAAGGGGTTGTTAGACAGTACTGTATTTTGATCTGGGACAAAAATTGTTAAAATACTTGCACATATGGTCACATATTTCACTTCAACTACATGTTTTTAAACTGATTTATTCTCCTTAATTCAAAGTAGGTTATTCCCTGTCCCTGATAGCCTTTCATCAATAATCAATTACACCTGCTGAAAATAACAGCGGTTTTAGGTTAATTTCAACCGTTTAACATTTTTTTTACATGTTTAAACCTTTAGAATAAATATCTGAATGTTTGAAAAGTATAATAACTGTGTGGAAAAAGTCAAATCATTTTAATTTGTATTACAAATAATTCATAAGATCATTAATGACGTGACTCGACACAATGACATGAAGGCGATTCACGAATCCGACCAATTTAACCAATGGGTGCGTTCACGGAGATCATTCTTAGAAGATCATTGGCTAAATTGGTCAGATTCTGCACAGGATCTGCGCAGAATGATCCCCGTGAAAGCACCCATGGAGTGAGGATTGTATCTGGTTGCTACACTCTTCTTTGTCAGCCAGCGCTCGTCTACTGTTTTGAGCCGCGGTTGTGCAGACTTTTAAGCCCGTGGATGCGTGATCTGGTGACGTATTTTCCGGCTCAGTTGATGCAGACGATGAATTTGGACAGGTTTTCCGCAGAATCAGCGCAGACTTAGGATGCGTTCACGTACGCATATTTTCCTAATGCTGCGTAGATTCTGTGCAGTTTCTGGGCAGATTTTGTGCAAAACCTGTCCAAGTTCACCATCTGCGTGAACTCATCCGGAAAAGACGTTACCAGGTCACGCATCTCCAGAGCGCACATTCTGCACAGATCGCGCATCTCCTGACAGGTACTGGAGCAGCCACGGCTTCAAACAACAGAGGAGCAGTAGTTGACAAAGAAGTGTGTCTGCAAGCAAACTCGATCCTCACTCTACATGCTACTGCCACCTAGGCTGGAGGTGTGAATAACACCGAAAATGAGCTTGTATAAGATACCGCTATTATATAACTCGGGGGTTTTGAACCCTGGTCTTGGAGTACCCAATGTACTGTGTGTTTCTGCTGGTGTTTGTTCCAACCGAGCTGCTGTCAATGACTTCATTCAACCCTTAACTAATAATATGCCTAATCAGAGCTTTAAAATCATTTTAAACAGTTGGGGTTTCAAGTTAAGTATATCATTGTATAAGGAACTTGAATCCTCCAACATGTTATAAGCTGAACTATTCAAAAAGTCAAATTAAGCAAATGATTAGTTAACTTAAGGGTACGGAACTTCTATCGCATCCACCTCTTCTGCAATACAAATCACAACTAAATCGGTTTCCATGATTGTTCTCTATGCTTTGCAGATAATCTCCAAATCTTGTCCAAACTCCGGCTACACAGACCGTGACGTCAGACTCGCGACTGCAATCTAACCGTCAAAAAAAGTATCGTGAACGCAGCCTTAGCAAAGTCTGCGTATCGTGAACGCACCCAATGTGTTTATAAAAAAAAAAAAAACATAATGAACAGCGGAACAGAAATGGGACGAGTGAAATTAACAGGATTATGTTATACATTGGTGAAAAAAAGCGAGTGCCGTCGTCAATTTATACAGCAGTGCTATGAATATCTTATATGTAATTACACCACTGGTATTAATAACACACAACTTCATTACCGGTATTTCATTTCATTATTACCCTAATATCCTAGCTCCAAACCTAATATTGATTTCAGACAAATTGTATAGTTGTGCACATCATTGACACACGTATAGTTGTGTAAATTGGGAGTAATAAGTTGATGTAATTTTAGCAGGGTTGTGTTTGTACCCGAGACCTGAGACTCAATGAACAAATCCTGGAGACCAGTTAATGAGCAACTTTAGTATTCGTATATTGAACATTATTGTCGGATAGTGAAGATGGTACTGTATCAAAGCCACAGTTTGTTGACCCAGGGACTTTTTGACCTGAAAAAAGAAACAAGGACCAGGGGTTAAATGGAGATTAGATAAAGGGGCATTCAGAACAGAAAATAGGAGGCACTTTTTTACACAGAGAATTGTGAGGGTCTGGAACCAACTCCCCAATAATGTTGTTGAAGCTGACACCCTGGGATCCTTCAAGAAGCTGCTTGATGAGATTCTGGGATCAATAAGCTACTAACAACCAAACGAGCAAGATGGGCTGAATGGCTTCCTCTCGTTTGTAAACTTTCTTATGCTCTTATGTTCATTAGACCTGAGAATGAAATGAGCAGGCGTGAGTAGAAAGTGGTAGTCCACCACACATTCTTATCACTTTATCATGATCTTCACTACATGTCTATGCACGGTGCATTTATTTTAAATATATTACATGTCTTCCTTTATGATAGATTATTTTAATAAATTATAATTTAATTAACAGGTTATGTTGAATTATTTCTGAACGCTTTTCTCAATGTGTCTCTCTTGGTGAAGCACCGCGAGAGTTTTGTTTTCAAATCTCGCGGGATGTCATTGATGAAGATGGCGGCGGAAGGAGAGGCGGGTTGCGCTCCTATTGTACAAACAGAGAGTCCAGATGGGTAAGTTGTGATCAAACCGGAGTGATTCTGCGTAGATGAAGGCTATTTTATGTGAACTAAAAAAAGGGCTGGTTATATGCTGGATAAATGGGGTTCAAGGCTGGAGCGTATGAACACACAATGCATTTGCAACTGAAAGAAATGAATGAAATTGCAAAAGATAAGGCTACCTGTATTGCCATAAAAATGTGAAATAAAAATCAATATTGTCATATTATTATAGGAGAACAGTACGAGGTGGCTGCAATTATTCTTAACGTTTTTTTCCTATGCACTGTGAATAAGCTGTATAATCTGTTTGCTTATGGTAAGTGTTATTGTAGCAAAGGTCTATCGGTTACAAAGCATGGTGCTGCATTACTTTCTAGATTGTTAGAAGAGGTTACAGCTTCAGTTAAAAGCTTCATTTTCACATGTCTGACAGTAGTAAACCTAACACGTTTAAGTCGCATGCATTTTCATTTCCTGTTCGTACTGTATTCTGTACACCGTATTTGTTCTTGTAATGAATGTTAACACAACCTGCTGAAACTAAAAAGAAAGATTATCTTGTGCAACATACTGGCTAGTTTGCCTTGCTTGAAATGATACATGGTTTCAATTGTATGAGGGAAATCGTGACCTGTGTGTGTGTGTGTGTGTGTGGTTATTGATTATGTGTGTAAATGGAATATCGAAAAATAGTATTCTATTTGCTTGACAATGTACATATATACATGAGAGAAATTATTACATGTATTGTATAATAGTTTTAAGTATAGGTAGAGGATATATTAATCGATTTTTTTATGTTGCCATAATGTTTTGAATCTTTTTCTTCATTCATTCCAGTGAGGCTGCTTTAGGTGACTTGGCAGCAATTATGGACACAGAATCTTCCAACGGGAAAGAAGCCATGGTAAGTTCCAGTTACTGTTTTACATTTGCCATCTATCTGTTTGGTGGAACACTCGCACAGTAGCAATTGCAGTCAAAGAAATCCCTCATTAAAGATGGTACCCATGATCAGACTTTTTACATTATAAAAATACTGTACTGTTTGGAGTCTTAACCTTCATCCAAATTACTCCTTTTTTAGCCAAAGAGAAGGAGATGTGATGCCTTTTATTGGACTAACTAAAGAATAATTAATCACAAGCTTTCAAGACCTCAAAGGTCTGTTCATGTGAAAGTAGGAAGAGAGATTGATGTTTAAACAATTATAGCAAAACTCCTTTTTCAGCAAAATTGTACGCCATTTATTATAACAATGTCTTATATTTTCAAAGGAAAATAAGCTTTGATTAGAGGCCACTCTAAGGGGCTTACCATGGTGAAGTCAAGATGGGTCAAGTATTTAAAAAACTAGACCCGTTTACTATGCAAGTTAGCTTGATGAGTATTAGTCCCTAGTTTAAATGCCAAATTACCATCCGCCCAATGTGGTTTTTATCACTTAAATATAAAACACTGATGGTTGGCCTTGGGGATCACAACACTGTTATTGTGACTATGTAAATAAGCTCATGCGTTTCTGCTGATCCTCAGTTATTGTCTTATGTACAGGATGGTGCAGGCGACAGCTCTGAGGCCATGGACACTCGGACTGGATCGGTGGACGAGGAGAACGGCAGGCAGCTGGGAGAGGTGGAGCTGCAGTGTGGAATCTGTATGAAGTGGTTTACAGCCGACACATTCAGCATTGACACTGCGTATGTCTTAATGTTCTACTTTGAAAGTGCAGAGAACACACCATAGCTTCGCTACCAATTTCAGTGCCCTTCCCCTATATTACATGTTGGAGAAACGTTGTGAAAGGGTTATAGTGGAGGTGTAGTACGTCATGAAACTTGCTAACATTATTTAGCTCATGAAAATATCAGTTTCTGGGGATATATGGGGGTGTCTGTCTATCTGAACATCTGTCCATCTGGGTCACACTTACATGGTGTAAAACAAGAAACAACTCTTGACTGTTCCTTCTGCAACTAGGGGTGCGCGAGGATACAGACATACCGGTATATTGCGATATTCATCACGCAGTACAATACCAATATTTTTGGTTAAACTGATTCAGGGAAACGTCTACTGGAAAATGTTGCCTATTATCAAACATTGTGGTATGTTGTTTATGCAAGGCTGAAGTAAAATATGCTGGCGGTACCACCAACCTTACATACGGTGGTGTAGTCCTACATCTTAAAGTACCAGAATGACAATTAGAATATTTATTTTTTCAAGAGAAAAAAAATCATACAAGTTCATGCTTTATTTGTACATGGAACTTGAGGTAACATTTAATAGGTAATTCATGCGACTTTTAGGCTACTCCCCCTTGATCAGTGCTGCCATTTTGATTTTTCCGTTGTCTTTGGTGGTTTGGTTATTTTTTGACTTTTTATCATTTGAGGTCATGTTTTTATCATTTGAGGTCATCTCCAGCGCTGAACTTCAATCACCACGATACGTTGTATAGTATACCCCCCCCCCCCCGTCCTTATTTCTGGAGCTCTGCGTCCAGTAAAATTATGAATCGCACAAACACTCCATTATTTTTTTATTCATCACCAATTTAAACTGTATCACTGCAATTTGAATTGAATTGTTTTTTTTGTTTTTTTCCTGGACCTACCGCATTTGATCTCAGCAGATTTAAAAAAAAAAAAAACAGCAGTTCTGGTTCTGTAAGTTGTGAGAAAAAAACAAGCAAAGCAGATACATAAATAAATAGTTTATAACATTACTTACCAGTATATTTTATTTTAAATAAGTGTAGCACTTATTTAGCTTTTGTAATACAGTCAATCCTCTTTATACCGCCAGGTAAGGGCCATGGGCAGAAAAGGGCAATAAGCGAGGGTGGCTATAGTGATGGTCAAAAAAAACAAACACACACAACCTACTATGTTTGCAATAAATTCAAACGTTTTCTTTTTTAGTTATATAATTACAGTATCTCCAAGCCATTTTAATAAAATATTCATCTTTAAAACTACAGTACTAGTTCTTAACACAACAGTAGGTCTATTAGTGACATTTTATCATCTTTTCCCATCTCAGGGTTCCCACGCGTCCTGGAAAACCTTAATTAAGAGTCATTTTTAAGGCATGGAAAACAGCTGGAAAATGAGAAAATATTAAATGTCCTGGAAAACACCTGGAAAATGAAGTGTGATATTGCATATACAGAATATAATGAGTTGTGTTTGTTATAGGCTACGTTTTTGATGACACGCGTTTGTTGACAAAAATAGCTAAAATGCAGTTAATTGTTGTGCGATCTCTAACTGTAACCACAGCACTGTAGCTGGCTATCCCAGTGCTTGATGGCAGAAACCAGTGCATGCACGACGGTGCGCATGCAGAGTTCAAGGACTGTGTGAGCTGAGCACGCACCCACTCGCTTGCTTTGGTCTGATAACTACATCAAGGATATGAACTCTGGATTTGATAGTAAAATTAATTTACTAACATAGGTAATTGTCATTTAAACGTGGTCGATTGAACTTGACGGCTAGCTAGCTAGCTAGCTAGTGCTAGATTCAATTTATAAGACTACAGTATTTTATGATCCAAATCTCCTACAGTAGCAAGCTACAACTTGCACCCCTCGTTCTCAGTCTCAGAATTTGCCAACGTTACATGAATTAACTGCGAGGTAGCAACTTCAAGCTAGCTAACGTTGTCCTAGTTTTTTCAGTGCATACTCATTTATTTTTTGCAAAACTGTATTGGGCCTATATCATGAATATATGTCCAGGGCGTGCAATTTTTGTTATGTTTTTTTCCTATATCTATTGCTACCAGACACATCAGGCAAAACTAAAAATGTTATTATATACTGTCTATGATTATGACTAATGCTATGTTAGTGATGTCCAATGTAATGGGGATTCTGTTGTGTTTTGATAATTGCTTGTGATTATGCATCAGCTCACCTTGCTACCAACTCTCCAGCTCATGCAGCTACTCGCCTACCTATCAGGCCACACACCTCTCACATACAACCTATCAGGCCGCACACCTCTCACAAACACAACTGACTCCCATTACATTACATTGGACATCAATAACATAATACTAGACATATGATGTATATAATATATTTAGTTTTGCCTGATGTGTCTGGTAGCAATAGAAGTTGGAAAAAACATAGCCTATCCATGTTATAACATAGATCTTTCAAAAACTCCATTCATAACTATTCATTGAAAAAAGTGCCCAATGGTCTAAAATTAGGCCAAACACAAAATGCACTTTTTAGAGATGGAGTTATTTAACTCGTGCAAAGATGTGTCCTGACCGTGAATAGCCAAGCGTTTTACCTGCGGTCCAACAAAAACTGCTTACTTCCTGTGCTTTGGCTTGGCTCCGTATTTCAAAATTTCTTGGTCACACACGAGCAGAGCAGCTTCTGGAGAAAATGAAGACACGCTTGTCACCACTCTATCCCAAGAAACTCTTGCAAATCTCAATGGATGGCCCGACAGATGGTTGTAAATTTTTGAAGATTTTTGAAGAGAACAGGATGGACCCAAATCTACCTGATCTGCCAAACCTGGGAAGCTGTGGCCTGCATGTTGTACATGGGAGTTTGCAAAAGGGAGAAACAATCTGGTTGGAAGTTGGGAGACAAACTCAGAGCCCTTTGGCAGCTCTTCCATGACACACATGTCAGACGAGAGGATTTTGTTGAATTGACAAAAACATTTGCTTTGAAGTTCTGTCCACACAGATAGGTGGAAGATTTGGAGGTTGCAGAGAGAGCCATTCAGTTATGGCCAGCTATACAGAAGTACATTGACAGCCACAAGAAACTACCCAAAAGCAAAGTACCTACCTCCATGTCATACCCTTTGGTGAAGGAAGCAACTACTGACAGGCATTTTGAAGGAAAATTGCATTTCTTTGCTTTTGTTGCTGCAAAACTGAAACCATTTCTGGAAAAGTTTCAGACAGATGCGCCAATGGTGCCCTTTTTGGCACAGGAGTATCAGTCCACACTGAGGAGCTTGTGGTCTTGCTTCATCAAGACATCCTGGACAAGGCAAATACAACTCTCAAAATACTGAAAGTTGACCCATTGGACAACACTCTACATTTGTCACACAAACAACTTAACATTGACTTTGCCACAAAGGGAGCACTGGACAAAGCATCACCAAGTCTTCAGACAAGTGAACTCAGAGCAAAAGAGTTCAAGAAGGAATGCCTCACCTTTCTTGCCACAACAAGCAAAAAGCTTATTGAGAGAAGCCCTCTCTTGTACCCTGCTGTAAGACACATGGCTGCCCTTGGTCCAGTACTGATGGTGAATGAGGAGAAAACTGCAACATCCAAATTTGAAAACCTATTGCAGCAGCTTCTCAATGCAAAATGGTACACTGCTGCACATTGTGACAAGCTACTTGCAGAGTACAAACATTTCCTGTCACAGATGAGCCAGAACAGCAAAACTGAATTTGCAAATTTTGATCACAAAGCTGATGCTGTCAGAGTGGATAAATTCCTTCGGATATATGCAAATAGAAGACCTGAGTGAGAACCTTTGGAATCTCTTCAAGTGCCTTTTCACACTCTCACATGGACAAGTAGCTGTTGAGCGAGGATACTCTGTGAACAAAGACATGCTGGTGGAGAACCTAAAGGAGAAAACTCTCATTGCACTGTGCACAGTACAGGATGCTTTGGTGGGAAACGATACCATTCCAAAGGCACTTGTTAAGCATGTCAAGGCAGCCAGAATGCGATATGTCCAGTTCTTGGATTATGAAAAGAAGGTGGAATCTGAAAACGACTGGAAAAGGAAAGAGATTGCCATCGAAATTGAAAATGTGAAGCAGAAGCAGCAAAAGGTCTTACACAACATTGAAATAATGCAAAAAGAAGCAGATGAGATGGCAGAAAGGGCTGAAAAGAAGTAGGACTTCACCCTCCTCAGCAAGTCCAATGCCTACCGAAATAGCGCGGCTGAAAAAAATACTGAGGTAGTGACCTTGACAAGACCCTCTCCGAGTTGAATGAGAGTCAAAGGTTTCAAGTAGAAAGATGGTGAGGTTTCAGATTTGAAGCAATCAGCAAGGAGTGAAAGGGAAACAGAACAGTTGTCTTATTTTTTATTAACGCTGTGTGGTCCAGTGGTTAAAGAAAAGGGCTTGTAACCAGGAGGTCCCCAGTTCAAATCCCACCTCAGCCACTGACTCATGGTGTGACCCTGAGCAACTCACTTAACCTCCTTGTGCTCCGTCTTTCAGGTGAGACATAATTGTAAGTGACTCTGCAGCTGATGCATAGTTCACACACCCTAGTCTCTGTAAGTCGCCTTGGATAAAGGTGTCTGCTAAATAAACAAATAATAATAATTATTTATTTTTTGCAAGAACTGGCATACAGTACAACAGAAAACAGGGACATTTTTAGGCACATTTCTGTTGACAAAATCAGCCTAAAAGACACCAGGGTTGGAAAAATAAATAAAAAACACAGTAGTAGTCTTGACTAAAGTAGTTTGTGACTGAGAGAAAGTAATTGAACTGTATATTGTCAATCTGTTCAATAAATAGTTAAAATGAACTATTTTCATCTGTGTTGTCTTTACACTGTAAATTGCTTTCCAATGTGGTAAGAAAAATTTGCCACTAGCTATTCCATATGAGATTTTTATAAATATATATATAGTAGGCTACATGAACAGAAAGTGGGGGCATTGAGAAAACCTGTGTGTGCGTAGGGTGTGGGGTATATACTGTAATGACACAGATTACTTTTAGTGTTGCAACCGGAGATATATTAGATCAAATTAAGTAGCCCAATTGTTAAATAGTTTATGTTTGTACCCGCAAAACATCCTTCAAAAAGTTCTGGAAATGTCCTGGAAAATGATTTCTTGAAAAGAGTGGGAACCCTGCATCTGTATGAAACATACATGGTTACTTTTGAGGAACAGTTTATACTTAAAATAATAATAATAAATAAATAAATTTAAAAAAATAAAAAAAATTAACTAATTTAGTGTCAAATCACCTAAACAACAGTTCCATAAAAACAGTATATTTTTAAAACTATACTGGTCATTTGAACTTCACTGTTTGAGGCACAACTATTGTAAGCCTGCTGAATACTATCCCCGATTTGAACGATTCCATCTATTTATTTTAGAAAGCAATTTAAGCTCAACAGCATTCTTTTTTAAACAGTTTAAAAAATTTTTAAAAACTGTTAAATATGTACAGGCAAACTTTTTTTTTTTTTTTTTTTTTTTTTTTTAAAAAAAGCTTTAGTTTAAGTGCACGTAAACAAACAAATCTCTTACCATACTTTTTTTTTTTAACATTTTACTGTGGTTTATATAAGTCACTTATTTTAGACTGCGTCAAGCCTTTTTCAGTTTAAACAAATCAACCCGTTCCATCAAAGTAAGCCATTTGTTTTTATCCATTAGAATGTCTCTGATTGTCCTTTGAATAACAGTATGTGCCTCACTTAGGCAAGAAAACATTTGCAGTGTCTTGCTGACTTTCTTATTTTCAGATGCATACATGCAGATTTGTTTCTTTTGCTCTGGTGTTAAATGTAGGGTCGACTCGCCATTTTGTATTTTCTGTTTTGCTTTAGGAGCGGGAGTGTTGATGACATTGGTATGAACGTTCAGCTAACAATGAACTAGGAAAGCGAGTCAAAGGTTAACTGCATAACTTTGTTATTTTAAATGGCCGTGATTATTTCGCTGGCGCTACAATGAGGGAAACTACAATGCTTATATTTATGTTTGCTTGGCTGGGGAAGTTGGCGGGTGGCGGACAGTGGGGTGGCGATATAGAGGGTAAAAATAGCACTGTTTTATATTGGTGACATTTGTTCACAGAGAATAGCCGGTGGCATTATAAATGGGGGCAACTTGTATATGTTAAATCTTAAAAGCAAGGTCAGTCGTATTCCAACCCCAGGTCTCTGCACTGACCAATTATATAAGCAGCTTTAAACCTGTGTATGGCCTGTATTTAATTAAAATGAAAATAAATATATTTATAATAAATTTAAACATGACATTTAAAAATCCATGTTTTTAAATAGCTTTGAAACCAGCACTGTTTTCTGTTTTTCAAATTGGGAGCACATGCACGTACTTAAGAACATAAGAACATAAAGTTTACAAACGATTATACTATTATATATTTAATAGCTGTCTTATCTGAGTTATTGCCCGTGTTTTGATGTGGTCTCCCTTCTGTTTTTTTTGTTTTCTCCCCCCTTCTTTTCTAGTTTTAAACGCTTCTGAACCTCCTCAAGGATCCTTTCTCCAAGTAGATTGGTTCCCTTTTTGCAGCTTCTTGAAGGATCCCAGGTTGTCAGCTTCAACAACATTACTGGGAAGTTGGTTCCAGACCCTCACAATTCTCTGTGTAAAAAAGTGCCTCCTATTTTCTGTTCTGAATGCCCCTTTATCTAATCTCCATTTGTGAGCCCTGGTCCTTGTTTTTTTCTTCAGGTCAAAAAAGTCCCCTGGGTCGACATTGTTTATACCTTTAAGGATTTTGAATACTTGAATCCGATCACCGCGTAGTCTTCTTTGTGCAAGACTGAATAGATTTAATTCTTTTAGCCTGTCTGCATACGACATGCCTTTTAAACCCGGGATAATTCTGGTTGCTCTTCTTTGCACTCTTTCTAGAGCAGCAATATCCTTTTTGTAACGAGGTGACCAGAACTGAACAGAATATTCTAGGTGAGGTCTTACTAATGCATTGTAAAGTTTTAACATTACTTCCCTTGATTTAAATTCAATACTTCTCACAATATATCCGAGCATCTTGTTGGCCTTTTTATAGCTTCCCCACATTGTCTCGATGAAGACATTTCTGAGTCAACATAAACTCCTGGGTCTTTTTCATAGATTCCTTCTTCAATTTCAGTATCTCCCATATGATATTTATAATGCACATTTTTATTGCCTGCGTGCAGTACCTTACACTTTTTTTCTATTAAATGTCATTTGTCATGTGTCTGCCCAGTTCTGAATGCTGTCTAGATCATTTTGAATGACCTTTGCTGCTGCAACTCCTCCTATTTTTGTGTCATCTGCAAATTTAACAAGTTTGCTTACTATACCAGAATCTAAATCATTACTGTAGATTAGGAATAGCAGAGGACCTAATACTGATCCCCTCACTCCATTTTGAGGTTTCTCCTCTAATCAATACTTTCTGTTTTCTACATGTTAACCACTCCCTAATCCATATGCATGCATTTCCTTGAATCCCTACTGCATTCAGTTTGAGAATTAATCTTTTATGCTGGACTTTGTCAAAAGCTTTCTGGAAATCTAAATAAACCATGTCTTATGCTTTGCAGTTATCTATTGTCGATGTTACAGCCTCAAAAATCAAGCAAGTTAGTTAGACACCAGCTCCCTTTCCTGACTGTCTGCTAGGTTGCTGTTACCATATAGGTAATTTTCCATTTTGGATCTTATTATAGTTTCCATAAGTTTACATATAATAGAAGTCAGGCTTATTGGTCTGTAGTTACATGGTTCGGTTTTGTCTCCCTTTTTGTGGATCGGTATTACATTTGCAGTTCTCCAGTCTGTCGGTAAGAGACTGTTGCATGATCTTGGTTAGCGGTTTGTAAATAACTTCTTTCATTTCTTTGAGTACTATTGGGAGGATCTCATCCGGCCCAGGGGATTTGTTTATTTTAAGAGCTCCTAGTCCCTTTAACACTTCTGCCTCTGTTATGCTAAAGTTATTTAAAAATGGATAGGAACAGGTTGACATGTAGGGCATGTTGTCTGTGTCCTCCTTTGTAAAAACTTGTGAAAAGTAATAATTTAATATTTGCTATTTTTTTTTGTCTGATTTTGCCATTTGTATCTCTTAGACATTTAACCTCCTCTTTGAATGTTCTCTTGCTGTTATAATATTGGAAAAACATTTTGGAATTGGTTTTAGCCCCCTTAGCAATATTGATTTCTATCTCTCTCTTGGCCTTTCTAACTTCCTTTTTGACTTGTTTTTGCAGTTCTAAGTACTCTTTCTGTGTACTTTATTTTTGGTCCCTTTTAAATGCTCTGAAAGTGCCTTTTTATGCTGAATATTTTTTTTTTTTAATTTATCTATTAAACCATTTTGGCCATTTTGTTTTAGATTTAGATTTGGCTACTTTTGGGATGTAATTGCTTTGCACCTCCAGTACTACATTTTTAAAAAAAACAGCCATCCTTTTTCTGTGGATGTTTTCTCTATTTTATTCCAATCTACTTCTCTTGGTCTCTGTTTCATGCCTTCATAGTTTGCTTTTCTAAAATTGTAAACCTTAGCTTTTGTCCTTACTTTTGGGGTTTTAAAAATCACTTCACTTCTGACCTCTGTTTTAGTTATTCTGCCTTTGTTTTTTGAAAAGACTAAATCAAGGCATGCCTCCCCTCTAGTCGGTGCCTTGACAAATTGCGTTAGGAAGCAGTCATTTGTTATTTCCACCATTTCAATTTCGTTCATCGTGCTCTCCTCCGGGTTTTCCCATTTTATATGGGGGAAGTTGAAATCCCCCATTTAGTATGGCTTCTCCTTTTCTACACTCATTTCTAATGTCATTGTATAACAGATTATTTTGCTTGGCGTCTGAATTTGGCGGTCTATAGCATGCTACTATTATTATGCCCTTTGAATTTTTGTCCATTATTCTGACCCATATTGATTATGCATTGTTTGCTTTGTCCAGATTTACCACCTGGGCTTCAATATAGCGCTACCCCTCCGCCTCTTCTATCTTTCCTATACAATGTATACCCACTAATGTTATGTTCTTCTCCATCACTCTCAGACAACCAAGTTTCTGTAACACCTATCACATCATAGTTACTTGTTAGTGCAGTAGCTTCAAGTTCTAACATTTTGTTTCTGAGACTTCTAGCATTTAGATGAATACATTTAATAGCTGTCTTACCTGAGTTGTTGCCCTTGTTTTGATGTGGTCTCCCTTCTGTTTTTTTGTTTTCTCCCCCCCCTTCTTTTCTAGTTTAAATGCTTCTGAACCTCCTCGAGGATCCTTTCTCTGAGTAGATTGGTTCCCTTTTTGTTTAAGTGCAGTCTGTCCCGCCTATATAGATAGTTCTTGTTGTAGAATGTGCTCCAATGTTCAAGAAAGATGAAGCCTTCTGTGTGCACCACGATTTCTGCCATGCATTTTGATTTTGTATTTCCAGCTGGCTGTATGCTCCTTTGCAAGGTGCTGACAGTATCCCAAAAATACCACAGTTTTGGTCTTGTCTTTTAATTTCCTTCCTAGCTCTCTGAATTTGTTTTGCAGGGATCTTGGCCTGTCTCTTCCAATGTTGTTTGTACCGATGTGGATGACTACCAGGTTATCTCCTGTTCGTTCTAGGAGCCTGTCTACATTCTCAGTGATGTGCTTGACAGAGGCTCTTGGAAGGCAGCACACTGTTGTAGTAAGGGGGTCCAAACTGCAAACTGAACTTGCTGTGTTTCTCAATAATGTGTCCCCAACAATCATGACCTCCCTTCTTTTTGCTGCCTGGCCAGCACTGTTTATAGGGTCTTGGATGTTGTTCCTTTCATTCTCTTGATGTTGGTTTTGATCATCTAAATTTTGAAGTGGCTCAGATTTGTTGGATGTTTTGATTTCTGGTGGTTGTGTTTGACGAAGTTTCTTTTTTTTTCCCTGCTTCTGCCCACCTGAACCCAGCTGTTTTGACCCTCTTCTGTCTCCCTGGTGGCTTTCAGTCTGCTAGGGTGCTGACTTCCATGAATTGCATGAATTGTGGGTGTGCCAGCTCCTCAAGCTCCTGTTGCTGTCTGTCACAAAGACGGCAGCAGTGAGTGACGTCAGACCAGAGACCGGGAGCAACACAGAACAGACAGAGACTTGGGGTTTTGGTGAAGCTGAGCGCGTGATCGTGCTCAGCATTTAATAATTAAACAGAACAGAAAATAAAAGGTTTGAACACAAAAACACGGCACATTCGCCAAAACAAAAGAGATAAACAAAACGGACAGACACTAACAAACAGGGACGAACAAACACGGTGAGCACAAACAACTAATATTCTTTTTACTATTTTTATCTTCTCTCCTTCTCCACACCCGTTCTCCACTCACCGAACACCCAAAAAAAACCCCCGAGTGAGTGAAACGTGCATCTATATATACTGTTGTGCTGGGATTCAATTACTAATTAATTATTCACTTGAATCCCAGCACGTGAATTAATTACGTGCAACCTCGTGCTCACATATTAAATACTTTAAATGCACGTGAAGTGATGTGCCCTCCTTGTGCCTAAATACAATTATACATTTGTAAACACACGTGAAACACAGACCCGCTTATATCCCGTGTACCAATGACTATACACCAACATTTACACACAACACGTAACATACAACACAAACTACGCACAAGGGCGTGGCCACATTGCCACATGTCTCATTTCCTGCAGCTCCATTTCAAGCATACTTATTAGTTTAAGCAAGTCCTGGATCGTGCAGCACTTTACACAGACTTGATTGAGCTCTGCTGGGTTTTCTCGGATTTCCCACATCATGCAGGGGTCACAGATTACTGGCTTCAAGACCATGTTAATTTTTTTTTTTTTTTGGAAGTTTAGCTTAGCTTCTGTAGCTGTCAACCTGCTTTTCAAACTGCTTCTAACTGCGCTGTACTTGTCCATGACTGTACTTCTCCCACGCTGTCACTTCCATCGTCTCATCAGGGTTCCTAGTTTAACTGCTGTGCGGTGTTACGTGTAATGGCCTTTGAATTAAAATTACATTACAGTACAGTATTTTACTGTCAGGACTATCACTGCATTTAAGCATCTGTGGCTTACTTATTTTCAGTTGCGATGCAAATCTTTTTCACTGAGTGGAGATGCAAAGCTTGGTTTCTTAGAGCTTTTTAATTGTAAATTTAGTCTGGCAGTTAGTCCTTCAGTTTGCCCCCCACTTTTTAACAAAGTTAGGCGCCTATGATTGAGACACCAATATTCTTGGACTATTGCTTCTGATATTGATTAAATATTGAATTGTTCT
The DNA here is from genome assembly GCA_030684275.1 of Acipenser oxyrinchus oxyrinchus. Lineage (NCBI taxonomy): Eukaryota > Metazoa > Chordata > Actinopteri > Acipenseriformes > Acipenseridae > Acipenser > Acipenser oxyrinchus. The sequence goes on along the minus strand of CM060283.1, from coordinate 4,332,451 downwards.
ACTGCTTTTAGAATGAAACACTATAGGTACAAAAACTAATTCAGTGTTACTGAACAGTGTTTGCGCTAGGCCGCGCCATTGCGCCAATGCCCCCCTGAAGTAAAAAATGTCCCGCTGAATTTCTTTTAACGCGCCCCCTTGTATCCCTCTTCCCAGACCAGACGCAATACCAATACACAGTAAATTAATGCATTTTGTATTACCATGACATGTCTGACGACAGGCTAATCTTTTTTACTTGTTTATTTACACTTGCGTTTTCATAATTAAACTCCCGTATTTTTATTCTCCAGTCCAGTAGAATGCGCTCACACCCTCCCTGGTTACAGGCAGTTTCACAGTAAAGCCTGGACGACATCAAGCTTGTTAACAACGTGGCCCGGCGCAAATAGTATCCCTGTTACACCCGACCATTACTTCTGGAAGAATAAGTAATCAGCTTCGGCAGTGACTTTTGAAATGCAGGCTATTATATTTGTGCTTAAAAATAATGTGTGCAGTAAATTTGCAAAACGAAAACTGCATCATTGACAAAAAAAAAAAAAAATAGCCTACGGTAATGTTATAAAATATGTGAAATTTGTAAATTTTATATATATATATATATATATATATATATACCACTGGAATTGGAATAACTGGAATTGGAATCATTATGTGCAGTATTAAAATATAGCAAATCCACAAAACCAACAAAATGTATTGTATATTTGACATTTTATTTTTAGTGTTCTGTGTAACACGGGCCATCGTTTAACCTTGAAAACAATTAAATACAGTACCTGAAGCAGATATACGCGTTTATCATATCAACAGCACCAAGGTGTGTTGTAAAAATAAAGCAACAATTGCTTTGAAAACTGTCCTAAATATTTACTTGGGGGCTAAGAATGAAAAATGTTAACAAAAAAATGCAATTTTTTATATGGAAATTGTCAAAATAAAGGGGAAGCTGGAAGGTAAGAATTTACCAGTCAGGACAATGGCATTTAAATACTACTACTATTAAACTGTATAGTAATGTGGTTTCTTCTAGCAGTTTTCAACATGGGGTACACGTACCCCTGGGGGTACGCGAGAACAACAGTGAAATGACAGACAACACATTTTATTTAGTTCCACTTGACAATCTATTGCAAACTTTTATCATGTAATCAACGTTTAATCGCTAACACCAGACTGACGAGCTGTGACAGAGCGTTCAGTGCACACACGACTAATTTACATATTAAATATGTACGTTTTAAATAAGCCCTGTTGTTTAAATGTCATATAAACAGTTGGTCTGTCTGGGATAATAAAAATTACATATTTTAAATAACTGAAAACCCTAGTCTTTAACTCATATTTATTTCCTGTGTGCGTTCGTGCCTGCAAATCGATATTTATTTTTTTCAATGACGCGATTTAAAGTTTATTGTAACTTAAGTACTTCATTTCAAAATACAGAATGTGTGGCCAATCAGAAGCCAAAGTATTGCCATGCGGTCTAGTTTTGCCATGCGTTACGTCTGGTGTGAGAGTTTTTAGCTTTCAATCCAGTGAAAGAATGGATTGTTGGCTCAATACTAGAACATTACTAGCAAAAGGCGATCAAGACGAAATACCGTTGGAGAATAAAAACACCAAAAATGTTTTGAGACTGAAGCTCTCTCCAATTTCCCTGCCATCATCAGTGAGTTGTGTGATAACAAGCAGGGACATCCATCACATACTAGGTAAGCATTTTATTGTTTTTTTAATTAGCATCAGTACTGTACGTTTTAATCACCAAGAATTTAAAAATGCCAATAATATATTTCGTAATGAGGTCAGCTGTAGACATGCGTGGACAGTGAACTTTTCTTTGCCGCCTTTTCTGTAATTTTATTATCAATAAAAATACATGATTGCCATTTGCTATCATGGAATAGTCCTATGTTATTTCTGAGTGATTTGAGGCTAGCACGGAGGCTTCACATTGATTTTAATTAATTAATATTTGCAATAAAATGATGATGTTTCCAATAACTAGAAACCTGTCTGAGGGACTATTTTGAGCTAAAAGTAAATATAATATTTATTTATTTATTTATTTATTTATTTATATATATATTTATATAGCGCCTTTGACCAAGGCGCTTTACAATTATTAAACTAAGCGGTACAATCAGGATAAATGGCGGAAGGAAAAAGGTACGTTTATTGGGCAAGGGAGAGAAAATAAAGAGTGGTGCTACTGTGAGAACAGAGGCTAGGGCAGGGTTGGGCAAACAAGCAGGGTCCTGACCGGGGGTTTGGGGCTAGGGCACGCAGTGGGATAGGCTAGGGTGAAAAGATGTGTTTTAAGGGAGGAGCGAAAACTGCGTAGTGTAGGTGACTGTTTTATATGGAGTGGGAGTTTATTCCAATGAAGGGGAGCCAGGAGGGAGAAGGAACGGAAACGGGATTGGGCACAGGGCGAGGGTGGAACCGAAAGGGACAACAGAGTTTGAGAGAGTAAGGGACTGGGGGCAAGATAGTAAGAGAAGTGCAGCCAGGTAGGGTGGGGCGAGACCATGGAGGGATTTATAGACTAGAGTAAGGAATTTGAATAAGCAGCGATAGTAAACAGGGAGCCAGTGTAGCTGAAGGAGAAGACGGGAGGTATGAGAGGAGCGGGGGAGGTTGAAGATGATGCGGGCAGAGGCATTTTGAATTTGCTGTAGTGGTGTGAAGGCGTAGGAGGGAAGGCCAATGAGGAGGGAGTTGCAGTAATCAAGGTGGGTGAGGATGAGAGCGTGAACCAGAAGTTTAGCAGCAGAGAAAGAGATGGAGGGGCGTATTTTGCCGATGTTAAATAAGTGGAGTCGACAGGTGCGTGTTGTGGCCGAGATATGACCAGCAAGGGAAAGGGTAGCGTCAAAAATGCCGAGGTTACGAGCAGAGTTAACCGGAATGAGGGACAGGGGAGGAAATGAAATGGTGGGGGTGGGAGGGGGAGAAGAATGGGAAGGAAAGAAAAGGATTTCAGTTTGATGGGTTGATGAGGAGGTAATGGCGTGCCATCCAAGATTGGATAGCAGTCAGGCAAGCAGTTATACGGGTGGAAAGGTCAGGGGTGAAAGAAGGAAAGGAAAAGAAAATCTGGGTGTCATCAGCAAAGAAATGGTGGGGGAAGTTAAATGAAGAGATTAGAGCTTCAAGGGGTGAGGTGTACAGAGAGAATAACAAGGGTCCGAGGACAGAGCCCTGGGGAACACCAACAGTCAGAGGGGAGGGGGGAGAGGTGAGGCTGTTGAAAGCAACAGCAGAGGTGCGGGAGGATAGGTATGAGTGCAGCCAGCTAAGGGGTGTTCCAGAAATGCCAAGGTTGGAAAGGGTGGAGAGGAGGATGGAATGATCGACTGTGTCAAAGAGAGGAAAGATCAAGGAGAATGAGAATTAAAGACAGACCAGCGTGGGAGGAGTTGGCCAGATGATTCTGGACAGTGAGGAGGGCTGTCTCTGTGGAATGGGAAGGATGGAAACCAGATTGGAATCTGGGGTAGAGGGAGTTGGCGGATATGTATTGTGATAGGCGTACGTGAACTAGACGCTCAAGGAGTTTTGAAAAATATGGAAGGAGAGAGATTGGGCGGTAGTTGGTAAGGCAGGCAGGGTCGAGAGTGGGTTTATATTTATTTATATATATTTATATTTATTTAATATATATTTTCTCTTTTATAATAATGTAACTTTTATAATTGTATCCATCACACACTCCAAGGCTTGTGCGTTTTGTTGTCTCATGCTATTGTACAGACCTTTTTTCTGTTTTCATTTTGACTATCTCAGTGGACTACATTTTTTGGAAAGGGGTACGCAGCTTAAAAAGATTGAAAACCCCTGTTCTAATGTGATTTGATACAATGAATACCCTCTACTCAGTGATACACCAGCATCACTGTGACACATTTCCCAATATTGTCCCCAAAAGTGACACTGAGTATTGTAGAGACACCTTGGTTGTATCTACAGCTTTACAGTTTTATTTTTTATTCAGAAACAAAAGGTCAGTAAACTCTGCTGGCATATTTAAAAACAAACAAAAATAAGAAATGGCGGTTGGTTCTGAATCAAACATATTGACCCCCTCACTGAAGAAAATGTCCCCCTAAAAGTTTGAGAGGGGACCACATTGACCCTCAGTCTGTAAGTCCTGGAGCAAACACTGCTGAATAAGAAAGTTTACTGGTCCAGAGCTTATCTATACTCAAAGTGAGTATAAGTTAGATTTGTTTATACAGTTAAATAAACTCTTAATTGAACAGATTTATTTGTGTTACAGTTGGCTATTAGTGATCAACATTGAAAATTATCAAACTCCTTAAATTAGGTCTTTGAAAATTGTAAAATGGTCCTTGAAGGTCCTTTTAAAAGTCCTTGTAAATTGGATCAGAACAACTGTATGAACCTTGTATTTATGGCATTTGATTGAGTTTAAGCAGAGATTGTATATGATTTTTGCTGCTGAGGTTTTATAAAATTAATATGTGAAATGGGAGGCATACATGTAAAAGGTTTGATCAGTAACATTTCAAAAACTGACCACATTTGTGAGATACTGGGTTGATCCAGCTAGTAAAATAACAAGTTGCAAGTAAAGTAATTTATTTTTCTACAAAGTAAAGATAAGATTTGCTTCTAAAAGTGGTCCAAAATGGATGAGAATGCATCTGAGAGCATGTACAACCCCAGAGCAGCAGGGTGCCTAGGTGGCCCCCAGAACCCCGAAAAAAACATTGGTTTTGCCCAGGACTTTGTCAAAATGATATTTGGTTGCTTTTCACCCGGGTATCCAGTTGTCATATAACAAGGTATTAGATTTTAGATAATCAGATTCTGATGATATAGGGGGGTGTCGGTACATATACCCTTTTCAATTTTAAACTCCACTTTCACAAAGTCATTGGTGCCCTTTAATGTTAATAAACTGGAAATAAACATCTTTAGCCCTGAAGTTTAAATGGTAATTTTCCTTGAGTTTTATAACTTCAATAAGTGCTTTGTTGCTGTTCAGTCTATTAAGTGACATTTTGAAGTTTTAGAATTTCAACCAAATGTGCCAGCAGGTTTTATTTGCAGACCCAGTTATGTTTCAGGAAGTTAAATTGAACTTGTATTTTTTTTTCTTTCAGAACCTGCCTTCCCTTCATGACAAACTATGTTTTTCACTGCAACGTGTGTCATCACAGCGGCAATACCTATTTCCTAAGGAAACAAGCCAGTAAGTTAAAAGGCCATAACGTACGTGTAGTATAATAACTACAAATGCAATTTTTGAAAATGTTCAACTCATAACTCCACATGCTTCTGTTACACTGGTGGATTCCACAGAGTTGTGCTTGTGAATGTAGTGCCCATGAAAGACGAGCCCCTGGCATTGTCTATGTGCCATTTAACTTAGCTCTTTCTGGCCAGAAGCCCTTAATCAGCATTTCTACCCTTCTCTGCACTGGCTTCCAGTGAAATATCGAATTGATTTTAAAATTCTATTGCTTACATTTAAAGCACTAAATGGAATGGCACCAGATTACCTCTCAGAGTTGTTGTCTCTTTATCAGCCTCGGCGTGCATTGAGGTCGACTAATAGTGGCCTCCTCTTTATTCCGTGGGTGAGGCTCAGGAGGAAAGGAGAGGTTGCTTTTTGTGTTCGTGCTCCGCAGCTGTGGAATTCTCTCCCCGACCATGTCAGAGGTTCACCTACAGTAGCTACTTTTAAATCTAGGCTTAAGACATATTTTTATAATTTAGCTTTTTGATTTTATATATTGTTGTTTTTAGTTGTTTTAAATTGTGTCTTTTTTTCTCTTTTTGCGATATATGATATTTTTTTCTTATTTTTTTTTTAACCTGTTTAACTTATTCATCAGTTTGTCATTTTATTAACTTTGATTTTAATTTTTGTGTTCTGTTACCTTCTTTTTTGTTTTTTGTGCAGCGCCTTGAACCTTGTGGTATGAAAGGCGCTCTATAAATAAAGATTATTATTATTATATTATTATTATTACCCAGTTTTGTGGTTATTCAGTGATGTTAACTGGGGGCAAAATTGAGACCACTACTGATTGTGCATGTGAAACAATCGAACCTGGCTTTCTAATGATGAAAGGCAAATAAATTCATCTGCAATTCTACCTTGCCTTTGGGTGGAACAGTTTATCTGCTCATGAGTTCTCAGACCAGTGCTGATAAATGTTTGTTTTTTGTCTCATGCCTCAGACCTGAAGGAGATGTGCCTTACAGCTCTTGCTAACTTGACGTGGCGCTCCAGGAATCAGGAGGAGCATCCTAAAACCATGTTTTCGAAAGACAAGGTAATTTTAAGGGAGCGTGACAGAGCTCTACATTTTAGATTTTTAACTGCTGGCCCCTTGGGCCACTGAGCTACTGTTTTCATCTGGCCCAATATATTTATATATTTTTTCATGATGGTTTTTATTCCAGTATGTTTCTCACTGTGTATAATAACCAAAGAGAGCCCACGTCTCAAAAGAAAGTGGCTAAACAAAGCCTTTCAATATATGTTCCTTCAGCCATTTAACATGCACACATTTGTGTGCTTGTCAGAAAATGAGAATACGATTAAGATTTGAAAATATACACTACCGTTCAAAAGTTTGGGGTCACTTAGAAATGTCCTTGTTTTCCATGAAAACATACATGAAATGAGTTTGAATAGGAAATATAGCAAAATGAATAGGAAATATAGTCATTGACAAGGTTAGAAATAATTATTTTTAATTGAAATAATAATTGTGTCCTTCAAACTTTGCTTTCGTCAAAGAATCCTCCATTAATTACAGCCTTGCAGACCTTTGGCATTCTAGTTGTCAATTTGTTGAGGTAATCTGAAAAGATTTCACCCCATGCTTCCTGAAGCACCTCCCACAAGTTGGATTGGCTTGATGGGCACTTCTTACGTACCATACGGTCAAGCTGCTCCCACAACAGCTCAATAGGGTTGAGATCCGGTGACTTTGCTGGCCACTCCATTGTAGACAGAATACCAGCTGACTGCTTCTTCCCTAAATAGTTCTTGCATAGTTTGGAGCTGTGCTTTGGGTCATTGTCCTGTTGTAGGAGGAAATTGGCTCCAATCAAGCGCCATCCACAGGGTATGGCATGGCATTGCAAAATGGAGTGATAGCCTTCCTTCTTCAAGATCCCTTGTACCCTGTACAAATCTCCCACTTTACCACCACCAAAGCGCCGCCAGACCATCACATTGCCTCCACCATGCTTGACAGATGGCGTCAAGCACTCCTCCAGCATCTTTTCATTTGGTCTGCGTCTCACGAATGTTCTTCTTTGTGATCCGAACACCTCAAACTTAGATTCGTCTGTCCATAACACTTTTTTCCAATCTTCCTCTGTCCAGTGTCTGTGTTCTTTTGTCCATCTTAATCTTTTCTTTTTATTGGCCAGTCTGAGATATGGCTTTTTCTTTGCAACTCTGCCTAGAAGGCCAGCATCTCGGAGTCGCCTCTTCACTGTTGACGTTGAGACTGGTGTTTTGCGGGTACTATTTAATAAAGCTGCCAGTTGAGGACCTGTGAGGCGTCTGTTTCTCAAACTAGACACTCTAATGTATTTGTCCTCTTGCTCAGTTGTGCACCGGGGCCTCCCACTCCTCTTTCTATTCTGGTTAGAGCCAGTTTGCGCTGTTCTGTGAAGGGAGTAGTACACAGCGTTGTACGAGATCTTCAGTTTCTTGGCAATTTCTCGCATGGAATAGCCTTCATTTCTCAGAACAAGCATAGACTGACGAGTTTCAGAAAAGTTCTTTGTTTCTGGCCATTTTGAGCCTGTAATCGAACCCACAATTGCTGATGCTTCAGATACTCAACTAGTCTAAAGAAGGCCAGTTTTATTGCTTCTTTAATCAGCACAACAGTTTTCAGCTGTGCTAACATAATTGCAAAAGGGTTTTCTAATGATCAATTAGCCTTTTAAAATGATAAACTTGGATTAGCAAACACAACGTGCCATTGGAACACAGGACTGATGGTTGCTGATAATGGGCCTCTGTACGCCTATGTAGATATTCCATTACAAATCAGCCGTTTCCAGCTACAATAGTCATTTACAACATTAACAATGTCTACACTGTATTTCTGATCAATTTGATGTTATTTTAATGGACAAAAAATTTGCTTTTCTTTCGAAAACAAGGAAATTTCTAAGTGACCCCAAACTTTTGAATGGTAGTGTATGTGTGCAAATGATACTCATTTTTTCACAAGCAAACATGCAACCAAGCTGTTACCATATGGTGACAGCAACGCTAAAACTGAATTATAATAATCCTAATTAGGGATCCGTGGGTCAGTGTAGTCGAATACATGATTACACGGAAAAAAAAAATTCGAATAGCATATTACATATTTGAGTACACAAAAATAAAACCTTATACATTAGCTACTAGTAGAAGCAAACTTGTCTTTCTTTTTATTTTTTAATGCTGATGCTTAACAAAATAGATACATGCTGTGACGTTGCTGCTCATTGAGTTCTGTGTTTTAATTCAGTAAACAAAGGAAAAACGTGTGCCGAGTGATACCAACGAGTCCTGGAAAGGTTGTGAATGGCTTTTTTGACCTGAATACATCGGATCCCAAATTAAAAAGTTAGACAATTCGATCGCATATCTGGGTGTTGATCAGGACATCTTACTGTGAGACTGGATATGATGTAAACGAAATGTTCAGCAAAAAATGGTTTGTAAATTATTTTTCAGCTTTTTGGCACACTGGCTCATTTTCCTGGATTCATGAGGCAGAAGCCATGTGCACTATCTAATATATATATACTGTGTATATATCATATATATATATATATATATATATATATATATATATATATATATATATATATATATATATATATATATATAAGTTAAATGTAACCGCCCAGTCAGGCCAAACTGCAATCTCTACAGCCCTGGGCCTCAGGGCCATGGTTAATGTCGAACCCTGGTGTGAAAAGGCTTTCACACAAATGGATATCTGGTCTCTTTAGATTTTTATTTATCTTCTATGAGCCTTGTGTAGCAAAAAGCATGTAGCTTAGAGGGCAGATATTGTTCAAATCCTGCTCTTACAAATAATGGTTGTCCTACACTCCTTGAAGGTCAAATTCATTATTTTTGAAGCTATTCTTTAAACTTTTTGTTCGCAGTCATTTCAACGTTTTAGCCTCTCAAAGTTCTTAACACAGAAAACCAGAAAACCCGCCCCTTCATCTCTCTGATTGGTTAAATGTTTTGTCAAAACGTAACAAAGCTGTCATGTGGTTCCAAGATTTTTTTTTTTCACCCAGCAATGCACAAGTGATCTAGTCTGCTGGAGGCGCAAGCAATCCTTATTGTTAAAGGAACAGTAGCATCTGCAAGATGGACATTTCAGGTTTTTTCAGCCGGGCGGCGACAGCCACTAAGGGTGGCCTGGGGAGAACCCTGATATGGTCTAATTTACTTGCAAGTCATACTTCCACGTTAAGCTATTCTGGTATAGCAATTTCCAGTGAGTGCAAGTTCTGTGTTTGTTCTGTGTATTTTACGAGGTGTCTTCAAGACCAACCGCCGTTAACAATAAATGACTACACAGGATGGCAAAGTCATTGTGTAACACCAACAAGCAAGTTGGAGAAGGGGTTTAAGTTTTACGCCTCCAGCTACCTCTCTGACTGAAGGGGAGTTATTACGTTTCAGTCTATTTTATTTAATTAAATTTAAAACTGGTAATTAGTTTCAGCATTGTTCTATTAAACTTTCAGTTCAAAATGTTAAAACTTTACAATGCATAAGTAAGACCTCATCTAGAATATGGTGTTCAGTTCTGGTCACCTCATTACAAAAAGGATATTGCTGCTGTAGAAAGAGTGCAAAGAAGAGCGACCAGAATTATCCCGGGTTTAAAAGGCATGTCATATGCAGACAGGCTAAAAGAATTGAATCTATTCAGTCTTGAACAAAGAAGACTACGCGGTGATCTGATTCAAGCATTCAAAATTCTAAAAGGTATAGACAATGTCGACCCAGGAGACTTTTTCAACCTGAAAAAAGAAACAAGGACCAGGGGTCACAAATGGAGATTAGATAAAGGGGCATTCAGAACAGAAAATAGGAGGCACTTTTTTACACAGAGAATTGTGTGACAGCCTGGGATCCTTCAAGAAGCTGCTTGATGAGATTCTGGGATCAATAAGCTACCCAGCTGCGCTTCAGCTTCAGCTCATGGACGGATGGCCTGACATTCTCCTGTAGAATTCTGATACAGAGCAGAATTCATGGTTCTTTCAATGATGGCAAGGTGTCCCCAAACCATGACATTGGTATGAGGTACTTACTGTGGAATGCAGTGTTTGGTTTTCGCCAGACATAACAGGGCCCATGTCAGCCAAAAAGTTCCACTTTTGACTCCTCTGTCCATAGTAGGAGGCTGTGTGGTCCAGTGGTTAAAGAAAAGGGCTTGTAACCAGGATGTCCCCAGTTCAAATCCCATCTCAGCCACTGACTCATTGTGTGACCCTGAGCAAGTCACTTAACCTCCTTGTGCTCCGTCTTTCGGGTGAGACGTAATTGTAAGTGACTCTGCAGCTGATGCATAGTTCACACACCCTAGTCAGGCACGTCTCTGTAAGTCGCCTTGGATAAAGGCGCCTGCTAAATAAACATAATAATAATAATAATAATAATAATAATAATAATAATAATATAATAATAATAGAACATTGTTCCAGAACTCTTGAGGATCATCCAGGTGCTTTTTGGCAAACTTGAGAAGAGCTTGCATGTTCTTAGTGAGCAATGGTTTCCGCCTTGCTACTCTGCCATGAATCCCATTTTTGCCCGGTGTCTTTCTGATGGTGGAGTCATGAACACTGACTTTAGCCGAGGCGAGAGAGGCCTGCAGATCTTCCTGGACGATTGTACGCCTTGCTTTTGGAGAGATTTTGGCAGGACGGCTACTTCTGGGACGATTCACTACTGTCCCAAACTTTCTCCATTTGGACAATATGGCTCTGACTGTGGTTCGGTGGAGCCCCAGAGCCTTAGAAATGGCTTTGTAACCCTTTCCAGACTGATAGGCATCAACAACTTTTTTCCGGAGGTCTTCAAGAATTTATTTTGTTCATGGCATGATCCCTTTAATTGGGTTGAGTTAACTTGGGGGGCGTCACAAGGCTGGCTGAGTGGTGACGTCGGAACCAGGAAAGGAAACACACACAGGATGGTGAAATGAAATGATGAAGGCGCTTGCTTGCGCCGGTTTATTATAAATGAAAAGGTTTGAACAAAACACAGGACACGGCACTTTAGCCAAAATAAACAGACAAACAAAACAAACAGACACTAGAGCTAGGAAGGAAATTAAAAGACAAGACCAAAACTGTGGTATTTTCTGGGATACTGCCGGCACCTTGCAAAGGACCATATGGACAGCTGTAAATACAAAATCAAAATGCATGGCTGAAATCGTGGTGCACACAGGAAGGATTGACCTCTCTTGAACATTGGAGCACATTCTACAACAAGGACTATCTATATAGGCGGACGGACTGCACTTAAACAGAAAGGGAACCAATCTACTCGGAGAAAGGATCCTTGAGGAGGGCCTCCAGCTACCTCTCTGACTATGAAGGGGAGTTATTACGTTTCAGTCTATTTTATTTAATTAAATTTAAAACTTGTAATTAGTTTCAGCATTGTTCTATTAAACTTTTTCAGTTCAAAATGTTAAAACTTTACAATGCATTAGTAAGACCTCATCTAGAATATTCTGTTCAGTTCTGGTCACCTCGTTACAAAAAGGATATTGCTGCTGTAGAAAGAGTGCAAAGAACAGCGACCAGAATTATCCCGGGTTTAAAAGGCATGTCACATGCAGACAGGCTAAAAGAATTGAATCTATTCAGTCTTGAACAAAGAAGACGACGCGGCGATCTGATTCAAACATTCAAAATCCTAGACAGGGACCCAGGGGACGACTTTGACCTGAAAAAAGAAACAAAGACCAGGGGTCACAAATGGAGATTAGATAAAGGGGCATTCAGAACAGAAAATAGGAGGCACTTTTTTACACAGAGAATTGTGAGGGTCTGGAACCAAGTCCCCAGTAATGTTGTTGAAGCTGACACACTGGGATCCTTCAAGAAGCTGCTTGATGAGATTCTGGGATCAGTAAGCTACGAACAACCAAACGAGCAAGATGGGCTGAATGGCCTCCTCTCGTTTGTAAACTTTCTTATGTTCTTAACAAACAGGGTGGACGAACTCTAAGCGCAGAACAAGTACTGTGCTGGTTCTCCAGCACGTAGTAGCAGTTGTTATTTACTTTAATTTACTCTCCTCACTCTCCCGTCCTCCACTCTCGAACACACAACCCCGAGTGAATGAGGTGTGCATCTATATATACAATTGTGCTGGGATTCAGTTACCAATTAATTATTCACTTGAATCCCAGGACGTGAACTAATCTATGAAAACCCAGTGCTCACATATTAAGTACTTTAAATGCACGTGAAGTGAATTGCAATCCCCGTGCCTAAATACAATTTATACATTTTAAATAACTACACACCCCCATTTATATTCCGTGCAGCAACTACAATACACCAATATTTACACACTACATACAACAAACACAAAAATACACACGGGTGAGGCACATTGCCACAGGGGGCAATAACTTTTTCACATCTGAAGATTGCATGTTTGATTACCTTGCACACCAAACAAATGAAAGAAGCACCAAACTTTGGTGTCATTTTTTCTCTCAGACCCTCTATATACTTCTACAACCCACAAAAAATCTGGCCAAATACAATGTGAATAATTGCAAAAATGCAGAAAATCAGACAGGGGGCAGATACTTTCACGGCTCTTTTAAGTGCACCAGCAAGAGTAACACATAACAGTAGATGAGGAACAGCTAAATGAAATAGAAGAAAACAAAGATTGAAAAGAACACACACAAAAAAAACTACAGCATGGGCTGGTTAATGTACTTAAAGGAAAAATATGGATATTCATTTTATGGAAAGAAGTCCAAAAAATCTCAATAAATTATTAAGGGAATTTTATGCCAGTGCAAGAAGTTCAACTGGGGACCTGTATTCAGTCTCCGACAACTAACAAAAACATCTTTTGCAATCCAAAAGGATAAAAACGTACTAGAATATGTGTGCCTCGCATATAACAAGTTTACAAACTCACTTCAAGATCCGGCTGACACCTCGGACCTTATCACCACCACAAATGTGGTATATATCATAGGAATCGCACGACCCGTCGTAGTTTATACCTTATATAATATAATATATACACAGTCAGCACTCCGATATCCTTTACCCAGATACACTTGTCGCGTTTCACCGCCCTTGTATTAAGAATAAAATCAATCCTCATTTTATATATATAAACTGCATTGCCTTTTACAGGTTTTTTATCTTTTGGTTTTGCTAAATTGCTTACGTTTTACACAGTTCTGTGCATGGATAACATTTAGATTTCATTGCTGTTGGATCGTTAATGGGGAAATTTTACATACCGCTACAATACCTACTGGATTTAAAAGTATGTACTGCATTACAGTTAACTTGTCGTCTCTTTTAGCTTTGGCAAGTGATATTTTTAGAATCACATTGTTCTGAATTAAAATACTACTTCTGTTAAATATAGGACTGTACCAACAAAAGCAGTATAGTACATCTAAATGGAAGCCTACTTATTTTAAAACAATGTCCTTTCAGATATGTATTTTTGATAGTGTATCTTTTTTGTGCTTCCGAGAAAAACAGACAAAGGTTGGAACTGGGCCAAATTGAAAATCAGATATGCGTCACATGTGTTTAACCGTCACTGAAGTCAAAATGTTATAGGGTTGGATTTGTGAGTGCTGACTGAGTGGCAGCTGGCTCTTTGAGCTAATTATATATATATATATGGGAGGATTTGAACCCTAACTAGTCATACTTTCACTCCAACTACATAACCGCTACGCTACACAGTTCACATCTTAATCCTTTCAACAGACTAGGCTACCATTTGCAGTTACCCTATCCAAACGGCAATATATTGCCTCAGTATAGGTTGGATATAACTTGGCTTATGTTTTTCAGGCACAATAAAACCGGATCGAACTTGCATCAAAAACAAAAGCCAAGTTAGTAGAAACAATTGGGGGAACCTTGACCCCCATCGGTTTTACAGTTGTGCCTATTTTTTTTGTGCTGGGCATGGTTGCCCCAATGATTTCTTGAAACTTGTCTAATGTTTTTGATACCTCCACTTTAAATTGCTGGGTACTTTTGATAACTTGGCATTTTTTCCCACATTATCAATGTGTGTTTGTTTCAGATTTTATATTATATATATATATATATATATATATATATATATGACACACACACACACACACACACACACACACACACACACACACACACACAGGAGAGGAGGGCGATAGTGGAAAATGATTGACCTGAGGGAAGACTATTGTTATGACAGGGAGCTATAATGCCCGAAGCCGCACCCTGGAGGTAACAATAGTCTTCCTGAGGGGCATTTAAGTTTCCACTATGAGCTGAGTCTGCAGTACATATTTAATGTACGAGTCAGTCAAAATAATGAGAGGTAAGGTTGGAATAGTAAATATGACTTTTTATAAGTGTGTGAGTAATGTTTTTTCTCATACTGATTTAATTTTGTACTTTGCACCTTACACATTTTGAAGTGTGTGTGCTTTTTCTTTATTTTAAATAAAGGCTACTTATTTGATATTTTTGGTAAGAAACACTATCTGTATATAAAGTCACATTCCGTATTGGAAGTCACACGGTTATTATTAATGGATCACAGAGTTATCACTGACATAAGCCACATATGCGGTTTTCTTTCAGATTTAGTACCTGAGAAGAATAGTCGCCACAGTTCTATTATTGAGATTGACTTGCCGCTGTGTGTTATTGTTTTCTGTAAAACATTTATATCCTAACAGTTAAGAAAAGGCTATGCAAAGCTTGTTTTAACGTTATTTTTATTGCGCCAGCTAGAGACCCGTGCTTACAACTGCATTGTGCCATGTTTTCTTCATTCTTTAAATTCTCAAATCAATAATCGATACCCAGTTAGTAAAAAGAGACCCATGTCGGGTAATTTAAAACCTGATGGGTACCGGGTTTTCAGGTCACATTTCTCGTCTCTTCATGCACGGGAAATAAATGAAAACTTACTGTTGAATTGTACCATGCTGAAGCTGAGCATAACAGGACAGCAGTGATCACTGCAGTTTCCTTCTCGTCGTTGATATTTAAATGCTTTTGTAGTTGTGCCTGAACTACAACTCCTCCTTTTTCTCTCAGAAATTAAACAAAAATAAAGTAAAAAAAAAATAAATAAATAAAGTGAAATCAGTCAATACAGCAAAGGCAAAGGATTTCAAATAAACCGCTCGTTCACCGGAAATTGAGATGCCGTCATCCTGGAATGTGCCGTCACTTGGTGTAAGAAGCGTATATAATAGTTTTAAATCTTATCTGCTCGAGATTTCAATTAAAATCTGAATAGCCTCTTGGGTTGTTTCAGGAACAAAGCCATATTCTCTTTTTACTTTGTTTTATTTAATTCCGTGTTTTTTTTGTTTGTTTGCAGGATATAATCCCTTTTATTGACAAGTACTGGGAATGCATGACCACCAGACAGAGACCTGGCAAATTAACATGGCCAAATAACATTGTAAAAACCATGGTAAATTCTTTTTCTTTATAATTAATTTTATGTAAATACACTATTGTACAGTATTTGCAAAAATATTTCTTAAATGTACATGGACAATCTGAAAACAAGGCTTGATTGTATTAACCTAGTGGAGTACTATATATCTTGTTTTAAAAATGAAAATACATGTATGCTAAAACAGTGGTTTCTTTCAAAACCTAAACTTATTGTGAACAGATGTGTCTTTTAGAATATTCCCTTGGAAACATTTCATTGGATTGTGCCCTTTGATCTTAAAGTGTGTATGCATAGGGACTTCAAATATTGTGCAGCAAACTGTAGTAATGTGCATTTATTTATTCCTAATGAAATTTGATAATTGCAACTCATTTCAGGGCAAAGAACGGGATGTCTTTCTGGTTAAAGAGCACCCAGATCCAGGAAGCAAAGACCCAGAGGAGGACTACCCAAAATTTGGTCTCCTTGACCAGGTACTGTGGTTTCTATTTGGGGACAAAGCCAGCAGAATCAAAGTGGAAAAGAAGTGTTAACAAATTGTCTAACCAGATACATTTCCCTGTAAATTGCCCAGCAAGAAGTATGTCAGTGTTGATAAAAGGAAATACACATTAAAATCAGGAAATGAAAAGTAGATTTAAAAAATGTAAGGTTGGAATTTCATTACAGCTTAAAATGTTGCATTATGTGTTTTACATACAGAGAGTATTCAAAATGCTAACCTGAGAGAGTCTGTTCCTAACTAGAGGAGAATGGCCTTCCAATTTAGAACAAATCCCAGCACCCAGTGTTATTTTGTTTTTATTTAGTTAGTTAGTACCAAAAATAGCGTTACTGGACCATCCCTCAAATGAATGATTTATGTATCTCTGATGTGTATTCTGTAATATATAAAAGCTACATCTCCCTGTTAAGTTGGTCTCTTACTAGCATCCACACTTTATACTTTAAACTCTGTTTACACTAGCCACTTTTGAGGCGGCTTATGTCTTTGTTTTTTTGTAGTGTAAATGCAGCCGTCCTAAAAGTGTCCTGCTCCAGAGGGGGCCTCTGCGACGGCTTTGGTCTGGTTTTTTCTACTTTGAAAGCAGCGGTCCCTGAGACAACACCCTCGTTGTCAGCGTCAAACAGGCACAGACAACAGCATTAGGAAGTTAGGATTTTTACTCAACAACAGAACCAAAAAATATATTTGACGGAAAGCTGAGAGAGAGATGAAGGCAGAGGATTCCAAAATACAAACAGACTTTTATTTGTGCTATAATATGAAAAGACATTTAAACATATGTAAATTTATGTGGGATAAGTGTGAAACAAGTCTAGTTGCCACTAAACTTCATTGTCAAATACTTTTTTTTTTAGTGCTGGGACAGATATCCAAATATTCAAACGAATATTTTTTGACATGCTACAAATGAAAAAATAACTTTCACTTATTTACCGCCTCACCAGAATTTATGCGACGGAAAAAAAATGGTAAATGAAAAAGAGCTCAGTGTGATATGCGAGATTAATATATATAAAAAAACACAGAATCAACACCGCAGCTCTTGAGCCTTTATTTAAAAGTTTTAGACAGCAAAATGTAAACAAACCAGATTCTGCGCCCTGCACGCATAGTGATCTCTATGCAAAGCCATCTGGGACAAAAGTGCATTAAAAGTCCTGCATAAAAGATTAATTCTCAAACTGAACGCAGTAGGGATTCAAGGAAATGCATGCACATGGATTAGGGAGTGGTTAACATGTAGAAAACAGAAAGTACTGATTAGAGGAGAAACCTCAAAAAGGAGTGAGGTAACCAGTGGTGTACCACAGGAATCAGTATTAGGTCCTCTGCTATTCCTAATCTAAATTAATGATTTAGATTCTGGTATAGTAAGCAAACTTGTTAAATTTGCAGACGACACAAAAATAGGAGGAGTGGCAAACACTGCAGCAGCAAAGGTCATTCAAAATGATCTAGACAGCATTCAGAACTGGGCAGACACATGGCAAATGACATTTAATAGAGAAAAGTGCAAAGTACTGCACGCAGGCAATAAAAATGTGCATTATAAATATCATATGGGAGATACTGAAATTGAAGAAGCAATCTATGAAAAAGACCTATGAGTTTATGTTTATGACTCAGAAATGTCTTCATCTAGACAATGTGGGGAAGCTGTAAAAAAAGGCCAACAAGATGCTCGGATATATTGTGAGAAGTGTTGAATTTAAATCAAGGGAAGTAATGTTAAAACTTTACAATGCATTAATTAGTAAGACCTCACCTAGAATATTGTGTTCAGTTCTGGTCACCTCGTTACAAAAAGGATATTGCTGCTCTAGAAAGAGTGCAAAGAAGAGCAACCAGAATTATCCCGGGTTTAAAAGGCATGTCGTATGCAGACAGGCTAAAAGAATTGAATCTATTCAATCTTGAACAAAGAAGACTACGCGGTGATCTGATTCAAGCATTCAAAATCCTTAAAGGTATAGACAATGTCGACCCAGGGGACTTTTGTTACCTGAAAAAAGAAACAAGGACCAGGGGTCACCAATGGAGATTAGATAAAGGGGCATTCAGAACAGAAAATAGGAGGCACTTTTTTACACAGAGAATTGTGAGGGTCAGGAACCAGCTCCCCAGTAATGTTGTTGAAGCTGACACCCTGGTATCCTTCAAGAAGCTGCTTGATGAGATTCTGGGATCAATAAGCTACTAACAACCAAACGAGCAAGATGGACCGAATGGCCTCCTCTCGTTTGTAAAGTTTCTTATGTTCTAAGCCATCTCGGGTCTGAGTTGTAAGTATAAACACACTATTGTTGTCCAAGAGTGCATCATAAAGAAATTAGTAAAACTTTTTGACCAACGTTTCAAGTCTGTATCTATGTATTTAAGCAATTTGATTGCATTACCAAAGCCACTGAAGGTTTGATTACAGAGGGTCTGCAGTGTGTATAAGATGTTCAGTTATTTATTCCTTCCGTTTTCCAAGACTCAAATCTGTCAAGGAATTGGAGACTGCATTCCTTAAGGAATGGTCATGTGTCCCTCCAACAAGCTCTTTGCACACATGCCCCATCAAATAGGCACACTTTTCTTACTCTTTTATTGATTTATTTCCTGCAGGATCTAGGCAACATTGGGCCTGCTTATGACCAGAAACAGACTGCTTCCATGACCACAGCAGGAGGCCTAAATGGTATGTAGTGTACATGTACCTTTACAAGTCTTTAAAATGGCTGTGCCTGTATGTGTTGCCTTAGGAAATAAAATAGTGAGGGTCTATTTGATTAATCTAAACCAGCGGTTCTCAAACGGGGGCGTTAGAAGGTTAGGGTTTTTTTTTTTTTTTTTTTAATTACAGCACACATCTTAAACTAGCGTAGTGTATAATGGGCAAGTACTTTTATTTAGGCTTTATTGGCTATTTTGATTGGCTTGCCAATAATACTTCCACCAGTCAGAGGGTTGCATACAATACTCGTAGCGATCCCACCCTCTGTCAGACTGGTATACAGAACAGATTAAAGAAGCACTGGACAAGAGAAATAATGTGTCAGATATCAAAGTGGATATGGGAATGGCAGTGGCGAAGCCAATTTGTTTGAAAACATTAAAAGTAGACCGGACATTTCCATCAATGGATTTAAAAATGTGGAATTGATGATGCGATCAGAAACCCACAGGAAGTGTAAACTGCCTGCTACTGTAGTAGGACTGTTCTTTTTTATTTTAAGCATTTTTGTGTTCTTTTTTTAAGAAGGGTTTAATTAAGTAACAACCAAAATTGTGTCAGACTTGTTGAAGGTCTGTAGCAAAATGGTTGTTATTGTTGATATGTTGTCGATACAGCTATTAATGCAGACATCATGCAGGTATCGCAAAGTCCAGAAACAAAACGTTGAAAGGTTTGCACCTTTATAAAACACAGCTGATTTTGCCAGTGCTTGCTAGTCAGTCTAGTCTAGTCGCACTAAACCCGTCACTCAGATGCTGAATGCAAACATACCCCCGCATGCAACAGCACAGTCACATCACACTTCATGGAGTAAAGTTATGCAGTAAACCTGTAATATATAGTAACGGCAAACTGTTGTAGACTTTTGTGCTTTGTTGCTTTGTCTGTCAAACGTGTTCTAGAGTTAATACTGAATATTTCCATTCGGTAATAAAAATACTATGAACTAAAAGGATCAAAGCTATAGATTGTGTGCCTCCCTTGTAAGTAGCTGCCAGTCCTGTTTTTTTTTTTTTTTCATTCAACAGTTTCCTTCAATTTTCTTGACAGTTTTTGTAGATTTAGTATTCGGTTCGGTATTCGGCCGAATCTTTTGAGATGGATTTGGTATTCGGCAGAATCCCTAATTTTGAAGCAAATAAAAGCATTTTCGTTTTGGCTTTATTGTTAAAGATTTCACACGTGGCAGTACTGCCCTACAATTGCTGCATGGTATTGCTGTGATCGTTCCACTGTGTTATGTTGTGAACCATAGTTTTAAAACTGAGAGACAGCAAATGCTTATCATAAGTTTACTGGTTCTTAAAATTAAGGGCCATATAAGAACGATACATACTGTAACTGATTAGACGGCCTTCTTTGATGTACTCAAAATTGCTGCAGTTACATTGTAGTTTTCCATCCACTGCAAATTCTAGCGAGTCAAAGGGAATTCCCTGTGACATTTTGTTATCTCATAGCCTAATTTGCATGTGTCGCTGCGTTTTCAGGTTATTCGGAGGAAATATACTCCCTAGATCAGGGCTTCTCAAACTCGGCCCTGGGGACCCCCTGTGTGTGCTGGTTTTCTTTCCAACCGAGCTCTCAATTACTTAACTTGACGTTTTAATTGAACTGATAATTTGCTTAATTAGACATTTTTACTTGTTTTCAGCTCTTGAGCAGTTGCAGATTCCAAGTTTAGCTATAACATTTGATAAGTAAGAACATAAGAACATAAGAAAGCTTACAAACGAGAAGAGGCCATTCAGCCCATCTTGCTTGTTTGGTTGTCAGTAGCTTATTGATCCCAGAATCTCATCAAGCAGCTTCTTGAAGGATCCCAGGGTGTCAGCCTCAACAACATTACTGGGGAGTTGGTTCCAGATCCTCACATTCTTTGTGTAAAAAAAAGTGCCTCCTATCTTCTGTTCTGAATGCCCCTTTATCTAATCTCCATTTGTGACCCCTGGTCCTTGTTTCTTTTTTTAGGTCAAAAAAGTCCCCTGGTTCGACATTTTCTATACCTTTTATAGGATTTTGAATGTTTGAATCAGATCGCCGCATAGTCTTCTTTGTTCAAGACTGAATAGATTCAATTCTTTTAGCCTGGGTGCACACAACATGCCTTTTTAAATCCGGAATAATTCTGGTTGCTCTTCTTTGCACTCTTTCTAGAGCAGCACTATCCTTTTTGTAACGAGGTGACCAGAATTGAACACAATATTCTATGTGAGGTCTTACAAATGCATTATAAAGTTTTATCATTACTTCCCTTGATTTAAACTCAACACTTCTCACAATATATCTGAGCATCTTGTTGGCCTTTTTTTTTTATAGCTTCCCCACATTGTCTAGATGATGACATTTCTGAGTCAACATAAACTCCTAGGTCTTTTTCATAGATTCCTTCTTCACTTTCATTATCTCCCATATGATATTTATAATGCACATTTGTATTGCCTGCGTGCAGTACGTTACACTTTTCTCTATTAAATGTCATTTGCCATGTGTCTGTCCAGTTCTGAATGCTGTCTAGATCATTTTGAATGACCTTTGCTGCTTCAATAGTGTTTGCCACTCCTCCTATTTTTGTGTCGTCTGCAAATTTAACAAGTTTGCTTACTACACCAGAATCTAAATCATTAATGTAGATTAGGAATAGCAGAGGACCTAATACTGATCCCTGTGGTACTCCACTGGTTACCTCGCTCCATTTTGAGGTTTCTCCTCTAATCAGTACTTTCTGTTTTCTACATGTTAACCACTCCCTAATCCATGTGCATGCATTTCCTTAATCCCTACTGCGTTCAGTTTGAGAATGAATCTTTTATGCGGGACTTTGTCAAAAGCTTTCTGGAAATCTAAATAAACCATGTCATATGCTTTGCAATGATCCATTGTCGATGTTGCATCCTCAAAAAAATCAAGCAGTTTAGTTGGACACGATCTCCCTTTCCTAAAACCATGCTGACTGTCTCCCAGAATATTGTTACCATATAGGTAATTTTCCATTTTGGATCTTATTATAGTTTACATAAGTTTACATATAATATAAGTCAGGCTTATTGGTCTGTAGTTACCTGGTTCGGTTTTGTCTCCCTTTTTGTGGATCGGTATTACGTTTGCAATTTTCCAGTGTGTCGGTACAATCCCTATGTCGAGACTGTTGCATGATCTTGGTTAGCGGTTTGTAAATAACTTCCTTCATTTCTTTGAGTACTATTGGGAGGATCTCATCCAGCCCAGGGGATTTGTTTATTTTAAGAGCTCCTAGTCCCTTTAACACTTCTGCCTCGTTATGCCAAAGTTATTTAAAACTGGATACGAACAGGTCGACATGTGGGGCATGTTGTCCGTGTCCTCCTTTGTAAAAACCTGTGAAAAGTAATCATTTAATATTTGCTATTTTTTTTTCTTCGTCTATGATTTTGCCATTTGTGTCTCTTAGACATTTAACCTCCTCTTTGAATGTTCTCTTGCTTTTATAATATTGAAAAAACATTTTGGAATTGGTTTTAGCCCCCTTAGCAATATTGATTTCTGTCTCTCTCTTGGCCTTTCTAACTTCCTTTTTGACTTGTATTTGCAGTTCCAAGTACTCTTTCTGTGTACCTTGTTTTTGGTCCCTTTTAAACGTTCTGTAAAATGCCTTTTTTCGCTGAATATTTTTTCTCATTGATCTATTAAACCATTTTGGCCATTTTGTTTTATATTTAGATTTGTCTACCTTTTGGGATGTAATTGTTTTGCGCCTCTAATACTACATTTTTAAAAAACAGCCATCCCTTTTCTGTGGATGTTTTCTCTATTTTACTCCAATCTACTTCTGTTAGTCTCTGTTTCATACCTTCATAGTTTGCTTTTCTAAAATTGTAAACCTTAGCTTTAGTCATTACTTTTGTGGTTTTAAAAAACACTTCAAATGAGACCATGTTGTGGTCTGAGTTTGCCAATGCCTCTCTGACCTCTGTTTTAGTTATTCTGTCTTCGTTATTTGAAAAGACTAAATCAAGGCATGGCTCCCCTCTAGTCAGTGCCTTGACAAATTGCGTTAGGAAGCAGTCATTTCTCATTTCTACCATTTCAATTTCGTCCGTCGTGCTCCCCACCGGGTTTTCCCATTTTATATGGAGGAAGTTGAAATCCCCCATTAGTATGGCTTCTCCTTTTCTACACGCATTTTGAATGTCATTGTATAACAGATTATTTTGCTCAGCGTCTGAATTTGGTGGTCTATAGCATGCTCCTATTATTATGCCCTTTGAATTTGTGTCCATTTATTCTGACCCATATTGATTCAGTGTTGTTTTTTTTGTCCAGATTTAACACCTGGGCTTCAAGACTATTTCTTATGTATAGCGCTACCCCTCCGCCTCTTCTGTCCTGCCTGTCTTTCCTATGTAGTGTGTACCCACTAATATTATATTCGTCTCCATCACTCTCAGACAACCAAGTTTCTGTAACACCTACCACATCGTAGTTACTTGTTAGTGCAGTAGCTTCAAGTTCTAACATTTTGTTTCTGAGACTTCTAGCATTAAGATAAATACATTTAATGGCTGTCTTACCTGAGTTGTTGCCCTTGTTTTGATGTGGTCACCCTTCTGTTTTTTTGTTTTTTCCCCCCTTCCTTTCTAGTTTAAATGCTTCTGGACCTCCTCAAGGATCCTTTGTCCGAGTAGATTGGTTCCCTTTCTGTTTAAGTGCGGTCCATCCCGCCTATATAGATAGTCCTTGTTGTAGAATGTGCTCCAATGTTCAAGAAAGATGAAACCTTCCTGTGTGCACCACGATTTCAGCCATGCATTTTAATTTTGTATTTCCAGCTGTCCATATGGTCTTTTAATTTCCTTCCAAGCTCTCTGAATTTGTTTTGCAGGGATCTTGGTCTGTCTCTTCCAATGTTGTTTGTACCGATGTGGACAACTACTACCAGGTCATCTCCTGTTCGTTCTAGGAGGCTGTCCACGTTCTCTGTGATGTGCGTGACAGAGGCTCCTGGAAGGCAGCACACTGTTGTAGTAAGGGGGTCCAAACTGCAAACTGAACTTGCTGTATTTCTCAATATGGAGTCCCCAACAATCATGACCTCCCTTCTTTTTGCTGCCTGACCAGCACTGTTTATATGGTCCTGGATGTTGTTCCTTTCGTTCTCTTGATGTTGGTTTTGATCATCTACATTTTGAAGTGGCACAAATTTGTTGGATGTTTTGATTTCTGTTGTTTGTGTTTGACGAAGTTTCTTTTTCTCCCTGCTTCTGCCTATCTTAGCTGTTTCGACCCTCTATCATCTCCCTGGTGGCTTTCAGTCTGCTAGGGGTGCAGACTTCCATGAATTGTGGGTGTGCCAGCTCCTCAAGCTCCTGTTGCTGTCTCATTTCCTGCAGCTCCATTTCTAACACACTTACTTGTTTAAGCAAGTCCTGGATCGTGCAGCACTTTACACACACTTGGTTGAGCTCTGTTGGGTTTTCTTGGATTTCCCACATCATGCAGTTGTCACAGATTACTTGCTTGAAGACCATGTTCATTTTTTTTTTGTAAGTTTAGTTTAGCTTCTGCAGCTGTCAACCTGCGTTCAAACTGCTTCTAACTGCTCTGTACTTTTTCCACGACTGTACTTCTCCCACGCTGTCACATCCACGCGCTGTCGCAGTGAACACTGGCTGTAACTAGAACTGCAACTATTCAAGAGCTGGAAACAAGTAAAAATGTCTAATTTAAGCAAATTATAAGTTCAATTAAGGGTTGAGTTAAGTAATTGAGAGCTCGGCTGGAATGAAAACCAGCAGCCACAGGGGGTCCTCAGGACCGAGTTTGAGAAGCCCTGCGCTAGATGATTTTCCATACAGTTTTTTTAACTCGCTCGCTTGTCTAACGAGTATTCTACTGAGGTTAAGCTCTTAAAAATCAATGAACCTTGGCCCTGCTCCACATATGCAGTTCACAAAACCAACAATAAAATGTACATCCCATATGGGGAAACTGAACCTGCAGAGAGTGTCAAAAG
Organism: Acipenser oxyrinchus oxyrinchus; assembly: GCA_030684275.1. Taxonomy (NCBI): domain Eukaryota; kingdom Metazoa; phylum Chordata; class Actinopteri; order Acipenseriformes; family Acipenseridae; genus Acipenser; species Acipenser oxyrinchus. The sequence continues at coordinate 4,307,490 of CM060283.1, read as the reverse complement.
GTACTTACAAAGGTAAACCTACAAAACCTGCAGCATTGTTTTCACATATGTTCCCACTAGTTTTAAAGGTTGCTTATTCTATTTCTGCTCTTTTGTTAGAAGTCTTCCAATTTTGTGTAGCACAGTGTAGGCTACTAGGATACATACTACTAAACTGCATAAGCAGAAAGAAAAAAGAAAAAAAAACTGGATGCTCTTTAGAAGAAAAAAAAGACAATTAAACATTCAGTTTGTTTAACTTAATTTTAAAGCTGAGGGAACACAGAGCCACTTGGTTGCTTGGAACTTGGTTTCAGGAGACTAGATTTCAAGCCACTGTATGGCGCACCAGTGGAGACTTGAGGAGACTAGTGGCGTCAAATCAGCCAATCAAAAGCCCACTTTTAAAATGGGAGAAAATAATTACTGAATAAAAAGATTAACAGATTCTGACATTATTTCTCAGTTTGTGTTATTGCGTACATCCAAAATGATACAAAAATAATACTGACAGTTCTTTCATTTACAAATTGCAATCGAGGGGGAGGGTTACTGAGTAATTTAATTTATTTTAAATTAATATCTTTAGCAAAGGTGACGCATTCAATAGGATTTGCTTGTGTGATTGTCAGGCAAATCAGCACATTTTTGGCAGTGACACGATAAATAAAAAATAAAATACTAATACTTCTGATTGGTTTATATTTGGAGAAACACCCAATACAGTCCACATATGGATAGTATTCATCACATGAATTGAATTCATGTATAATATGATCAGAAGGATTCCCTAAAATAGTCAGGGAGCAGACTACTTGTTTGTAGAGAAGAAATTCATGATTTCAAAAGTACAGTTTAATAACACACATTCAAACAACTCACATGCTAGGAAATTAAGTTTCTACCACTTTATTTATCAGTAGTCTAACATAAAATAAAAAGTTACATTTCGTTTACATTTTATGTATATATAATATATATTGGAAAACATTTCTTGCTTTTATGTTAGCTTTTTTTTGCCAGTATTTTATTAAACAAAATAGCATTTTTTTAATAGACTTTTTTTTGGTAATTTTTTTTTATTGAAATGAATGGGTAGAAACTTTGAACTTAAAACGTAAACAAATCAAGTGCAGAGTCATCATCATATTTGTTCAGTAATTCTAAAAATAATTGTGTTTCATATTTGCTCCACGTCTGCCAGCTTGTTTTTATCATCAGAGCGTGCGCATTAAATAATGTGACGTCACTGGAATGGCGAAGAAGGGCGCTAGGACCAGAAATACGCTCGTTACGGTTTCCATGCAAGTGTCGAATAAAATGTTGTTGCGAGTAAAAAATAAAACCACCTTGAGGGAGCGAGCTTCTTAAAAGTCAACTTAAACCGTTTTCCATAGCGTTTGTCTCCTATATTTTCTTATTCGCATAAGTTTTACCGAGTTTAAAAGTTGAAAAAGGCCTAATGAGATACTGTTTTAGCAGACATATTTAATTAAATAAACATTAATTTAAATGGTTTTGGAATTAAAAGTATAAATGCAAAACTGTGACTTTTTTTTTTTTGTGAACGTGCTGTGAAAAAAAATCCCCCAGCGTATAAATCCGCCGAATTTAATACCAGCCAAAATGTCCTGTTATACGGTATATATTGGCTTAAAAAAAGTCTTTATGCTGACCCCTCCAGGCATGTCAGATGTCAGCGGGTGTAGATGGCGCTGTGTATTTTGACTGGTGCCTTTTAAGCTTGCATATTTTTGGATGAAGTCCGCTGCCATCTGGTAATGTATGTTGTTTATCAGCTTACTATGTAGTAAGCGTTGGTCACAATCGGTAAACTGTAATCTACAGTGTTAAGTTTGCTCTTATTACAGTGGATTGATTCATGCAAAAAAAAACAAAAAAACAGCAGCAGTGACACAAAGAAGCCGCAGGCATGTTGGATTTTTTTTTTTTTTTTACCTGTGTGTGTGTCGGGACGGGGCGGGGCGTGGGGAGTCAAGTACCACAGACAAGAGGAAGGGGGGCGCGGCCCAAAAAGTTTGAGAACCGCTGATCTAAACTATGGCAGATCTTAATACTGCCATCGTTTTAATATCCAAGTGTTTTTAAGGATCAATATTGTATAGAATTAGTTTGCTTCAGATCCACAAAGTTTAGTTAAACAGTTTATAAAAGTTTAAGCCTGACCAACTGCGACAGGGCTGGTACATTATTACTGTTGACATAAACTAAGAAAATACATTAATTGGCACATTGCTTTGTTCCTTTAAATCATGGTTGTATATCTGTTAATGGATCAAACATTTATAGTCATTTACCATAATGATACACATCATAATGAATAGTGTACACTGTTGACTTTCACATTTTACTTTATTTTAAAATTGACATTCATTTTTACATACAGTATTGAATATACAATATATAAAGACACTGTACAGCTATGGACAAGTTTGGCATCTTGAATTTTTGGATTGAGACTAATTTAAAAAAAATAAATGGAACATAATGTGATCTTATATTTAACATCATGTAATCACATTTTGTCAGTTTTTCATTGAGTATATAGAAAACTACAAAGCGGCATGTAATTCAGTATGTTAATAGAACATTATTCAGCAGGTTTCATTCAACTTTATGAAGCAAAATTGGTTAATTCTATAGGGTGATGCAAAACTTTGTCATTGTGTACAGCTATGATCAAATGTAATTCAATGTGAGATATTCATAGTACATTTTCGGTTAAACGTGCAGTTAAAGTGGTTGTAGCTAACAAAAATAATTAAATGTTACCATTGGCAAGATTGGTCTCAAATGTGCAGTTCTGATAGAAACACATTTACAGTAAACATGCATTTCCATTATAACAGATGATCTCTGGTACTACAGTTGATTAAATAAAATGTGCTTTCAGGTAATGCTGCACTTCCATTGGTCATTTCACCTGGAAAGTGAAATTGTCCCCACCCCTTCAGTGCTTGCTTTCTTTCTTTCTTTCTTTCTTTCTTTCTTTCTTTCTTTCTTTCTTTCTTTCTTTCTTTCTTTCTTGTCATAAACAAACCAGCCTTTTCCTCTATTGACTGAGATGCTTTCATCCAGTAACATGCTTGAAGTGAAGCAGCAACTTCCTGAAAATAAGGCATGGAAACAGAACTTCCTTTAACCCAGTGTAGTTCAAGATATCATAAGTTGAGAAAGTGATTTCTACAAAATGTTTTATTTGAAAATGGTACATATTCGACCATGTGGCAAATGGAAGTGCACAACATTTATGGAATTATTTTGCTAGCTACAACACACTTCAAAGTTTGGATGTTACTTTTAAACTGTTGCACAGTTTATCTATGTTTTATTGAGGGGAAACCTAAATGGCTGTAAATTGTATTCCAGGTGGATCCTCTTTCGCAGGTGAATATTTGACATTGTAGCAGCTGAAATTAAGTATATTGTCTCTGGTTTTGAGAATCTTTTTCTGCTTGCTTTTTTGATACCTGCAGAGCTCACTAAGTCTGGATCTCACACTGATGATATCTGATTTAGTTTGCACACGTCCGTGAAATACTCAGCTACACCCCTTGCCAATTATACCATTCCTATCAGTTTTGTCTAAAATTGCCATATTCTGCCTGGGTAATAAGTATTTAAGCAGTTTAAATTTGGGCAAGTTAATGTCTCTCTGCTGCACTTCAATGTCTTCAGTCAGCAAGTATAATGGTCCACAAACCAGCGCTGTCAAACATTATTTGACCCCTTTTCCTAGCCATTGGGTGCATTGGCTTCAAAATACCTATCAAACTTCCCTGTGCATGCTTTGAAAAATCCAAGGGTAATTACATTTTCAGTTATATATTAGCAAAGAATACTGTAGTCAGTAGTCCTTTTGTCTCCCCAATTTTTTTGTTTTTGGCTTTCAAAATAAAACCAGACCACTTCTCTCTCCCATAGAGGGCAGACTGAATTAGAGTAGAAACTAGGTGGTAAAAGAATCATTTTTCAGGACATTTAATGAGCGGGACCCACATTACCTTCCAACAAATTAGTGTTCCAACCCTAGTGCCGTCTTTTAGCATGTGCTTGTACAGCATTACAGTTTATAATTGAATGCTAAGCAGCATAGGTGCATGGGACAGTGTAGCAATACCAGAAGCTCTACTGTATATAAAATGTTTGAGACAGAAAAGTAAAAAATATACCCTTGGATTTGTGTGATTTCACTTTGAAATGAAATGGAATTAAAGGCAGAATGTGGTATGCACTGATGCAATGTTTTGAAACACTTAATTTAAGGCTTGCATCAATGTATTTGCAATCGCAATACCTCGAGGTGTTTCTTAGCAGAATGCACTGTCAAGGCATTATGTAGGGACACATACGTTTAAGACTTTGATAACTTAAGGTGACAGAGATGATTTCTGTTGCTAATTCTGTAATTTCTATATTTCAAAATACATGGTGGTTAAAATCTCCTTGGGACTAAATGGCTGTGGTGAATAATATGTACAGATCAGTAATGTTTGTTAGATACTGTAGAGGTGCCACGTGGTATGTTAACCATATATGAGGCACTGTGCACTCCTAATTTACATAAATATATGTACTAACACGTTAGGCAAGTTCAATCACCTTTTATTAGGCTTCAAGAGTTTATTGCTTAGAATGAAGAATTCACTTCCTTGCAGTTGTGATTTTCCAATCAGCTGTTTTACAAAATGCTGTTGTTGAAGAAAATGGAAATCTCATTGCACATCACGTGGCCTACAAAATTGCCTTTTGTCCACCATTGCTGTTTATATCCCAAGTGCCTTTATAACCACCCTATATACAGGATACACAACAACCCCAGGTGGCTAGACTCGGATAAAACACAGGTTTGATTGATCCTGACTGTCATGAAATATTAATAATTTGTATTATTTCAACAGATTTCCTAAATTGCAAATTTTTTTTGTGTGATTTGTTCTTGATTGTACCCCACCAGTGCCTGTTGTGTATTGCTGATTGGTGAAACTGTATACAAATCCCCATCTTCCTTTTTACATTTAATTTTAAACCTTTTACATACTAATGTTTTAAACTGTATATAATAAAGTAGCAATGACATCTGCTAGTAATGCTTTTATCAAGCATTAGCAAATACCTCCTTTAATTGCTAAGGTTCGATCTTTTGATGTGCACCCTGAGATATTGATTTTAAGTAGGAAGGTAAGATGGTGTTGTGATTTCTTCCTAGACTCGGAACTGGATTACGTTTCTCTAACCTCCCCGTGCTTAGTTAATGAAAGTAACCAATGAAATGTTCATGTTGTAAGTCAGATTATCAGTGTACATTTATGGTGTGGAATCATCAATTACCCTGTTTGCCTGACACACTGCTTCCTCCTCTGCGAGTGAGCTGTGTTTTTAGCAGCGATGTAACTGTGTCTATGTGTAAGGTGGACTGGCGCCTGGAGGCACTGGGAAAGGCAGAGGAGCCAAACGCAAGCAGCAGGATGGGAGCACAGCAGGAACGGCCAAGAGAACAAGAAGGTAAGGGCTGGAGGTCAATTTAAAATGCTTGTTCGCATTCTCTGGAGTTGGTGGTAGTATTTGTAAGTCATGTGAGCTCTAACATACGCTGTGCTCGCATGGATTAAAATATGCGTTTTTAAACTGGTTGTTATCAAGTCAATATAAACAGAAAACTTCTGTTAGTCAATAGCAGTAAAGATAATTTGCTAACAGTTGGTGTCAAATTTAGGGAATTGGATGGCAAACATTTTGGAAGCTAGTGTTATTAGTATAACATTGTTTAATGTCTTTATGCAGCTACAGCAGTTTCTGCTACAATTAGCCTGCACCACATGACTGCAGTTTTTGTTTGTTCACAGTGACCCCCTTTTTTCGGCTCAGCGCCTGCCCCCCCACGGGTACCCCCTGGAGCACCCGTTCAACAAAGATGGGTACCGCTACATCCTGGCGGAGCCGGACCCCCACGCACCAGACCCTGAGAAATTGGAACTGGACTGCTGGGCAGGGAAGCCCATCCCTGGGGACCTGTACAGAGCCTGCCTATATGAGCGTGTGTTGCTGGCCCTGCATGACAGAGGTATGTGGCCAACCAGGGCTGCTGGGTTCTGAAATTAGGATTTTCCCTGCTTGATTTCTAATCCCCACCATGATTTTACCTGAAACTGGTGTCAAGAAATATAGTTTGACCCAACAGATTAATGTAGAATATTTTAAAAGAGTATTTAAATATTTATTACAGTAATCCGTCACATGTCTGCCATGATCAAGCTCTTCAGCAACATTAGTTTATTATTGAACAGAGAGGCTTATAGACTGTAGATCCTACCAAAGTTTCCGTACACTGTGTTTGTGATCCGTGCACTGCCATTGCTGGTAGTGTCATTTGAGCTGTTCATTGTGTCGATATGTAAATAAATCCTGCTCGCCTGCGGGGCGTATCAACTTCATCCTCCGTTTCGATTTCCTGCCTGTCACTCAGCAGCGAATGCATGCACCCACACTGCAGATGGCTACTCTGTCACAAGCATTAATACCCTGTATCTTTCTAAATAACGGATTTAGGGGCGCTCCCTAATAAAAGCTGAATCTCAAAACAATACTTGTGTGAATATAGTAATTGTTACAGCTGTGTATAATGGTATTTAAAACAAAATTCATTCATCTGCCGTTTTACTACCTGCCGTTACTCTGGTCCCACCGCAGTCGGATGTGCGGTGGATTACTGTAGTATTTTCTTTCACACAGTTTGAACAGCCAGAACTGTTCCGCTTTGTTTCGCAGCCCTCTTGCCCAAAATGCACAAGATGACATCTTTATACAATGAGACATCCCATACACAACATGTTTACATCTATTCATTCCTTTGCAGTCCTAATGTCTTTGTTATTAACTATTTGAGATCAGATGCTGTTTAGCAAAGGTATTGGATACTTCTCTAGGCGGTGCCCAGGCATTCGGCCCCTTTCTTAACCTCTGGTCCTGTGTCCAGGGTTATTGCAGGTAAATAAAACCAAACGCTCTATAATTACTTTGTTTTGCTGCAGCACCTCAGTTGAAGATCTCGGACGATCGGCTGACCGTGACTGGAGAGAAAGGCTACTCCATGGTTCGGGCGTCTCATGGTGTTCGGAAAGGGTCCTGGTACTTTGAGGTCACCGTTGATGAAATGCCTCCAGACACTGCCTCTAGACTCGGCTGGTCACAGCCTTTAGGTAAATATATTAAATTTTATATGCAAAATCGTTTGTCTTATGTCGATGTCTTGTCTCTGGAAATGTTTTGTTTTTATTTTAATCAGGACACACATTTAAGATTTGGAGAATATAATCTCTCCAAAACCAAAATACTGAATTAGGAAACTTTTTTGCACAAATGTTTGATCACAATTACATTGTCTGGTACAAATGTTTGTATATTCATTAATCTTTGTTTGCAAGAACTCTATTTTACTGTTACTGCTATGCTGTAAAGTGTTATATATTTAAAAAAAAAAAAGCAAAGCACTGTGTAAGCAGATAGTTGGATTATAATCGCAAAATACCTACTACAGTACCTGAAAGGTTAAAAATATTAGTGTGTGTTGGTTTCACAAACGTCTGTCTGGAAGTTGTTTTCTTTCGGCCAGCTACAATAGCATTGTTAATACTTTTTGTATTACTTGTCTTTCAATACAATTTCATATCCAGGGTTTTCAATTAGTTTTAAGGTATGTGGCACTTATAAGGTAGTAGGGGGCACCTATCTCATTTTGGCGCGTAGTGCCGACGGGGGAGAGTGTGGGAGGGATTAAAATGGTGCATTCTGGCGGGATCTTGGATGGTTTAAGCATGTTAGACTAGTAGTGGTCTGCTTGTAGGGTCTGACAAAGTACTCTTTTAGTGCATTGAAGGAGTTTTACTTCAGCACTGCTCACAGCATGGCAAGATCAACAAGGATAAAAATTGACTTTGAGCATCAAGGCCCCTGCAAGACCGGCTGAAAATGTGTGTGGAATTGGTGACTGCACCTTTTAATTGTGTGCAGTAATATGGGAAACAGCATGCTGCAGCTCCCATGCTCAGTATTATGTGAAGTCCTGATCTGACGGCATGTAACACAGACAGCTCTTATGATTACATGTTATTGTTTTATTGTTTAAAAAGTTTTAAATTGCAGTGTGTTAGTTCTGCTATTTTCGATATTCAATTTACCACAGCAAGCACATTGTCATATATTGTAGATATTTTCATTTGCACAATCTGAGAGCTATTTTAGTGAATGGCAGTTTATTTTATTGCAGTCAAGTAAGCTGCAGTACATTTTTTTTATTCCCTAAATATGAAGGGTATTTTTTCCCTCATCAGTAGACGTCCTAATTACAGTCATAAGTATTTCTATGTGTTCTGTTTTCACCTTTCTGGTCAGTTTGAGAAATAATCTTAGTTTTCCCTGCAACAGCTGGCACTGCTTTAGTACAAAATTCACACTACACTACTGTTTTTCATTATGGTAACATTGTAAATTACTGTTCTTGCTTCTTTGGCTGAGGAGATATATTTTCAGCTCATCTACCTAGGGAATCTGCTGCGCGATTAAATCATCCATAAACTCCTGACGGTAAACAATGTTGCGGCTGCTAAAGAAGATGCAGCAGACAAAAAAATTGATTGTGATCCTGAATGTACTGCAATGAAGCCGCGCGTGTAACCCATTTAAAGACGCATGACGCGGGGTGGAGCAACTTTGGGAGCATATCTTTCATTGAACTAATTATTTTAGGTAAGGAAAAGTATAGACAGAACTTTTCAGAATCGCTTTCTCTATGAAATACTATTATAATGGTGAAGATCGCACGGTTATTCACTGAGAATCCCCCCCAAAAAACTGACAATTTAGTATAAATTGGAGCTGAGCAGCTTTTCTGCTGTGATGTTTGTTTACTTAAAATAACCTCGTGGACATGCAGGCATAAACAGGACTGTACACATACGGACACACACACACTGTAAGTAGGGTTGCCACCTTTTTCCACAGACCAAACCCGGACATGCTTTGGAAACAAATTCTGGAAGCGATTGCGCAATACCTACAGAGTTTAGTAAGACTGTCTCAAATCTCGCATTTCACTCTCCCTCCCCTTTGTTTTAAGAACATAAGAAAGTTTACAGACGAGAGGAGGCCATTCAGCCCATCTTGCTCGTTTGGTTGTTAGTAGCTTATTGATCCCAGAATCTCATCAAGCAGCTTCTTGAAGGATCCCAGGGTGTCAGCTTCAACAACATTACTGGGGAGTTGGTTCCAGACCCTCACAATTCTCTGTGTAAAAAAAGTGCCTCCTATTTTCTGTTCTGAATGCCCCTTTATCTAATCTCCATTTGTGACCCCTGGTCCTTGTTTCTTTTTTCAGGTCAAAAAGTCCCCTGGGATCGACATTGTTTATACCTTTTAGGATTTTGAATGTTTGAATCAGATTTCTTTGTTCAAGACTGAATAGATTCAATTCTTTTAGCCTGTCTGCATACGACATGCCTTTTAAACCTGTGATAATTCTGGTTGCTTTTTGCACTCTTTCTAGAGCAGCAATATCCTTTTTTGTAACGAGGTGACCAGAACTGAACACAGTATTCTAGGTGAGGTCTTACTAATGCATTGTAAACTTAACATTACTTCCCTTGATTTCAATTCAACACTTCTCACAAGGGGCTCCCAAGTGGCGCATCCAGTAAAGGCGCTCCTTGCGGAGTGCAGGATGCGCCCTATAGCCTGGAGATCGCAAGTTCGAATCCAGGCTATGTCACAGTCCGTGACCGGGAGTTCCTAGGGGGCGGCGCACAATTGGCCGAGCGCTGTCCGGGCAGGGAGGGCTTAGGTCGGCAGGGGAATCCACGGCTACACCGCGCATCAGCGACCCCTGTGGCCGATAGGGCGCCTGTGGTTTTGCAGTGGAGCCGCCAGATCTGTGTTGTCCTCCGGCACTATAGGTCTGGTGGCATCGATGTGGATCCGCAGTGCAAAAAATGACGGCTTGGCAGGAGCACGTTTCGGAGGACGCGTGCTCCAGCCGCCGTTTCCCGAGACGGCGGGGGGGTTGCGAGCGGTGAGCCGAGGATACAGATAATAATAATTGGGCATTCTAAATTGGGGAGAAAACCGGGGTAAAAAAATTAGCGACGACTAAATTATAAAAAAAAAAAAAAAAAAAAAACCCACTTCTCACAATGGCTTTTTTTTTTAGCTTCCCCATAGATTTTTCATAGATTCCTTCTTCAATTTCAGTATCTCCCATATGATATTTATAATGCACATTGTTATTGCCTGCGTGCAGTACTTTACACTTTACACTTTTCTCTATTAAAACGTGTTACTTTCGTTTTAAAATTAAAAATAACTTTTGTTTTTACAGTTTTGTATGTACATATACCTGTTTACACACTGGTTTCTTTTTAAATGTTTATTTTATTATAGTTTTTCATTTTTTGAAGTAGGGCTTTATATGTGTCGAGTTAGAAAATAACCCCTTTTATGTTTAATTGTTCATTTAAATAGAGTTTTGGCTGTGTAGATGTTTGATATGATGTGATGTTATATATATTGGTTTTGAGGTGGCTGACGAAGTTAAAGTAAGTTATTTTCATATGTAAATATCTGTTAACGTCTATATATGTTGTAACATAGCCTCTCCGTACTCGGCTCGTTTGCCCTTTAAAACGTAGACCCAGACACAAGAACTGCACAAGCTCAAACGTAGAGCCTAACTGCACTTTAAACAGTCCCTAACTATGTGACTGTACGACTAAGCCATTTACCAGTCACAACATGGTTGAGAGCAGCCACATTCTCACCACCAAAACACATACAACACCCAGACTTCATTTACATGCAGAGCTGCCACAATATATATATATATATATATGTTTCATATTGCAGTTGTGTTATTATATTTTTCTGTGTTTTGGAAGACTTTGATATTATTGATATCAAAATGCATGCACGATATCAATATTCAATTTTCATATCGTTGCCCACCCTGAATAATACCTGTGATTTTTATTTTGGGTTTTTTCTTTTTTCTTTTTTCAGGTAATCTGCAGGCACCACTGGGCTATGACAAGTTCAGCTATTCCTGGCGCAGTAAGAAAGGTACAAAGTTTCACCAGTCCAACGGCAAGCACTACTCGGATGGGTATGGCCAGGGGGATACCCTGGGGTTTTACATCTGTCTCCGTGATGGCACAGAGACTGCCAAGGCCCTCCCGGACACTTACAAAGATAAGGTATTGCAGGTTTAAAATACTTTTTTTTTTTTTAATAAATGTAATTAACAAAACTCTATTTCCAATAGAATACACCTGCATGACAGAAAGGGCATTGCTTATTGGAAAATAAACTTTGTTTGCAAATTTACTTCTAATTAAAAGAGCGAAAACCCACTGCTGTGCACATAATCTAGTGCATGTGTGTAATAGGTCAGTTTGGTGACCAGGGGCCGGTTTTTCAAAACTTGTAATCTGGATAACCGTCATCTTTAATCAGACACACGTTGTTAATTTCCCAACATGGATACAAAACTTAAATAAATGTCAAACATGTTTTATAATACTCTATTTGGACATATAGTGTGTGTTTTCTATCAAAATTCAAACAAAATATCTATGTTCAAATGATCCTGATATTTTGGATAAAAGTAATCTTGATCTCATCTTTAAATTCTGAGAAACACAAATGCAACATTTTAATCACGATTTTAAAAGTGCGATCGGATTACTAAAGCAAAATCTGGATCCCAGTAATCCCGATCGCATGTTGACGTTTTGAAAAACCCAGTTTCACTATATAATCCCAATTAAATTGCGGAAATCGGATTACCAAAGTCCCAGGTAATTAAGTCTTCACTGCATCTAGCTGGATTTTAGGCTTATAATCACGGGGGTTCAATCCCAACCCCTATTAAATCAAATATTTTACAAATACATATATTTTATGTGCAGTATCTTGAGTAAATCTTCCCTGTCATCCAGTCCTGGGCCACTCGAGACAAGTAAACATGTGTTTGGATACCTTCTCAAGACACGCCTTTAGACATGTATAAACAATACCTTACTATAATGATCTAGGGTTTTACCACAATATCCTTCTATCTTTCCATCAAAACTAAATAAACATCCAAGTGCAATCAAAAGTTAGACTTAAACATATTTACATATAGTCTACAGTAATCATAGAATTCTGGCTATAAATATGATTGATAAATTCGGCATATGATTTAAGATTTAGACAATAGTCAGCCTTGATTCAATTCAATGTTATATATCAGTGCTATATACAAACAAAAACAAATATTGTTGAAAGTAAATATATTAAAGTTACAAAAATGAGTAGATTGTATTAATTTGTTTTCAATGTATAATCAAGTATTATACTAAGTATGTTCAAGACAAATTAACCATATATTCAGTTGTAATTAAGATTCTAATTATATTCAACATTCAACAATGCATTCTTATTAGATCATGTAATCTTAATATATAAAGAAGAAAGTTTGTGTGTCTGTCTGTTGCTTTATGCAACCAAACTTTGCATGGCCTTCTCTTTCATCCAGGGTCAAGGGTTATGTTTGAATCCAAAATTTTGACCCCCGGGGTACTTTATTTAGTAACCCCATTGCTGGATCACTACAGTAGCCATCCCATGTATCTCAAATTTTAAAGAAACCCACAAAACCAAAAAAATAAAGAACAAAAATGCAAAAATGGCAAAAAAAAAACAAAACAAAAAAAAAGTTAGAGGGAAAGGGTTCCGAGTGCACTGTGCGACACCCAAGATCGGCAACTTATAGGAAACCATAAGGCTGCCGTTCCCCAATTTGTCATGCATGAAATATTGAATTTCCCCGGGGAACGCCAGGTACTTCAGCTAGTTCAATATAGGTTAATATTACTTCATATGCAGTTGAAACAGAATTAATCATACATGGAAAGTTGTAGTTCAAGGTACTTATAAAATGTTCTAGCTAACTTGAAATCTGTAACTGTTTAAGAGCTGAAAACAAGTAAAAAGGTCTAACTAAGCAAATGATAAGTTCAATTAAGGGTCTAGTTAAGTAATTGAGAGCTCGGTTGGAATGAAAACCAGCAGACACAGGGGGTCCTCAGGACCGAGTTTGAGAAGTCCTGATTTAAGGATTTCTGAAGAAAAACAAGATGGCTTTTTCTTCAGAACTCCATTTCCCATGATGCAAAGGAAATACATACCAAGGGGTGTCCTCTTCCTGTTACAGGCTACAGCAGCGCCAACTTGAACTGGTTTAAAAAGCACTTGGGTATTAAGTAACTTTAGTATTCTTCGGTTTACTTCTGCTTCGTTTATTTTAGCATACTTTTAGATTTAATGGCAACAAAGTATTTTTATTAATCTTTTGAATTGATCTTTTATAAATAAGTAATTCTCTTGTTGTCAGAGATGAAAAAACTCAGCTAACTGGCGTTTTTCCAATTTTGCTCAGTCCCCCGGGTCCACTGGTGTGATCAATGCAGATCCAGGGGGAAAAAAAAACTCAATGGAAAAACGAGCAAGATTTTTTTTTTTTTAAGAACATAAGAAAAAGTTTACAAATGAGAGGAGGCCATTCAGCCCATCTTGCTCATTTGGTTGTTAGTAGCTTATTGATCCCAGAATGTTATCAAGAAGCTTCTTGAATGATCCCAGGGTGTCGGCTTCAACAATATCACTGGGGAGTTGGTTCCAGACCCTCACAATTCTCTGTGTAAAAAAAGTGCCTCCTATTTTCTGTTTTTGGTCCCTTTTAAACACTCTGTAAAGTGCCTTTTTTGATGAATATTTTTTTTAATTGATCTATTAAACCATTTTGGCCATTTTGTTTTAGATTTAGATTTGTCTACTTTTGGTATATAATTGTTTTGCACCTCTCGTACTACATTTTTTAAAATAGCCATCCTTTTTCTGTGGATGTTTTCTCTATTTTACTTCAAACTACTTCTGTTAGTCTCTGTTTTATACCTTCATAGTTCGCTTTTCTAAAATTGTAAACCTTTGCTTTAGTCATTACTTTTTGGGTTTTAAAAATTACTTCAAATGAGACCATATTGTGGTCTGAGTTTGTCAATGGCTCCCTGACCCCTGTTTTAGTTATTCTGTCTTCGTTATTTGAAAAGACTAAATCAAGGCATGCCTCCCCTCTAGTCGTTTTCAATTTTGTCCGTCGTGCTCCCCATCAGGTTTTCCCATTTTAGTTGAAATCCCCCATTTAGTATGGCTTCTCCTTTGCTGCACGCATTTCTAATGTCATTGTATAACAGATTATTTTGCTTGGCGTCTGAATTTGGTGGTCTATAGCATGCTCCTATTATTATGCTCCTCAAGGATCCTTTCTCCGAAGTAGATTGGTTCTCTTTTTGTTTAAGTGCAGTCAGTTTTTATATTTTTTGTTTGTTTTAAGCTATTAATACATTTACGAGAGTTGGTGTAAAGTTTTTTTGAAGTCTAACCCCACTAAATTATTATATAAATCGATCTCGGCAAAGTAACAGAAACAAAACCTGAAAAAAATAAGGCAGTTGTTTTTTAATTCCGTACCCCATTGCATTGGTGCTTGCAGACGGCTGTCTTGGCAAGTTATTTCATTGGTCCACAAACAAGTACAGTTACGGTGCAATTCTACAGTTCACATTGCAGGTTTAATCTGAATCTTAACTTCATTCAATTTGGGTTCCTGAGCAAAATATCGCAGATTCCTGCCTGTTTTCAGCTTTTTTTACCTTTCCTAACTTACATTTCTCTGTTGTACAGCAGCTGCATTTTAATTTTCATTCCTTGAAGTTAGAATGTTGAGAGTTGTTGTTGAGTCTTCAGCGATTCAGTCCAATTGTACACACTTAGATGTTTCCGTGTTTCTTTTCCAAGTTATATTGTCTTTTTAGAGAGAGTCCTTGGAGAAGTTGATGGTTTTCATTGAGAGAGCTTGGAGAGAGCGCTCGTTTTTCCATTGAGATTTTCTTTAGATTCTATGCTACAAGCATTTTTATAACATTTGACAATAGGTTTATCTCTCAGATTATTGTCATTCAATTGGTCGACTGTGCTAGACACCCCACTGGTAAATCCTCTATTAGGTATTTTTATTGGCTGTTTTGAATGCAAGCAGGATGACCTCATAACTCAATACATCTCTCTTGTCATTTAAACAAAAGATCATAAATCACAGAAAATGCATTCTGTTAAAGTTATTAATTTTTACTTGATAATCACATTTCTATTTCCATGAGGTATTTTTTTTTTTTACACAATGCAATGCCAAAATGAATCGTACAGGTCTGTAATTATCATTATAATGAATTAATTTGATTTTAATCCATTTCCAGAATGATAAATTACTTTTTGTGATTAAGTAAGGATTTTAATACACTATATCTTATAGGTTTCTAAATTTGACTTCACAAGAATATCGCTTTTATAACAGTTAACATAATTCTCCATTGAATACAATGTTAATTTAATTTCAAATGGAACCATCTCCATTGTCCAGAGGTGGCAGTATGACAACATATTGACCAGATTGAATACACATTCCTCAGACTTGATGGCTCACCTCGAGGAATGTATCGTCACAAGTGTGAAACATTTGTTTGAGGCTTGATACTTAGTTCTGATAACAATCTAAATTTTCTTAGTCAAGTCTGGCTCTACACAGCAGGGGACTTGTTTAACAGTTTTCCCTCAATGTATAATCCACTTAAGACTGGCTGACCAACACAGCAGGGGATTTAGCTTACCAAATGGCATTCTTTGTCCTACATCAGTTTATCCAGATCTCTTGTCAGAGTTGTCTTCCATATAAAGATTCAATAGGTATATTTTCATTTAAGCAAATATAAATTGTACTTTCTACATCACAGGACTAATGTCTATTGAGGCATAATGTTTACAGATTAATGCTATTTTGTCTTTTAAAAAATATATATTTAAATGCTATCAATCCTCTAAGCTCATTAACTGAGCAGCTGTGCAACAACTTGGAACATTGTTTAACAGCACGGGTACCAGAAGACACAGCAAGATTTCTTGGTAAGCCAGAATGAGCTATCGAACAAACTTTACACTTGTTCAAATGAAACAGTATTTTAATTAGGGATGGGCACCAATGTCGATATTTTGATATATCATTCGATATCGATAATAATTTCCATATTGCGGTAGTGGTTAGGGCTCTGGACTCTTGACCGGAGGGTCGTGGGTTCACTCCCAGGTGGGGGACATTGCTGCTGTACCCTTGAGTAAGGTACTTTACCTAGATTGCTCCAGTAAAAACCCAACTGTATAAATGGGTAATTGTATGTAAAAAATAATGTGATATCTTGAAATTGCAAGTCGCCCTGGATAAGGGTGTCTGCTAAGAAATAAATAATAATAATAATAATAATAATAATAATAATAATAATAATAATAATAATCATCATCATCATCATCAATGGATAAAAAATTCACGTATGCTCGCAGTGACGTACTTTTTATTGCTAATACTGCTAATAATACAAACGCAGTATAATCAAGTTTATTTTCTATTAAGATACAACAGACCCTATACATAACAATCATTGTTAGTCTCAGAGGCACACATTAAAGTATTATTTAACCATTTTATTTCATTGATTGGCGTCTTTCTTTTCTAAGAACCCAATTTTAACAAATGTATTTCAATAGCTATAAATGTATTTCAATACTATAAATCAAGAAAAACAACAAATCCTGTGTACCCTCTCTCGTATGCGCTTACTCCCGTTTCTTCACCTGTTTCCTCTCACCAGCCAATCCCTTACCGGAAACAATCCTGTTTTCAAAAAGTGTGCACATCAACTAATTAAGAAAGGGATACACACCTAAAAATAAACTTAACACAAAAACATAATAAACAGGAAAATCGGCTTAAATAATTTGATATATGTATTAACGGAAGCACCAAATGGTTGACTGAATTTGAGTGCCATCGGCGTCAGCTGGTATTCAACTAACCGGAAATGTCACGTGATTCACACCATGTGCTTAAATGGCGGATGATACATCCGATATGAGAACTTCAGCATCAAATGAAACGCAACAAACTAGTTTAGTGTGGAAGTACTTTAGTGTGGAAGTAAAACAGGAAGACAAACGTGAAGTACAATGCACACTGTCAGAAAGTGCTAAAATACAACCAAAGCACATCGTCTATGCATGCGCACCTCAGAGGAAAACATCCATTAAAACTGTAGGGTGAAAGTCAAGCAACAGAGGTACTGCAGTCAAGGCAAATGATACGCAGAAAAGGCAGTCAAACAGTTTTGATTTTTCAAAGCGTCCAATAAATGAAAGACGTAAACAAGAAAAATGGAAAAGCTAATAGCATTCGTTATGAAAGATGTGCGTTCAGGGGTGGACAAACCACTATTGTGTGGTAGACCGATGGGCTACCTACCAAAAGGTAAACTATGGTAGCCCACCACAAATTTTGGTAGCCCACAGTTTTCAGTAGATAAACATTTCCATTTAACGCTACGCACCATTAAATAAATGTAGACAGATACAATTGTAAGGTTCAAAAAGAAATCCTACATAAATCCACTAATAAAACATGTTTTTTTTTTTACCATATATAACCAGATACTGCCAAAGTTTGCTAACAACCTAGTTTCTGTTAATATTTTTACCAAACAATATAAGCTAATAATAGCTACCTTACATAAAATGTAGGGAATTATGTTTGACCGCATCATTTGCATTATTTTCCCAGACTTTATCCAGGCCCAGTGTTATGGGCGGGTTTTGGGGGCATGGCCGTCCAGTTTAGATTCAGTGCCTCCCCTGTTTCAGATTCTAAATTGATATAAAAATCTATGAGAATCCTTAATCAAATCAAATTAAAGTAAAGCACAATAATAATAATAATTAAATGTTTGAGTTGCTTCTGGTGTTTGGAAACCCTTCAGCAGGGTCGCCTTGTCGGGTTGTTTACAAGAGTGTATGCTTTTTATGTTCAGTATTGAATAGTCAACTAAAAGTAAGCTTTATATGTACGTTTGTTACATTACAGTAACTTGGCATGTGTGGAAATCTGTTTATTGCAATGTCTGTAGATTGTATGATTGTATTAGTTTCAGTACTGTTACTCAGACACCACGTCGTTGCTAATGCAGAAATAATAATAATTTAAAATAGGGGTGGGCATTATTATCGATATCAAAATATCGATATCATCAAAATAGCGAGATTGTTCTATATCGATAATAATTTTCAAAATCACTATCGTGAGATTTAATAAATAAATCAATCAATCAATCAATAATGCACATACGCTGGCAGAGACAAACTCGGTATAATAAAGTTTATTTTGTATGAAGAACATACCGTGTTAGTCTCAGTGAGGCAAACACCACACATTTCAAGTATTATGTCACTATTTTATTCCATTGTTTGGTGTTTTCTTTTTCTAAGAACCCGATTAGCAAATGTATGTCAAACATCAATAGCTATAAAATCAAGAAAAACAACACATCCACAACCTGTGTACCCTCCCTTGTACGCTCTACCCCATTTCTTCACCTGTTTCCTCACCTTCCAATCCATTACGGAAGACATATCCTGTTTTCAAAAGTGCGAGCATCAACCAATTAGAAACAGGGATACGCACCTGAAAACAAACACAAAAAACATAATAAAACAGGAAAACCAGCTAAATCATTATATATATATATATATATATATATATATATATATATATATACAGTACTGTGCAAAAGTTTTAGGCAGGTGTGAAAAAATGCTGTAAAGTAAGAATGCTTTCAAAATAGACATGTTAATAGTTTATATTTATCAATTAACAAAATGCAAAGTGAGTGAACAGAAGAAAAATCTACATCAAATCAATATTTGGTGTGACCACCCTTGCCTTCAAAACAGCATCAATTCTGACCAAATCCCCAACTCCATTTGCAGAAATGCAGCCCCAAACTTGCAAGGAACCTCCACCATGCTTCACTGTTGCCTGCAGACACTCACTCATTCGTGTACCGCTCTCCAGCCCTTCGGCGAACAAACTGCCTCTGCTACAGCCAAATATTTCAAATTTTGACTCATCAGTCCAGAGCACCTGCTGCCATTTTCTGCACCCCAGTTCCACTTTTTCATGCCAAAGCTGCCTGATTCCAGCCTTGCTGAAGCACCCCAGATCATCACCGATCCTCCACCACATTTCACAGTGGGTGCGAGACACTGGGGCTTGTAGGCCTCTCTTGTAGGACGCATGAATCAAGCCAAGTACAAGGTTGTCCTGGAAGAAAACTTGCTTCCTTCTGCTCTGACAATGTTCCCCAACTCTGAGGATTGGTTTTTCCAGCAGGACAATGCTCCATGCCACACAGCCAGGTCAATCAAGGTGTGGATGGAGGACCACCAGATCAAGACCCTGTCATGGCCAGCCCAATCTCCAGACCTGAACCCCATTGAAAACCTCTGGAATGTGATCAAGAGGAAGATGGATGGTCACAAGCCATCAAACAAAGCCGAGCTGCTTGAATTTTTGCGCCAGGAGTGGCATAAAGTCACCCAACATCAATGTGAAAGACTGGTGGAGAGCATGCAAAGACACATGAAAGTTGTGCTTGAAAAGCAGGGTTATTCCACCAAATATTGATTTCTGAACTCTTCCTAAGTTAAAACATTAGTATTGTGTTGTTTAAAAATGAATATGAACTTATTTTCTTTGCATTATTCGAGGTCTGACAACACTGCATCTTTTTTGTTATTTTGACCAGTTGTCATTTTCTGCAAATAAATGCTCTAAATGACAATATTTTTATTTGGAATTTGGGAGAAATGTTGTCAGTAGTTTTATAGAATAAAACAAAAATGTTCATTTTACCCAAACACATACCTATAAATAGTAAAACCAGAGAAACTGATAATTTTGCAGTGGTCTCTTAATTTTTTCCAGAGCTGTATATATATAATATAATTTATTTATTTTCATCTTCCATTCTGAATGTGCTGTGCCTAGCCAAGCTTATGGCTGTTCAAATTAAAAATAGCAGGTGGGATTTTATGTGGTACTCGCCACAAGGTGCCAAATGCTATATCTGCATGCTGCAGTATAAGCAGTATTTTGAGATATGCACATGCGTCACTGGTTCATTGCATTTGTCCGTGTGATAACTTACTCTATTATTAATGTATTTTTTAAATACTTTCGGTATTATAAATGAGATGTACTTTTAAAACATCAAAACAACACGCCTCAAAATAATGCAAAATTCAGCATTACAGTGCCTAGAGAAAGTCTACACCCCCTTTCAAAATGTTCACCTTTTGTTGCCTTATAGCCTGGAATTAAATGATTTCAGTAGAAGCAGCAAGACGATTTGTGAGGCATTTCTGTCGCTCTGCATTGGCCACTAGCAAGCTGAAAAAACGGCAAGTTCAGCTCGACTACAAACAAACCAAGCTTCTGAGCGACTGCGCCACACGGGGGAGCTCTTCGCTCTTCATGTTGGTGCGCTTATATGAGCAATGACTGGCTGTTCAGACTGTCCTGACTAATGAAACTGTCAAAAAAGCGGCCACTCGCAAGTCACTGTTAAAAGTAAAAAAGTAACGTCTGGAACCTGATAGAGCAGTTGTTACCTGTACTAAGACCGCTGGCAAAAGCAACCACTATTATGTGAGCAGAACAGCATGTGGGGCTTTCTTTCATTTACCCTGTCATTATGAATTTGTTGGACAGCAACCTCAAGCCAACAGACGGTGACATGGGAGCTACATGAGCCTTTTAAGGCAGAAGTCAGCAAGCAACTAACAAAACGATTCAAACTGGATCAGCAAGGACTTGCGGAAACACTTCCCATCATGGACCCATGTTTCAAGCACCTGCAGTTTCTACAGAATGACGTGAGAGAGGCAGCCAAACACCATCTTTCAGAATTGGTTCTGAATCTGAACCAGTCAAGATCCTGTGATTCTGATTCTGCTGCTGCCGCCTGCCGGCCCTGTGATAGTGACGCCTCAAAGTGCTGCCGCGGACACGGAGCCTCAAACAAAAAGTCCAAAATTGAAATGGACTATGCAGAAATGTTTTGGACGTCACTTCGAGGAAGGAAGAAAACCACGGTCAGCAACAGATGACAGCGAAATAAATGATTACCTCAAGGTGACCCCTCACATTCCAACAACGGACACCCCTTACTGTGGTGGAAGAAAAGGGAAGACCGATATCCCCGTCTGGCAGCTTTAGCAAGGAATATGTTGCTACACCCTGCACAAGCACTCTGAGTGAGAGAATATTTTCTTTTGCTGGAAATACCGTCAACTGACACAGATCAAGTCTCCACCCAGGTCATGTTGATGTCCTTGTGTTCCTTAACATAAATTTAAAAACCAGTGAAAAGGAACTGACACCAAGGAATGATGTATCTGAGTCTGAATAAAGATCGATACTGACAGTTTCCTACATGCTGGAAAAAAAACCGTATTTTGTTTGTTTAATGCCAGCAATATATTGTGTTTCTTATATGAAAGGCTTTGATTTTTATTTATTTTATTATTATTTTTCCATGGTAGGCTATGGTATTGCATCAGAACCAAAATATGAGTGTTTCTGTTTACTGTAACACATAAGCATATTGCCTGAACTAATGATTCAAATCCTTTAAAAAAAATAAAAGTAATCAGTAACTTGAATATGAATCAATAATTCTGATCATAGGCTGAATAATTCTACAAAAAATAGTGGTTAAACAGCAATGTTGCCTTTGTTGCTTTTCACTATGGCCATGCAGTACTATAGTTGAAGTCTTTTCTACCGGTTGGTTTTACAATGACATACAAATTTGTTTGTTACATAACTGCATTTCAGTTCTCTCCGCTTTAATCATCAAAATTGAAGTCATTGTTTCTGGTAAAGAGGAGATCTTATGTAAGATTATTCATCTCTGATGCATCAGAGAACTACTTAATAAAAGAATTAAACAGTGATGTGTTGTTTTTTGTTTCTTTGTGTGCTACATCCCGACTAGTTCAACTAATTTACCCTCAACTATTCAACCCTATAAAATTAGTAGTCGTTCTACACCTAATATGTATATGTCATTCAGAACGTGCTCACAAGGTACCAAACGCTATTTGCGTGCTGCATTAAGCACTATTGGGATTGTTGTGAGAGATTCGCATGCGTCAGTGTGGTTCATAAAATTTTTTCCATGCGATTTACTTGCACTGTTAATGTATTTTTAAAATGTGAACTTTCGGTATTATAAATGAGGCCTATGGCAGCTCTAAAGGAGTTAGTCTTCCACGGCTGAGCTGGGAGACCTGTGCATACGGCAACAATAACCTGGGTGCTTCACAAAACTGGCCTTTATGGGAGAGTGGCAAAAAGAAAGCCATTGTTGAAAAAAGCTCATATCAAATCTCAGCTAGAGTTTGCCAGAAGGCATGTTTGAGACTCTGAGACCAAGTGGAAGAAGATTCTATGGTCTGATGAGACCAAAATAGAGCTTTTTGGCCTCAACGCTTAGCGCTATGTTTGGCGCAAGCCTAACACTGCACATCATCCTGAGATCACCATCCCTACCGTGAAGCATGGTGGTGGCAGCATCATGCCATGGGGATGCTTCTCTGCGTCAGGGCCTGGAAAGCTTGTGAAGATACAGGACAAAATGGATGCAGCAAAGTACAGAGAAATCCTGGAGGAAAACCTGCTGAAGTCTGCAAGAGACCTGGGACTTGGGAGAAGATTCATCTTCCAGCAGGACAATGACCCCAAACATACAGCCAAAGCCACACTGGAGTGGCTTAAAAACAAAAAGGTCAATGTCCTGGAGTGGCCCAGTCAAAGCCCGGACCTCAATCCAATTGAGAATATGTGGAAAGAGTTGAAAATTGCTGTTCACCAAAGGACCCCATCCAACTTGACAGAGCTTGAGCAATTTTGCAAAGACGAATGGGCAAAAATTGCAGTGTCCAGATGTGCAAAGCTGGTAGAGACTTATCCAAATAGACTAATGGCTGTAATTGCTGCCAAAGGTGCCTCTACCAAATATTGACTCAAGGGGGTGAATACTTATGCAATCAATTATTTTCTGTTTTGTATTTGTAATTAATTTAGAACAATTTGTAGATTTTATTTTTCACTTTGACATTATGGACTTTTTTCGTGTTGATCAGTTGCAAAAACTCCTAATTAAATCAATTTTGATTGTTGTAACACAATAAAATGTGGAAAAGTCCAAGGGGGGGTGAATACTTTTGAGAGCCACTGTAAATATCTGTTAACGTCTATATGTACAGTACCAGTCAAAAGTTTGAGTACACCTGCTTGAAACCAGGTTTTTCATGATTATCTATGCTTTTAACTGCATAAACTTGTCTGTAAACACTTAATATTTCATTATATGATACGTGTACTTATATAAGCTGATAATCATAAGTGAATTGCATTCAAAAATTGTATTTTTAAATGAAAATGTAAATCTTCAAACCTTCAATTTCATGAAATGGTCACCCAAAGCAAGGGGATTTCAGTCTGAAGCCCAAGTCAGTTAAAAGTCTGAAATATGTATAACACGGTGTTAGAACACTGGCCTAAGTATAAAAGTGTCTTTGTTAGATGTTCTCCGCGTTAACTAGCATGTTACCTAATTAACCTTTTGTCACAAATTATTGTTAACAGGTGAGGGTCCATGATTACTATAAATATAGGTAGCATAGGCACAAGTTTGTCATTCCTGAATGTAAGGGAGCAGAAAATGGCAAAATACACTCAGTTAAGCAAAGAAAAAGACTGTAATTACTTTAAGAAATGAAGGTCAATCTTTAAGACAAATCGCAAGAACTTTGCAAGTGTCTCTAACTGCTGTGGCCAAGACCATCAAACAATTTGAAGAAACTGGCACTCATGAGGACCGAACAAGGTCAGGCAGGCCAAGGGTGACCTCAGAATCAGAGAACAAGTTCATTCGAGTCACAAGTCTGCGAAACCGGCGATTAACTGTCCCTGAAATACAAGCTCAGCTAAATGCTACTAGAAGTACAGATGTTTCAACATCAACTGTTCAGAGGAGATTGCGTGGAGCTGGCCTAACTGGAAGAATTGCTGCAAATAAACCATTGTTAAGAGTGCAGAATAAGAGGAAGAGACTTGCCTGGGCCAAAAAACACAGAAACTGGACGTTTGAGGAGTGGAAGTCGGTCTTATGGACCGATGAGTCAAAATTTGAAATGTTTGGCTCCAACTGCCGAGTATTTGTAAGATGCAGAGAGGGTGAGCGCATGAGTTCTGCATGTGTGGTTCCCACTGTCAAGCATGGAGGAGGCAGTGTCGTGGTCTGGGGTTGCTTTGCTGGTGACAGAGTTGGTGATCTTTACCAAGTCCATGGCAAGCTCAACCAGCATGGCTATCATAGCATACTTCAGAGGCATGCCATTCCATCAGGATTACAGCTAGTTTGGCAGTCTTTCATTCTTCAGCAAGATAATGACCCAAAACACACCTCAAAGTTGTGCAAGAACTATCTGGCGAAGAAGGAAAGTGAAGGACAACTCAATCTAATGACCTGGCCTGCCCAGTCTCCAGACCTCAATCCCATAAAACTTGTATGGGACGAACTGGACAGAAGAGTCAAAGCAAAGCTACCCACAAGTGCCCTACATCTCTGGGAATTGCTGCAGAAGAGCTGGGAAGACATGTCGGGTGATTTCCTGCTGAAACTTGTTAACCGAATGCCTCGTGTTTGTGAGGCTGTTATTAAGGCAAAGGGTGGCTATTTTGAGGAATCCAAGATTTAGAGACAATTTTCTTGAACATTGCTTTGATACTCCTTATGTTTTGTTTTGTATATTGTAACATGTGTTTTCATTTTCAAGTATTTACAGAAACGTATACGACGTAAAACATTGTCAATTATGAAAAAAACCTAGTTTCCAGCAAGTGTACTCAAACTTTTGACTGGTACTGTATATATGTTTCATATTGCAATTGTGTTACATTTTTCTGTGTTTGGGAAGACTTCAATATTATCAATACCGAAATACGTGCATGATATCAATACACAATGTTCATATCGATGCCCACCCCTAATTAATTATTTGTGATAAAAAACAGAATTAAAAACTCTTGTGTTCCCTATGTTCCGACCAATCCGAAATGAGCGAGTTCTCCCATTTTCATAGGGATGGTTTCATAATGGGTTTGTTTTCAGTGCCAATATACCGTCTTTTTCTTTTTATTGTAGGCCTTGATTAAATTCAAAAGCTACTTGTATTTTGAGGAAAAGGACTTTGTAGATAAAGCA
This sequence comes from Acipenser oxyrinchus oxyrinchus, assembly GCA_030684275.1. Taxonomy (NCBI): domain Eukaryota; kingdom Metazoa; phylum Chordata; class Actinopteri; order Acipenseriformes; family Acipenseridae; genus Acipenser; species Acipenser oxyrinchus. The sequence goes on along the minus strand of CM060283.1, from coordinate 4,282,192 downwards.
GAGAAGAGCCTCAAACCAGTGAGCTCCAGCAAAGTAAGTGAACGGCATTCGGTAACACTGTCTTAATACAGTATATACGTTTGTTGCATACTTTTAAATTAGCATCTGGCTTGGCACATAATCCATTGTATGTGCACAGTATGTCTATTTGACAAAAACTAGCTGGATTTAGTCTTCGGACCAATTATTACTTGAGCCATTTAATAGATTGAGAGACTTCTAGTCTGAACGTTTGTCATTGAATTTATTAGGTTTCTTTTAGTATTTCTAAATTAAGCATTATTTAGGATTTTAATATCTATGGAAAATCTAACCCCTCATTAAATACATTTTCTAGCAATAAATGTCCAGTTGTCTTCACTGTGTCTTCCAACGATGTTACTGCTATTTTCAGCTTTTACATTTTGGCAAAACAACGTGAAACTTGGTAAGGTCAATTGGAAACATGGTCCAGAACGCAACTGAAACTTATTTCTGTGAGCTAACTCTTACAGATGTAGAAATAAAATGTGTTTTCTTTTATCCCCCAGATGATATTTTTTAGGAATGGTGTTAGTCAAGGAGTCGCGTTCGAAGACCTATTTGAAGGAATTTACTTCCCTGCCATCTCCTTGTATAAAAGCTGCACTGTAAGTACTTGCCGTTTGTAGGAAAAGCATCTCTAGGCCAGAAGATCAATTATGGGATCTGTACATTCTCCATCTACCAGTATCTATTCATGGTTATGTATGTGACTAATAATGACTGGCTGTAAATGGCATTGCTTTCATTGATTACAGTACAGGAGCTAATTAGCCAGGCATCATATATGGTTCTTTTTAATTGTGTTTATACACCAACACTGTTTTTTTTCTTCTTTTCTTCCAGGTGTCTGTAAATTTTGGACCGCATTTTAAGTACCCTCCAAAGGACGTCACATACCAACCAGTAAGTCTTGCGTTATTGATCTTGTAGAATTACTTTTAAACATTTAACATACATGGTTAGTCCCTAGCACTAGCCCTGCACCCAGTCCTGGCTTTCTAAACTAGGGTCATTTATATTGTTTTAATGGCAGTGTCTGGAATTTTAAGCAATTGGGTAACAGGAAAATCTGCTCTTAACTGATCCTACTAACAGAGAAGTGAAAAACAGTAATACGTCTTGCTTCTGTGACGACCTGGGCATTTACCTTATTGAGTGTAGTTCTGAAACCAAGGACTGTGTGCAGGACTAGGAATAGATGCCCAGCATTTTAAGTGACAAATGTCATTGTTCTGCCTCAGATGAGCGACATGGGCTGGGGCGCAGTGATCGACCACACTCTGGCGGACATACTGTATCACGTGGAGACCGAAGTTGACGGCCGCCATAGCCCTCCCTGGGAGCCCTGAACCCTGAGTTGATGTCTGAAACCTCTGGACACCTTCCTGCTGCTCTGTACTGAGACCTATCTAAACCAGCAGGCTGACCCACGAACAAGTGTACCAGGGAACAACAAGCATTGTAACACAACACATTCAAATAGTACTTTTGAATTGGGGATATGACCCACAAAGCCTTGTCAAATATGTATGTGCTGCTCCAAAATGAAACAAAGGTTTGGAATGTGAGTCAACCTAAAACATAGTTAATATTCCATATTTTCTATATATTGCACATTAGAAAGTGTAGTCCCTAGGCTTTCAATATCATTCCCTACCTTTTGTCTTCAGTACCTCCTTTATCATTGTGAAGTTGAACTTTTAATTTCTGATACATTTTCACAGTGAAGTCATAAAGATATTGAAGCCCTCATTTCTGCTTGCTATTCAATTTAGTTCTAACTGGAAAAGGACTTCCTGTTTTTTACTGAAACTGTGGGATGATTAATGTCTTTTTAAGTGAGTGTTGGATATCAAATACCAGCTCTATGCTTATTTGAAAATTAAGGAAATATATAAGAAATTCAAAGTTGAAATGGGGGTTATTGAAAATGATAATGAAGCTGTTGTAATTAAAGGAAGAAAAATTAGTATGTTGTGTCTCCGGTATCCTTAAATCCGCCAAGGTCATGATATGCGGCTAACAGATTCAAATAAACTAAAAACAATTGCTTGGATTAGGCTAAACCTGTCTCTCTGGAACCCAAAATGCTTCCCTCCATTGTAGCAGAAAAGATCACATCTGGTGTAGGCACATTTGGGACTCAAACCCTGGGTAGCAGAATAATTCTAATTACCAGGGATAAATGGGTAACAACTCTTGCCTTACATTATTATCACAAATCATTTAGCTGAAGTTTTTAGCAGCACATTGAGTATGTGGGACCAGGTGGAGTCCAAATACCTGCTGCACAGGAAGTTAATTTAGGCAAAACAATCTACAGTAAAATAAAACATTGAGCTAATAAAAGGTAAGATACTTTTAAATGTGCAAAATCTTATGTACAGTATTGCCTGTTTCAAAACATGGTGCTGCGTGCTAACGCTGTAAATTTGTTTTTTTCAATTTTAAAGTCTACCAATTTTTTTCAAGGTTTGGGCAGCTACTTTCCTTTTCACTCTGGTTCTTTATTTTTCTGTTATTTGACTGGCAAGCCTGAATTATGATTCCATGTAACCTTTGTTAACCAGTTCCATGTTTTTGAGCAGGGGCTCTGGTGTGTGTTCAATCTTGTGTCTTTGCTTCAGATTCTGTGTTGACCATTTTGGCAAACCAGTTGCCTCCTGTACATAAAGGCTGCAGCATCATCGTCCCCATCATTTTAGGAGTAAAATACCTTAAGTTACCTAAGGTTTAGCTTTTTTTATTATTTTGTATTGAAACTGGTTTTAAATAAACTATTTGAAAAGCAAAATAATTAAGTTTTTTAGGGGGTTTTTTTGCTGAGAAATTTTGAAGACTACCGCTGTAATAATCTGTGTTTTAGACAACTGAAAAGGAAACCCAGTCAGAAGAATTTCTAACACCATGAAACACATCACTTCAAGAACCAAAACTTTTTATATCCAATTTTCTTGCCTCTCAGTAATATAACCAGGGCTTCAGTTTTTCGGTGTTTATGCATTTCATTTTTCAGTGTTTTATTTTGAGTAGATAACCCGAAATAGTTTTTAAAAATTTCATTGTGGAAGACAGCAAAGGAAACAAGGCACAGGATTATCAGGTTACTATACATATTGTGCCAGAAAAAAAAAAAAAAAAACACCCAAGAATTTAAGGCCCTGTCCACACTATGCCTTTAACCGTATTAGTTGCATTTAAGCCGGCTTAAAAGTGCTAAATACGGTTTGCGTCCACACTACGCAGCATTTAATACCGGACTCGAGACCACCTCAGGACCACCTAGTGCAGTTTGTCAGAAGTGTGGACGCTGTAATACCAAACTACATTTTTTTTGTGTATCCTCCAATATCCCAAAATGCTTTGTGGTATGTTTGGCGAAATACTCAGAGCAGGCGCCCGAAGGACTTGCTATCAGTGTACACTCCGCACTAGGTATTCATTTTTATGCTTCATAAAATCTGTCAGGACATCTCTGTTAAACTAGTGGGAAAATAACAAAAATGCAATGTTAAATTAGGCGACTGCAAAAATGAAATGCAAGTTAAAAGTAGGATCGGGAATGAACAAATTACGTAATTTGTCAGCTCTGTTTGAAATAAAAGGACCAGAATTAGGCTCAGGCAAGATATGAAGGTAAAAACAAAGATTGTTTTGTAATTAACAGCTTTTTCTGAGTTTAATTATAAAACAAAATCAGCTCAATTTGTTTAAAGGGACTTCACCTGATTAAAAATAAAACCTGAAAACTTCAAGCCATACTTGTGTGTGTTCGGATTTATTATTATTATTATTATTATTATTATTATTATTATTATTATTATTATTTATTTGTTAGCATATGTGAAAGCGATAGCGAGCGAAAGGGTGGGGCGGGGCTGGAGATGCCTAGTGAGTGCTGATATGCAGGGCCTTTTAAACCCGTTTGACTGTAGGCTACGCGCTGCCCCAGTCGTGTGACTGCACGTAGTCCAGGCTAGACACCCCTGTCCAGTTGCTGTGATCGAGACTGTGTGAAATAGCTCGCTCGAGTTTTCTGGAGTTCATACTGACCAGCTCTTTGTCTGTCATGGGACACGGACCCTAGGACAGCCCCTCTCAAAGCAGTGTCTGTCATATTGGATTGTGGACACAGTCTCAACTGCGTATGATGGTGCTGGCTTGCCCCCACCTAGAAGGGTAGCCGCAGACTCCAGTAGAGGGTTGGCTACATCTTGGGCCCTCTTCAGAGGGTTCCTCGCTGTCTGATATTTGCACTGTCCGATATACTTTCTCCAGGTTCTACCACCTTAATATGGTAGATCCTGCCCTGCCTTCCTTGAGGGTGTAAGCTCACACCGCTAACCGTTTATGCGGTTCTGATTCATCTCTCATATGCTGCCGTTCCTTCTCCCTCGCGACAGCTCTGGTATTCATTATCCCATAAATAATGTCATTGGTGGTCGTCTTCGAATTGAAAGGGAACGTTAGGTTACTTTACCGTAACCCTGGTTCCCTGAAAGAGAAGACGACCGCCAACTGTGAGGTCGCATGAGTCGCATTCACAGGTTCGATGGAAAAAGAGAAATGGCTTCCTCAGGATGAAGGTTTTATCCCTCGGTGGGCAGGACCGAGTGTGTCATCACAGGAAGGGGCTTATCGGCAGCTCTGGTATAGAGAGCTAAGCGATACCTTCCCAATGGGCAGGCATATCCTATACATAATGTCGTTGGTGGTCGTCTTCTTTTTCAGGGAACCAGGGTTACGGTAACCTAACGTTCCTTTGAAAACCAGGCTTTAATCACTGATTGGTAGGTGCACAGACGGCGATTCCGTGAGTGCTCTGGGGCTCAAGCACCAATGGGGGAAAATAAGGTCCTGCATAGTGCAATAAATCACCTGTTCTGTCAAATTACATTGTGAATGCTTCACAATCAGAACAGTTATTGCAGCGTTTAAAAATTAAAACATTCACTGGCGGCTCTAACAAACGGGAAGGCGATCCTTCACATATTCAAATCCATTTATACAAAGTCTCCCAGCTTTCTTGAAAAGATCTGCGTTTCCCTTGTTTTTCTTTTGTGATTGTTATGCTCTCATTAGTATCCAACCTAGTAGATTCAGTGTCTGTCAGTTCTGGCAGATTCTACTGTACTTGCTGAAGCAGCTTTCTCCCACTGCAAATTAAAAATAAATAAATAAATAAAATGTAGCCAACTTGCTAACAATTTCTTCCCGAGGGTTACAGTGAAACATACTGCCTTTTTTAAATTGAGACTTTAGTGAAGACTGTGTGAGTACATTAATTATTGTAGGTAGTAATTCATAATTATTTAGTCACAAACAGGCTGTAACCCCCCAACTCCACAAACCAGCAAGCATTTTTGTAAATAGCAACACACGTTAAGCATTTTTATTTGTAAGCATTTTATTTGTGTCATCGGTGTCAATTTCAGACGGAGCTTCGTGGGTGGCAAGGTGAGAATTGTTTTTCCAGTCATCCCGTTTGGTGCTGTCAGTGTTAGTTTTTCACACACAGAACAGCAGCCGCTAAGTAATGAGGTGAACACAGGTGACTGATCGATCTGTAGGAGCCTTTACTAAGGTGCCTTTGTTAAAAAAATAAATACATAAATAAATAAAATCTAAATTTACAGCTGTTTATTTTTTCGGAAAATAAAACTAAGCCTAAGTCTCCAACTGTTGTTGTTGATTCCAACGTAGGCACTTCACAGAAGGACCAGTAAGTTTCACAAGATACGAGCCCAAGGGATATTGTTAGTTTCTAAACCTGGGTTACAAACATTCCCATTATGTTAAAAATATACAACATTGAGTTCGCATTTTTCTCTAACCGTCTGCCTTTACTTGGCTTTGAACCTACTTTGAGCTTGATCTAAGTGTCAGCCCTGAACTGCCATCCTCATTCCATTTTAATGTGCCATCTCTAGCTCAAAGGCAAATCGAGAGAAAATAACACAATTGGAGCAATAGTAAAAAGAACAATTGCAACACCAAAAAAGAAAGGGAAATGTTCTTTAAGGATAAATAACGTGAAAATGGAGACAGGGTGCTGGCTGCACTTTAAAATCCACAGCTCTACCCCCAACAGGGAAGTATTTTCAATTTAGGTCAATTCAGGTCAATTCCAATCCCTTTAAAACATACCACCACCTCCACCCCCCCCCAAAGTAAAGTTTTCCATTCATGCATAATTAAATAGATACAATAAATAACAACATATACAGCATATCTGTGAATTAATATAATTGCAAGTTAATAAATAATTGGCTACTTTACAATAAAGGCATTTGCTTCATTACCTACAGCAGAGCCTGGGATTCTACCCCGTGCCGTAGCACCTGCTGTGTCAGTGCGTCAGTGTAGGTAGGGAAGGTGTTTAGTGTCTAGGTGTTTAGTGTCTAGGCTTTTGGAAATCTGACGGATTTTTTTTAAAAAGTCAGTAATTTTATAGCACTCTTTCATGTAGCCAAGTTTCGTCACTCACAGCAAGAGATACGAAGGCCTATTAAAGTTCATGCAAAAGTGCAACATTTTTCTAATTGAACAAGCTATTAAATGGCTATCAATTGTCATACTCATCCATAATAACGACATCCTACTGTTAGGCCCCACGTGGAGACAAAAATTGGAATACACACATCAAATAAAAATGAGTTAGGCTACTTTATCACAAATATGTGTGCATCCTGTAGTAAATTTCAATATCCACAAACATGTACAGTATTTTTCTTGTAACTACAATTTTGTAAAACAAATGGACTGAAGGTGAAAACAAATTATGTGCTTATTCAATCCGGTTAAGAAAGAGTCCACCCACTCCTGCATTGGCAATTGCGACTGTGTCTGCTTCTATAGAGGCTGCTGTGTGTACAGTATGCATGCAGTGCGGTGTTGGGCTGTTCTGAGGGGTCAGCAGGGTAGAGCTATGGTCTCCATGCGGTCACGCAGGTGCTGGGCGAAGTCCATTTGGGTTTGGGACAGGACCTGGTTAATGATGGTTTTCGGAAGCCAACCCTGCATTGGTGAGAAAAAGATTGATCAAGAATTGAAGCTGGAAAGCACCAGCCAGTTGCACCCACACCACTACTAGCTGAGGCAAAAATAGTCGAATAGGTCTACTAGTTGTCACTTAAAATATATGAATAAAACACATGTATTTGTATTAGTTGACTCTCCATTTCTGAAGTCAACTATGCATTGCTAACCCTAATACCTACCAGTTTTAAGGATTTCAGGTACGTTCCTAATTAGCATGCACAATCAGGATTTGAGTGGTTCAATTTCTTCAGGTCCAAGGATAACAAAAAAGTGATCCTTAGCAAAACTGGGTTAGTATGCACATAAATCACCCATAAGCACAAATCTTATTCAGCCTAATGTAGGTAATCAGGGTTTCCGCTAGAAACTGCTGCCAGTCACAGTGACTGGTCACTAAATATTATACTGCCTATGACATGTCACCCTGTATTGTCTTACTCTACTGTATTATGGGGTGTTTTATTTCATTTTATTTTTCCAAGTATCGATACTTCTCAACAGCTTGATGTATTGTACTATATTGCTTCTTATTAAAACGGGCATTAGCCTGGCCAAGACATTAGTGGATAAAACCCTAACAAAACTGTTCATTGGTAATGTAAAGGCATGATAACTAAGGCTTCCCACTCCAAAGGCTCCAGTTTGTAAAGATCTCTTACCTTCAGGTCTATGCTGAGAAGCCAGGTGAACTTTGTCTTGGTTGGGTCCTCAGCATTGGGCCGAAGAACAATACAGGTGGGGCCGTTCTCCGCTCTAGAACGAAGAAACAGTTTGGACACGAATATACAGCTCTCTGTCTATCTGTTGCTGCTGGTACATTATATAGTTATCTACCAACTGTGAGCAATAAAAACAAGTAATATTCTAATCATCTTCAACCATTTCTATGCATTTATAATTGAGACTTAACGCAATACAGATAGCTGGTGATTTATCAATATGTAATCCCACAGTCATTTTCAGTCTTGTGCCCATTCTCAGATTGCACCAGTGTCAATATTACAGACAGTTTTTTTTTTCATTTTTAAATGCAGCAACAGAATGCTATGCCATGCAAAAATGACAGCCTTTTAATTATTTGTTTTTAATGAGCCACTGTATGTTAGCATTTTACTGCTTACAAATTAAGCCAGTTTCTATTTTGTTCTATAGCACCTGGACCAGCTAAATTAGGGTGAAAACAACCATGTGAAGGCCTGTAATTTGCCGTTCACTAAAAATATGTATTAATGAACTATTTAATTACCCACCAATTGGCTTGTGTATATAATCCATCTACTGCATCTATTGTAACTGCAACAATTACCGTCTACCAAGCAAATGTAATAGTCCAAACAGTAGCCCTAAGCTAACACAAAGTATTAAACTACTGTCACATTTTTAACTGGTAAATTACAACAGTAAAGCTCTCCCTTGGAAACAAACCCAAACCCAGGTTTGCAGAATATGGACTTCTCTGGATAATCCTATCGAGGGGGAATACACCGGAGAATAATGCCAGCTGGTCGCTGATCTTGACGCTAGGGTGGCGGCCTTGAGGCAAGACTGGCTGGACTGCACAGCACAATAGAAGTGGAAGATTTTATAGAACAGTCTTTTAGAGAGGTGTGCACTCAAATAGAGGAGGGGGGGAGTGAACAGTCCGTACCAGCTAGGGACTGGGTTACAGTGGGACAAAAAAAGGAGTGCACCCTCTACCAAAACAGCTGGGCTGGATAAGTCTTTAAGACTTTGAACATAGCTGATGGAGGCCCAGGACAGGGTCTTCTGATGGAACGGTAATTGTGCTGGCTCTGTGGGATCGGGGGAGGGGCGTCTGATTGCAGACGAGGAGTAAAGAGAGATTCCGCAGACAAAGCTTTGTGATGGATTTAATAGAGCTAAAGTAGGACCAGTCTTTCTGGTGAAGTTGCGCTTTGGACGGCGCTGTTGCTGATGTGGAGACTGGATGGAGCAGGAAAGACTAACATTGGAGCTCTTGAAGCCGAAAAGAGAAGCTGAATGAAAAGAAATATCACCTGAGCAGGTAGGAAAAAATGATTGATAATATCTTGGCAGCGTTGTGCAGAGAAATGATCTGCAGTGAGCGAGATAACAAAGTTTAGATATTAGCAGTGGAGCACGAAACGACAGCGTCTGAACATTTGCTACAAAACTAAACACTCGACAGCAAAGGTGCAAGTGATCAGGGCTTAAATAGAAAATAGATACTAATTAACAGGAAATTAGAAGCCCTCAGCTCCACGCCCCCTGAACCACGCAGGCTAACATTTAACAGAGAAAAGTGTAAAGTACTGCACGCAGGCAATAAAAATGTGCATTATAAATATCATATGGGAGATACTGAAATTGAAGAAGGACTCTATGAAAACAACCTAGGAGTTTATGTTGACTCAGAAATGTCTTCATCTAGACAATGTGGGGAATCTATAAAAAAGGCCAACAAGATGCTCAGATATATTGTGAGAAGTGTTGAATTTAAATCAAGGGAAGTAATGTTAAAACTTTACAATGCATTAGTAAGACCTCACCTAGAATATTGTGTTCAGTTCTGGTCACCTCCTTACAAAAAGGATATTGCTGCTCTAGAAAGAGAGCAAAGAAGAGCAACCAGAATTATCCCGGGTTTAAAAGGCATGTCGTATGCAGACAGGCTAAAATAACTGAATCTATTCAGTCTTGAACAAAGAAAACTACGCGGTGATCTGATTCAAGCATTCAAAATCCTAAAAGGTATAGACAATGTTGACCCAGGGGGCTTTTTGACCTGAAAAAAGAAACAAGGACCAGGGGTCACAAATGGAGATTAGATAAAGGGGCATTCAGAACAGAAAATAGGAGGCACTTTTTTACACAAAGAATTGTGAGGGTCTGGAACCAACTCCCCAGTAATGTTGTTGAAGCTGACACCCTGGGATCCTTCAAGAAGCTGCTTGATGAGATTCTGGGATCAATAAGCTACTAACAACCAAACGAGCAAGATGGGCAGAATGGCCTCCTCTCGTTTGTAAACTTTCTTATGTTCTTAAGATGAAGTAGAAAACCCAATTAAATTTTAGCGACCAGGGGCCAAAACCCTACATTTTTTAACCGCCGGCAAGGCAACAGGATCCCACTGACAAGCATCGACTAAAGGGATCAACAAGAAAGTTGTGGACCTTCCAAAACCTGTGCGGATCGGCAACACTGTATGGTGAATTTCTAATGTGTTTGATTACCAATAATATACGTTTCAGTATATATACTCTGTAATTAGTTTATATTAGTTTAGCGATTGTATGTTATGGCCTAGAATACCCATTTTTGAAATATTTTGTCTGATCACAGGCCACAGACTGTCACAGAACAGCAGACCACTGACAGTGACACTGTGAAATCTTTTCAAAGACGATAAATTACAAACATTACAATAATGTACAGTAGACATAAGGATGGATAAGATGGCATTATATAAGCAGATAAGACAACTTCAGCAATGAATATGGAAAAATCAACGTTTCTTTACTCACCATTATGTCAGTGTTTCAAATTTTCTGGTGCAGTAAAGTTCGGATAGATGTTTATAATCCAGAAATACAGGTTTATATTCTAGTATGGTAATACCATAACAACTGTTTACATGTTTTGCTGATGATTCACAATAATTAAAGTCTCTATATCATTTTAAAAGTGAGTGCCGATATTATGAGTTTCTGTCAAAAATTGCAATGGTGGTTTCCTTTCAATGATATTTATTTAAAAAAAATTTGACGTGCACTGAAAGTACCGTATCTGACTCGTTGCTTGCTTCTAAATTTCATGATATATTTAATTAAGTCGCCCTCCAGATAATCACTGTCGAGAAAGTGTGCGCCACAAACAACATGATCCACATGATCACTGCAGCTAGTTTTATTACTGTATACTGTACTTAATACGCACAGGCTTGACAAAGCGAGTTGTATTTTTCAAATCTTATTTTCATTAAAAAAATAAAAATAAAACACATGCCTTATATTTGGGCTAATACGGGTATATATATATATATATATATATATATATATATATATATATATATATATATATATATATATATACACACACAGTACTGTGCAAAAGTTTTAGGCAGGTGTGAAAAAGTGCTGTAAAGTAAGAATGCTTTCAAAAATAGGCATGTTAATAGATTATATTTATCAATTAACTAAATGCAAAGTGAGTGAACAGAACAGAAATCTAAATCAAATCCATATTTGGTGTGACAACCCTTTGCCTTCAAAACAGTATCAATTCTTCTAGGTACACTTGCACAAAGTCAGGGATTTTGTAGGCATATAGTCAGGTGTATGATTAAACAATTATACCAAACAGGTGCTAATGATCATCAATTCAATATGTAGGTTGAGACACAATCATTAACTGAAACAGAAACAGCTGTGTAGGAGGAATAAAACTGGGTGAGGAACAGCCAAACTCAGCTAACAAGGTGAGGTTGCTGAAGACAGTTTACTGTCAAAAGTCATACACCATGGCAAGACTGAGCACAGCAACAAGACACAAGGTAGTTATACTGCATCAGCAAGGTCTCTCCCAGGCAGAAATTTCAAGGCAGACAGGGGTTTCCAGATGTGCTGTCCAAGCTCTTTTGAAGAAGCACAAAGAAACGGGCAACGTTGAGGACCGTAGACGCAGTGGTCGGCCAAGGAAACTTACTGCAGCAGATGAAAGACACATCATGCTTACTTTCCTTCGCAATCGAAAGATGTCCAGCAGTGCCATCAGCTCAGAACTGACAGAAAACAGTGGGACCCTGGTACACCCATCTACTGTCCGGGGAAGTCTGGTCAGAAGTGGCCTTCATGGAAGACTTGCGGCCAAAAGCCATACCTCCGACGTGGAAACAAGGCCAAGCGACTCAACTATGCACGAAAACACAGGAACTGGGGTGCAGAAAATGGCAGCAGGTGCTCTGGACTGATGAGTCAAAATTTGAAATATTTGGCTGTAGCAGAAGGCAGTTTGTTCGCCGAAGGGCTGGAGAGCGCATACGAATGAGTGTCTGCAGGCAACAGTGAAGCATGGTGGAGGTTCCTTGCAAGTTTGGGGCTGCATTTCTGCAAATGGAGTTGGGGATTTGGTCAGAATTAATGGTCTCCTCAATGCTGAGAAGTACAGGCAGATACTTATCCATCATGCAATACCATCAGGGAGGCATCTGATTGGCCCCAAATTTATTCTGCAGCATGACAACGACCCCAAACATACAGCGAAAGTCATTAAGAACTATCTTCAGCGTAAAAAGAACAAAGAGTCCTGGAAGTGATGGTATGGCCCCCACAGAGCCCTGATCTCAACATCATCGAGTCTGTCTGGGATTACATGAAGAGAGAGAAGCAACTGAGGCTGCCTAAATCCACAGAAGAACTGTGGTTAGTTCTCCAAGATGTTTGGGCCAACCTACCTGCCGAAGTTCCTTCAAAACTGTGTGCAAGTGTGCCTAGAAGAATTGATGCTTGATGCTGTTTTGAAGGCAAAGGGTGGTCACACCAAATATGGATTTGATTTAGATTTTTCTTCTGTTCACTCACTTTGCATTTAGTTAATTGATAAATATAATCTATTAACATGACTATTTTTGAAAGCATTCTTACTTTACAGCACTTTTTCACACCTGCCTAAAACTTTTGCACAGTACTGTATATATATATATATATATATATATATATATAGATAGATAGATAGATAGATAGATAGATAGATAGATAGATAGATAGATAGATAGATAAAATAATAATGTTAATATTCTTAATAAACACTGCTGCATCCATTTCAGTGATAAAAAATTTAAAAAACCCCTGCAAGATACACTTTAAATATATGGCTTGTTATTGGTAGATATATTAACATACGCATGCTAACAGTTAAACAGTTTGCTCGGTTTGTTTTAAATGTAGTGCTGGATCAGACATTGTTGAGCTCCGTTATCACAGCTGCTTTAAGACTTTCGGAAAGTAAACTCTATCGCAGGGCAATGCTTGCTACTTATAGGTTGAAACAATAAGCACCTGCCCATATGGCATGGTTTAGTGCTAATTGATTGAAACACTAAATGCCAGCCCACACATGGCAATGCTAATTGGTTGAAACAGTTGATTCATGACATTATTATAGACAGTGCAGATCAAACATGCTCATAGCACACCACTTCCCACCAGTGGCACTGGAACCATTTTTAAAGTGGGGGTGCTGAAAGCCACTGAACAAAACTGTAACCCCTGTATATGAGATGGAAGCCATGCAAAGCCAGGTGGTGCTGCCCCACCCCTAGCAACCCTAGTTCCAGCGCCCTTGCTTCCCGCATGCTTGGGCATCAAAATAAATAAACAACAGCAATAAAAACGGATGTGCCACAGGGGCGGGCTAGTATGTCAAATTTACCTGCCCAGGACCAAATCCATCTGCATTTTGCGGGTGCTAATTTCGAACCCTGCAATTCCTCCAAAAGGGATTTCAGAAAATCATCGACTTTAATAGATTTTGAGGAGTTGCCCTTTTTATCAATCAGTGTTTATTTGTACATTTTTTACAGGCACTCGGGGACATAATGTACATCAATATTTATTATTAAATGAATGTGAGTTTAAATTATTAGTAAGTACACACGTTTAGACATGAAAGCTGAACATTAATATCAGCAAAGAACTACTAAGTTCCATGTTAATCAAGCAATTATTGTAGCCAATTTTATCACTAAAGTAAAATCAGGCTCATGTGATTTTGAAATGCCACTATTGTCTATATTTACTACTGCTTAATCTAAATAAAAAAATTTAAAAAAAGAAAAGAAAAAAGATTTTGGTGGGAATTGAACCTGAACTTGTTCATGGCCTGCGTCAACATTTGATCTTATTATGCATCGTACAAGTAGCCCCTCAGGACAATCATATGGAATGTGATGCATTTTGTCATATGTATAGTAATATAAAAGTTTAATTTCTTAAACACCCTATGGTAGTTCTATTAGAAGTTGTCACTTGTAAGTAAAATTCCCATCTTATGTACCCCTGTACTTTGGGGAATTTCACAGAAAACCTGTGCTGCTCCTTACCTGATGAAGCCTTTTTGCTCAGGCATGCCAGTGTATCGGGTGGACATGCCAGCAAGGAAGCAGGTGGAGCCACGCCTCTTGGCACAGCGCACGCTCACAAAGTCTCGGGGCCCCACGATGGTGCCTGCAGTCTCGGCTGCCATCTCGTGAGTCACCATGGTGTCCTGCCCAATCCTCTGGAGGATCTGATCAGTAGAGAGAAGAGGAATGAGCACCAGATACAGACTACATTCTGACTGAAGGCAGTATTGAGTGCCTGAAGGGTGAGTCATGCAATCAGGAGCTCCCTGGTTTGAATCGTGGTTGTGCTGAGTTGCCAGTCTTGGCAGGCCACCCACAGGTAGTTTCGGCAGTGTAAAACATACACCTAGGGTGTCACATACCCCCATTAGCACTGATCTTGGACTATCTAATATTCCCTTGGGTAAACTTTACGATTTAGTGTTAATCAAGGTCTGTGAAATTAGCTTAGATGGGTTGATATGCAAAGCAAACATCCCCTAAAGAAGCCGCAATTTAATTTGACCACCAGCGGCACAGTGCTGTGCATCAATCACTTTAAGGAATGAGCTATAAAGACAGGTTAAGGGAACTGAATCATTTAGCCTTGAACCAAGAAGAATTAGGAGGGACATGATTTAAGTCTTTCAAATCTTAAAAGAATTTGACAAAGTTAACCCTTGCCAATACTTTACGAGTAATACAGAAACCAGGACCAGAGGACACAGATGGAAGCGGAGATTGTCTCAGAGTAGGAGACACCTCTTCACACAGAGAGTGGTGAGGGTATGGAATGAGTTACCTAGCCATGGGGGATCCTTTAAGACCCAGCCAGTAACTAGGAACTCAATGAACACTGATGGGTCGTTTGTATATTGTCTTCTATTGTCATGTTCTAATGTACCTTGACTTGCTTGACGTTGGGGTTCCAGTCTCCCATCTGCTCCATGTTGTCCACCAGCTCCCCATACAGGCGGTCAGGGGACTGGTCCAGGACCACCTCTAGCTTGAAGACCTTGCCGATGTCCGGGAGCACCTTACTCAGCACCTTGTCTCCATTGGCCTGGTGCAGAGAGAATCCTTTATCCACATCACAAAACCAACACACAGTTCAGCACAACTAAACTCAGAGATCCAGGACTTCATGGCAGGCATGGCAGTCATGGGGTGTTCAGGTCAGGACTGCAGACTGCAGCTGGGAAGGGAAGCTCTCATGGTGCCTGACTGTAGCTAATGCCATCAACTTTCATGAGCACCAAAATGTAACAAGTAGCTATTACATTTTCATATTTAAAAAAATATATATTATTTAATTTCCAATCATTGTAAATGGTTCTTATTGAAATAATGCTTATTAAGTTTTTTTTTTTATGCACTACTGTGTTAAGCTGACCTGAGTTCAGGAGTAGCCCTCTGGTTCTAGATTCTCTTTCCACGTGTGTAAAGCAGGCTAGATCAGCGCATTTCCTTTTATATTGCTGTCAATTCACATCACCTCCTTTATAAAAGTTTACCACATTAATTTGCAACAGTAAATTTTCCAGTTTCCCCCATGCTATTCCCATGGTTATAATATGCATTGACCATAGTTTACCATGATTTGACGTTCTTTTTAATATGCTTTACCATACCGCTCTGGGCTTTACAATATTTTCACCATGTTTTATTACACTTTGGTTTGCTTTTGTACAGGGGTTAATTTGTGCCGGATCGCATATCCTTTACCTCTTGTCTGGCAAGCGAGAATTAAAAAACATATTTTTTGTTGTAAAAAAGAACTCTATATACATACCATGTACAAAAAAAAACGCTTTCCTGTTCCATGAATTGAATGACGAAAGTGTACTGTAGACCTAACGATATATTTTAGGATGCAACATTACTAGTATTTTTACAACCCAAACGCTGAAATGCCAACATTAAAAAAAAAAAAAAAAACTAGTGCTCTTAACAGCAGTGTCATCGCTCCTGTTCATCAGATTAGTCGGCCCGCCTCTAGTATTGAAGATTGCGTTAAAGCATGGCTTGGCAAAGGTGGGCATGCAGCTACCGACACCAACAATAAGACACGAAACCATGATCCACAAACACAGAACTTGAAGCATGTAGGAGCTGCTGTAAATTAAGGTCAGTACATTAGATTTAGTACAAGATGCTACCCCTCGTCCTTAAATATAAGGTCTGGTACCTTTTTGTTTACAAATTAACCCCTGGCTGTCCACAATACCTGTTTACTAGAAGGCTCCTACAACTGTACATGCACTTTGATGATCTAGCCTGCGTTACATATGGTGAACCTGGCAACAACACCTAATCTCCCTGGATGTGAATGGGTAAGAACATAAGAACATAAGAAAGTTTACAAACGAGAGGAGGCCATTCAGCCCATCTTGCTCGTTTGGTTGTTAGTAGCTTATTGATCCCAGAATCTCATCAAGCAGCTTCTTGAAGGATCCCAGGGTGTCAGCTTCAACAACATTACTGGGGAGTTGGTTCCAGACCTTCACAATTCTCTGTGTAAAAAAGTGCCTCCTATTTTCTGTTCTTTTTCAGGTCAAAAAAGTCCCCTGGGTCGACATTGTCTATACCTTTTAGGATTTTGAATGTTTGAATCAGATCACCGCGTAGTCTTCTTTGTTCAAGACTGAATAGATTCAATTCTTTTAGCCTGTCTGCATACGACATGCCTTTTAAATCCGGGATAATTCTGGTTGCTCTTCTTTGCACTCTTTCTAGAACAGCAATATCCTTTTTGTAAGGAGGTGACCAGAACTGAACACAATATTCTAGGTGAGGTCTTACTAATGCATTGTAAAGTTTTAACATTACTTCCCTTGTTTAAATTCAACACTTCTCACAATATATCCGAGCATCTTGTTGGCCTTTTTTATAGCTTCCCCACATTGTCTAGATGGAGACATTTCTGAGTCAACATAAACTCCTGGGTCTTTTTCATAGATTCCTTCTTCAATTTCAGTATCTCCCATATGATATTTATAATGCACATTTTTATTGCATGCGTGCAGTACTTTACACTTTTCTCTATTAAATGACATTTGCCATGTGTCTGCCCAGTTCTGAATGCTGTCTAGATAATTTTGAATGACCTTTGCTGCTGCAACAGTATGTGCAGTACATGTCACAGTGCCACACACAGTACCATAGAGATACTTACAGCCACAATCTCAGTCTTCCAGTTGTCCTGATCACTGAGGATGCTGATTGACTTCTGAAGAGCCTCCTTTCCTTGCTTCACGTAGGACATTTCCACCTCACTGTAGGGCTTCTCTTCAATCCTGGAGCCTGGACAAGCAGCATAGGGAAAATAATTAATACACAATGCAATGCAATGCAATGCAATGCATCACTGGGAGAAGCATCAATACAGAATGCAATGCAATGCAATGCAACAGTGATCAACATACAATGCAATGCAATGCAATGCAATGCATCACTGGGAGAAGCATCAATACAGATTGCAATGCGATACAACAGTGATCAACATACAATGCAATACAACAGTAACTTGCCCTTCGTACTGTATGTTTATACAATTGCTGTAGTTCTGTCATTCAGGTTTTTTTTATAATTCAACTTTTCATAAGAACATAGAAAGTTTACAAATGAGAGGAGGCCATTCGGCCCATCTTGCTCATTTGGTTGGTAGTAGCTTATTGATCCCAGAATCTCATCAAGCTGCTTCTTGAAGGATCCCAGGGTGTCAACTTCAACAACATTACTGAGGAGCTGGTTCCAGACCCTCACAATTCTCTGTGTAAAAAAGTTTTGTTCTGAGCCCCTTTATCTAATCTCCATTTGTGACCCCTGGTCCTTGTTTCTTTTTTCAGGTCGAAAAAGTCCCCTGGGTCGACATTGTCAATACCTTTTAGAATTTTGAATGCTTGAATCAGATCACCGCGTAGTCTTCTTTGTTCAAGACTGAATAGATTCAATTATTTTAGCCTGTCTGCATACGACAGGCCTTTTAAACCTGGGATAATTCTAGTTGCTCTTCTTTGCACTCTTTCTAGAGCAGCAATATCCTTTTTTTGTAATGAGGTGACCAGAACTGAACACAATATTCTAGATGAGGTCTTACTAATGTATTGTAAAGTTTTAACATTACTTCTCTTGATTTAAATTCAACACTTTTTACAATATATCCGAGCATCTTGGTGTCCTTTTTTTATAGCTTCCCCACATTGTCTAGATTAAGCCATTTCTGAGTCAACATAAATTCTGAGGGCTTTTTCATAGATTCCTTCTTCAATTTCAGTATCTCCCATATGGTATTTTTTATTGGTTTTAATGAAAAAAAAACATTTTAGGAAAATATTCAATAGTTACAAATGTGATCAGATATCTATGCTAGAAATTATTTATTGAAAACAAAAACACAAATTATAATATCTTAAATCTACGTACTACTGTTTACATTGAATATATGATGGGTTTTAAATAATGTATCAGTGCAGGTGTTTTCAAAATATTTATTTTTTGAGAATACCTTAATTTTTTCATAGTTACTGTTCTAATATTGTACTGCTTTGTCTGTGGCAATATATATATATATATATATATATATATATATATATATATATATATATATATATATTGGCCCTGTCCCGTCATGTAGTGCATGGTCTGTGTCTCCCCTGTGATTGGTCCCGTCTGTGAGTCACTGTGTGTTAATGTGTTTAGTGTGTTCCCATTGGCCCGAAATGTGCGGCTGAGGACCAATGTGATGTGTAAGCTTAGAATAAAGGGGCGGGGTTGGGATAAGAGGCACTGCAACACCCTGTTGTTGTTGTGTTCTTGTTGCCATGGTTCCAGAGAAGCTGACAGAGAGCTGGGAACTGTGTGTGTGTGAGGAGACAGGGACTGAATAAAGCATTTGGAACTAGGAACAGGCGTGTCTGTTTTATGGCTGTCCTGTGAAACACTACATTGGCGTCAGAAGCAGGATAAGAACAAAACCTACAGCGTCAAGCAGGAGCAGTTTGGAGAGATGGACCAGTGGATCCACTGCAACCCCGACCCATCCCAGACCCGGTGGGACAGCAAGAAGACTTCCTTGGTGGCCGTGAGGATCAAGGCTGGTGCCTTGCCTGCGGGGAGTTTGGGCACAAGGAGGTACGGTGCCCCTTCATGAGGGAAGAGGAGGTAGCGCCTGCCCCAAAGCAAAAGAGGTGGAGGGGCTGCTGTTCTCATCAACAAGTGAGGGAACTGGTGCCACTTCCAGCATCGGAGAGGGTGGTGTTGCCCGCCTGGGCGCCAGAGAGCGCATCCCGTGTGCTGGAGAGTGAGACGGAGCAGTGGAGCAGCTGGAACCCCTACCCTTCCCTGCTTCACTGCAGGGAGTTCGGGCATGAAGGGGTCCGGCTGTCTCCAAAGGCAAACCCAGGAGCCGGTGCCATCACCAGCGCCTGAGAGGGAGATGCTGCCGGCCCAACTGCAAGGGAGAGAGGAGCCGCTACCTAACTGCATAGAGTGGCTGCCTGACTGCCCAGAGCTGACACCTGTCTGCCCAGCTCCTCCGCCTGACTGCCCAGAGCCGCCGCCTGACTGCACAGAGCCGCCGAGCTGCCCGCTGCAAGCCCCGGAGGGTCCCGCGCCATCATCAGCGTTGCTACTGCCGCCATTGTCCCTACTGGAGTGCACCGCACCACCGACAGCATTGACACTGCTTGCCAATGGGGCAAAAGTCACTCTGGTTTTGGGGGTAGGAAGGGGGTTATATCCTTAAGGAACAGAAAGAAGACAAGCTTTGAATTGACAAGGCAAGGGTGTCGTTGTCCATCCATCAACAGTCCAAAGCACCTTTGACCATTGTTCCATAGTCCAATTTCTGTGTTCTTGTGCATATTTTAGCCTTTTATTCTTCCCCTTTCTTAAGATATTCTTACTGCAACACATCTTTTAAGTTAATTTGATAGACAACAACACCTGTGCCTTCTGCCAGTTCTGTTGTCAATACCATTTTAAAAAAAAAATTTTGATCAAATGTTTTTTATTGACAATAAAACATGACAGATACAATTTTTCCCTCCCTCCCTCCCTCCCTCCCAACCACCCACCCACCCACTCATCAGTGGCTACAAGTGGACAAGGTAGAGGAAACCCAAGCCCAGAATGAAGCCACAACCGGACACTCCCAGACCATATGCAGAAAGGTGCCCATGGCACCCTGAGAACAGAGCGTGCACAGAGGACCAGGAATAATTCTCATTTGGAAGCGTCTGCAAGGAGTTAAATATATTCTATGAGAAAACTTAAAATGGATAATCTGATGATTAAGGTTCCTGGAAGCAATGTTCATATTATTTCAAACAGTATCCCAACAAATTTCTTGATCTAAAGTTAAATCCCTATTACAAGTATATGTAGCTGGAAGAGGTTTATACAAAGCCTTTAAGAGGTATACATAAATGTAGAAACCACTCCGTTAGTCCTACCCCCTGTGTCCAACATGTTATGCAGTATACGTGAAGGCAGCTCTGTCCCCCAGGGCACACCATAGGCGCGCATTGCTGAGCGAAGTCTAAGACAGAAAAAAAAGAAGAACCTGGCAGGTCAAACTGTAATTGTAAATCCTGGAACGTGTGAATATAGCCATCATTAAAGATATCTGAAAGAATATGCACACCCCTATCTCTCCATTGAGGGAATGAAAAGGGGCGGTCACCATATAAATTTGGAAATCATATTGTGCAGATTATCCCAGTAACCTAATGGGGGAGAAAGAGGAAGCATAGAGCTGACAAAATTGGTGCGAGGAAGTATGTTCATTTTTATTATAGAGATACGAGCTTGCAACAAATTAGGGAGGTGCATCCATCTGTTTAAGTCTGCCTCCATCCGCTTGAAGATTTTGTTAATGTTATTTGATGTGATGGAATGTAAGGAGGGGTAAATCTCTACACCAAGATATTTAAAGTGCTTAACCACTGGTATGTTCGGAGGCAAGACAATTCTCCCCATCGCAGCGTTCAGGGACATTAAGGCAGACTTAGACCAATTAATTTTATATCCTGATAATAAACCAAAATTGTCAAAAATCGTTTATAGGTGGGGGAGCGATTGAGAAACATTTTCAATATATAACACATCGTCTGCATATAACGAGATGTGATGCCGAGTGGAATTAACAGTGATAGGGATAGACATAGTGGATTGGCGGACAGCCTGAGCAAGTGGCTCGAGTGAAAGAGCGAATAATAGAGGGGAAAGCGGGCAGCCTTGACGGGAGCCTCTCGTAATAGCGAATTGGGAAGAGCATTTACTGCCTGTGAGTACCATTGCAGTGGGATTAGCATATAATACTTGGATCATATTAATAAACTCTTTTCCCAAACCCATATAATCCAATACCAACCAGAGGTATTCCCACTCTAAGCAATCGAAAGCCTTTTCGGCATCTAATGAAAGAACAGCACAAGGATCACCAACATCCACAGCGGCATGTATAATATGACGGCGGCGATGGACATTATCAGATGCTAGACGGGTCTTAATAAAATAGTGCCTAGTGTTTTGTCCTCACCTTCTCCACCTTCCTACATGCCTTTGCATCGGTCGTCTCTAGGGGGCAAGTGAGTCTCATTTCCCCGACCTCAGGGCTAGGCATCCGTCTCCCTTACCTTCAGGGGGGTTCTCACCATGCGATTCAGAACGAACCCCCGGCCACACTCTGTCCTTTCGCAGCTCCTGTGCTTATCTTACCTCACCTCGAGGCTCTGTTCTATATTCTGCCTTTCTTTCAGGACGTGGCCGCTGTCAGTGCTCAAGTCCCATACTAACCTCCATGCTTTGTCCTTATTTCAGGTCCCAGGCAGCGTGAAGTCAATCAGGGGTTAACAAGCTCCCTTTTACCTTTTTGTCCCTCAGTCAGCAACCACTTTCTATCCTAATTTCCAAGCCCGGGCCCGCTGGTCTGCAACTAGTCAGAGCTTCAGTCCGGTCCTTTCTAGCTGGCACCCTGTCGTACTAACCGCTCCTTTCTGCTTCTTCTGCCCTATCCTTACACGCCAGCTCACACCCCATGAAAAATCGGTACAATCTGAGTAATATGTTATACCATGAATCAGATTCCAGAATATCAGCTACATGGAGCTTCTTTAAAACATCACATGGGAAAGGTTCAGTTGAAGGTGTTGGTAGAGAAGTCAAGCGTTCTTTGTGGAGAGCCATCTGGCAGAATCGTGCAGTTGTCCAAAATGCAGAAGATTTTGCAAAGGTTGCACAGGCTGACTGCAAGAAGATCCATGTCCTCTATTATTCCAGACTTCAGATAGAAGCAAAATGGAAATGCTGCAAATGAGCTGGCAGAGAGTAAAGGCCATCCCACATACCAAAAAACAAACAGCACTACTATCTGAGTAGCATGAGATTCATGTTTTATGTTGCAAGATATCTGTACTGACCACCAGCTCCTTGAGCTCCAAAGTAACACTAATGGCAGTGGCAGAACTGCACCTCCAAGTGAGCCAAAAAGAGAAGAAAAAACTTAAAATCATAAACATTGGTGATTAAGGCTGGAGACTGTCACTGTCAAATTGTGAATAAGACAGAAAAACATTACCTAGCAGAAGTCAGAAACACTGAAATTCTCCAGCATCTCCAAGAAGACCGTTATGTGCAATTTATGAGAAAAAAAAAAAGATATATGTGGAAAGGTGTTCAGTTATGAAGAGAGGGATGTCAGCTGGATATCTATAGATCAAATTGTTGAGAAATTGGTTGTCATGTTGATGGAAGGGAAAGGATTCACTCATCTAGTCCTGTTGCTGTGACAGATTAGGCAGTTTTTAAATAAATTATGTCTATTTGCCAGACTTTAAATAAGAAGCACAATGGAAATGCTGCAAAATAGATAGCCAAGTAAGTCAATGTATATTACAAATGCATACACTTTTAAAAATGAGGAAAAAACAGAACAGACCCCCCCCCCCCCCTCCATTAATACTGTTATAACAATGTAAAAAAACAACGTTGAAGGAAAATATGACTTTGACACCAGATTCAAATAACCACTCCATTGTTTTAACGTGAATACCAAAACATGCAATACATTCATGAAACAATTCGCTATAAAGACTTGGCATTACACAGCACCATCTAGTGACAACTACACAACTTTTAATAACTGGATTAATATGAAAAGAACTTTTAAAAGACTATGTTAGGAATATTAAAATGTTAGTAAGTGCTCAATATCACACTATCTTAAAATTAAACAGCATGTTACTTAAATTTTCCTTAAAGTAATTTCCTTAAAGTAATTTCCTTAAAGTAATTACTTAAAGCAATTAAATGATACACTTACCTTAAATTAATCTTCTTCTCGATTTCATCTGTGCAAAGTCTCTAATAATGTCAGTAAAATCCAGTTTTCTGAGTATATCGCATTCCATGGACATGATGGCAAGGCTGTTAGGCGATCCTGGTTCATGGTGGCTCTCAGTTCATTCTTAATGAGTTCGAGTTTTGTGCTTGAATGGATTTACTAATTTTGTCATTTTTAGGCATTTTTCATTAGCTTGCTTTTCCTTTAGTTTTTTTCATTTCGCTGCACCGCTAAGTTTTTCCATTTTTTCTGTTAGTCTCTCTCTCTCGTGATCTAGTGTGATCACGGGGCAAGTGGATTGGATTTTAAATAGTAAAATAGCAATGTTTAAACAGTAAAATAGCAATGTTTAAACAGTAAAATAGCAATGTTTATTTATGTATTTGTTTTAACCTGGGTTGCGGGCCCACTCGGCAGCTCAGGGCCCTGGACAAATGTACCGGTTGCCCCCCCCCTTCCCCTTAAATCCTGCCCTGGTGATTATTGTTATAGTTTTTTTTTTATTATATATATATATATATATATATATATATATATATATATATATATATATATATATATATATATATATATTCCTAATTATGCCAGGTGAAGATTTCTTTCTTATTCTACAAATCAGACAATAGTTACAAGTTGTGTCTGCTGAACTGCAATGTTCAAACGCTTTAAACAAAAAGTAGTACTCACTTATCCATTACTAATGAAAGCATTTATTTGAAAGAAAATGACCATTGAAAACACAACTTGGAAACTTAAAAGGTAACATACCATTAACATTCAGTTAACACACCGTCGCAGTTTAACATGCACGCTCTAATGTTCAGCATCAGTACCAAACCGGCATTTTTTGTTTTTGTTTTTGTAATATCAGATAGAATGTCAACACAACATTATTTTTAAACGGTTCATAATAGTAAATTGTTTTTTTCAAGGAATAATTTTGTCGACTTTAATGCCACTCCACTACATCTCGTGGCATTAATTGACAAATTGATTATTAACTACCAGGAATGGACCGATTAACTTTCTTTATTTATTTACTTGCCTAGACCACCAAATATCACCCTGAAAAAAATCGATATGATATGATTTATTTATGACATTATGTTGCTTCTAAATCAACAGCCCTTTTATAAAAGTTGCTTGCAACAAACAATGCGGGGCTATTTACACGTGAAAAGGTTAAGATCAATTAAATGCCCCAGTTTAGTAAAACCGGCTTTAAAAAACAAAGAGGATAAAAAAACAGAGCTAAAAACCTCATATTTAAAAATGGGGTTAAAAAAAAGGGGCTCTTCAAAAACCCACTGTGTGCTCTGTGATTCTTCTGACCTTGTGATCTTTAAAAGTCTCCAAGCATTTAACAGATTCTTATAAAAACCCTCCAACCCTGCATCACTAAAACAATCAAGAGATATTAAAAACAAATGTCTGTCAAAACCCAGCCTCCCTGCCTTCTGCAATAAACAAAATGCCAGGTCTCTCCACCTCAGTTGTGGGGTGTACAACAGTCTCTGGGCAGCCTGCAGCCTAATTGCTGCCATCCTGCTAGGGCTATCAATGAGCCCCTGCTCTCCCTCCTCACAGGGGAGATACAAAACAGCCGGGCGCTGCCAGTGATGCCCGCTCCAAAAAAACCTGCACCAGGCATTTCTGTATCTCATTTAACAAAACCAGGGGAGGATCCAGGCACACCAGCTTATGCCAAAGCATGGAGGCGACAAGATTATTAATGATGAGGACCCTGAAGGAGAGCCGAGAGAGGAGCCACTGC
Source organism: Acipenser oxyrinchus oxyrinchus (assembly GCA_030684275.1). NCBI lineage: Eukaryota > Metazoa > Chordata > Actinopteri > Acipenseriformes > Acipenseridae > Acipenser > Acipenser oxyrinchus. The sequence goes on along the minus strand of CM060283.1, from coordinate 4,256,923 downwards.
CAGCTCTGCAGCCTACCCTTCACCCTGTCCAGCAGCCCCTCCCAGTTCTGCGGCATGAACTGCTCATTCCCAAAATAAATACCTAAAAGTTTGACCCCAGTTTTGTTCCAGCTTAAAACTGAGCTCCGCAGGGCTGGAGACCTCTCTCCCCCCGGACAGTCTCAGACAGCACATTGTCTTGCGCTCTGCTGTCTTCCTCTCCAGGCCAAAGAAGAAGGCTGTGGGGGCGTCAATATCTTTGAGTTCAGTAAAGCGGGCTTTGAGCAGAGATCCCTTCACCTTCTTCTCCAGCAGGCTCCCCAGGAGCTGCCTCCTCTCCTGCAGGCCCCGATACGCCCCCTCATCGCTCTCGCTGGCAGCTGGCTCTCAGCTCAACAATCTCTCTTTCCAGCTCACTGACCACTGCATCCACTGACCTGGTGACATTTTGTGTGTATTGTTGACAGAAAAGTTTTATTTGAATTTTCCCTATATCCCACCACTGTCTTAAACTACAATAATTAGTTTTTTTCATTTTGACAATTTTTCCAAAACAATTCAAAATAATCAGTGAAGTTTTTGTCCTGTAGCAGATTGTTGTTAAAGTGCCAATATGATTTTGAATGTAATTTGATTGGTAGTGAAACAGTGATGGAAACAAAATGATGATCAGAAAAGCTACTGGGTGCTATACTACTTTTAGTGAATTTGTTAATATGCTGTTGTGGAGTATAGAACCTATCCAGGCGTGCCCCTAACAGCTGATTTTCATTACATTTGATCCAGGTATATTGTCTACTTGTGGGATGAAAAATCCTCCAAATGTCAACCAGGTCAAAAGTATTTAATACAGTGGCCAGCTCCCTGACAGATTGGGGATGGGGTTCCCCGTGGTTTCTATCTTTATTAAAATCCATAGTACAATTAAAATCTCTCCCCACCACAAGTAAATTGTCCGTACTGCAACCCCTGAGTACCTGACTGAGCTTTTTAAAAAACAAAATCCTCTCCTCCCCAACATTTGGTGCATAAATATTAATAAAATCAATAAAAATACCAGCGTGTTTTATCTCTACTTTTAAAAGTCGACCTTAAATAATCTCCTCAATCGATAAAATCTCCGCCCCAAATCCTGGAGAAAATAAAATAGCAACCCCAGCACTAAAATTATAATCGTGGCTTAAAATATAGTCGCCCCTCCACTCGGACTGCCAGTGAGACTGATTACTGCTGTCTGAGTGTGTCTCCTGCAATAAAATCACGTTTGAACGCTTGCTGTTTTAAAAAATCAAATAATTGTGCTCTTTTATTAAAATCCCTGCACCCGTTCACATTAAAAGTGCCTAAAATAATTTTCTCCATTGATAAAAATAGATTATTCAAAAATAACAAACACGTTAAAACAAAAATGTTCTTAATAAAGTTAGCGATTAAAAATGTGTAGATGCGGCTAACGTTTTCCAAACTAAACTGAGTCTGAACCTCTTTTTCTGTTCAAACTCATATATAGACGATTTCCTTAATATTAAGTCTGCAGAACACAAAAACAGTTTCTGATCTGGGAAGAAGGATTTAATGTCAACTCGCCTCTTAACTTTTGTTCTTTCAAGAAAATCGCTGCTCTCTTTCAGTGAATACAGTTTACCCCTTTGGCTGGCTGTGATGTCAGAGCTGTGAGGTGTCGGAGAACCCATCCTCCAATCCATCCTCGTCCGATCCCGCCGATCCGTCCTCCTCCTCGCCCGCAGAATCTCCATCAGCCGCCGACATTTCCGCTACTGACCCAGCAGGCTGAGGAGTCTCATCACTGGGGGGAACGCCAACAGGGCCTACCTGAGCCCCGAGGCTATCCCCTCAACACCGCTCCCTTCCAGCACCGGGTCCTCGGACAAGAGATCCGCGGGTTGAAGCCCGCCTTTCTCTTGTCCTTCAGACCCGGCGCTCGGCTCCACCACAGCTGAGGTTGAGGCCCTACGCCGCTGTAGTGAGAGACCACAAGGGGCCCCCACACAGACTCCTCCTCACCCGCCTGCCCTCTATATTAAAACGCCAAGCTACATTAAACTTTTTTCCGGGTTATCAAGCAGTACAAATACTTGTCTCCTAAAAGACATGACGTGTTTAATCTCTGGATTTTTACATCCAAGGGGAATCATTTTGATCGGTGACATTATTTTACCATATCTGGAAAGCTCTCTTTCAATCAATTAATTATTAATAAAAGGGGGAATATTTGACAATATTACTTTGGTAAGAGACGTAGATAACGGTGTTACAGTTATCAAAGAATCATTCAACATAAATCCCAATTCCACAATTTTGTTAACCAGATTTTCTTGGTTAAGGAAAACGACTATAGCTTTGTTCATCCGTGAGGCGGATTTGATCTTTTCAAAACCAACCACCCTCCCTACGGCAAGCAGCACATCTTCAATACAATCCTTATTTTCGGGAAAAAAAACTTTAAAACCGTGGCGCATAGTGGCCCCCACCCCAAAAAAAAAAATACTTAAAAAAACACGTTTAATAAATATATAATAAACAAATATAGAAGTAAATGGCGATACAGTTCACAAACCCTGCTTCAGCAGACCCCTCCCACAATCCTCAGAGAGAGACTGACTGAGGGTTAGCAGTGGTGTAGTTCACCTTAATGATAATGCGGGCAGGTGTTTTTTTTTTTTAATGTCGCAGGCTTAGCCAATCAAAGCAAAGTAGTCATTGTGATGCAATATTTGGGTGGGATCTTTCTCTCACACAACTAATCATGTACAAGCCACGTTTGATTGACAGCTTGCGAGGCAGTTGGCGCGAATCTATTTATTTTAAGGTGTATTTTTAAAGTAAGTTATTAGTAGTGCGGCGCTCAACATGGCAAAACAAATATGCACACACTTTTAAGAGTTTAGTTTAGTAGAAAGGCTGGAGTGAACAGGATTCAGACAGCTGGCCGAATGCTGACAAATAGCTTAAATTGCTGTCGTTTGAAGAGATTTGTACGATTTTCTGGAGTGTCATGATATAACTGCAAGCCCCGACCCGACGCTTTATCCTGTGTATGGAGCGGAGACGAGAGGATACTGACTAGGCAATGGTAAGTAATTGACTGACTTTCTTCTATTTATTAATTGCTTAAAATGTAATACTGTGTTCTCGGTGGTTTGGTGACGCTGCCTGTGTTTGACTTTTTAAAGTGCATTCACTGTGAATATATGTAAGTACATTTATTTTGTGTCTGCTTCAAACATTTTAAATGGTTTATATGGGAGATATAGTGGTTAGGAGTGTTCCGTCTATAGTCTTAAAATATTCAGTCGAAAAAATATTTTGGGAACTGTGAAAAAAATGAGTGTGTTTGGAATATGTACTGTAGCAATGGCGGGCATTGGCGATTCGACAGCTGATTTCGTAACGTAAGTAAAAAATAAGTTGCTTTTCGCAATTTACCGTGAAAAAATTGTTATTTTATTTTCCTTACAGTATTTCACACTACAGTATTTGAAGTCATACTTTTCAGCGCCGTGCACTTGATTACTATGCAACGGGGTCAAACAAATACCGACTTCATGATTGGTGTTCGAGTCATACTACAATGACCTAGCGAATCAGTGACATGTATGATGTTACAATTTATAATTTGAAAGTATCTGTGGTTTTAAAACTGCATAATTATTTCTACATAAATAAATACAAAAACTTGGGTTTTGTCATTTAAGGTTTACCGTTAACTTCTCCCGTGTAAGATTTATTTTATGTCCAGCAAAATATGAAAATTACACGTTCTGTTTCATTAGCGTGTCAACATAATTAAAAGGTTTACAAAACTTGAAAATGTTGCAGAATTTGTCACTCAATGTTGTTTTAAAAAATCTATTTTGTCTGCTTGTTACGTTTTTTGCAGCCAACACAATATCTTTGTTTAGCTGTATGAGAAAATGCAGTGAACGAAAGCAGCCATATTTTCAGCCAGGTATTCTCAGCACAGCTCAGTTTAGTTTTGGTTTGAAGGCAGCAGGCGCTTAGCCTGATTTTTAATTTTTGCTTGATAGACGCCCTTATGCAGGGCGACTTACAGAGGTAACAAGTTATTACAATATAGCTAAGAGATTACAATACAGCTAAGAAAAAAAAAAACACGATTTTTTGTTTGGGGATTTTTTTTAGTTTCGTTTGCACTTTTTTGTAAAATTAAATGGTTTTTGCAATTATTGTGCACAGTGTGTTTGTTTCTGTAGGTTGTATGCATATGTGCTTTGTATTTGTAAGTGTATACGTGCAACTACTGTTATAAACTGCAAAAAATGTTCGCCTTGCTTCACTCTGCACCATACATAAGAACATGAAGTTTACAAACGAGAGGAGGCCATTCGGCCCATCTTGCTGGTTTGGTTGTTAGTAGCTTATTGATCCCAGAAGCTCATCAAGCAGCTTCTTGAAGGATCCCAGGGTGTCAGCTTCAACAACATTATTAGGGAGTTGGTTCCAAACCCTCACAATTCTGTGTAAAATAGTGCCTCCTATTCTGTTCTGTATGCCCCTTTATCTTGTCTCTATTTGTGATCCCTGGTCCTTGTTTCTTTTTTCAGGTCGAAAATGTCCCTTAGGCCGACATTGTCAATACCTTTTAGAATTTTGAATGCTTGAATCAGATCGCCGCGTAGTCTTCTTTGTTCAAGACTGAATAGATTCAATTCTTTTAGCCTGTCTGCATACGACATGCCTTTTAAACCTGGGATAATTCTGCTTGCTCTTCTTTGCACTCTTTCTAGAGCGGCAATATCCTTTTTGTAACGAGGTGACCAGAACTGAACACAATATTCTAGATGAGATCTTACTAATGCATTGTAAAGTTTTAACATTACTTCCCTTGATTTAAATAACACATTATACAATATATCTGAGCATCTTGTTAGCCTTTTGTCTTCCCCATATTGTCTAGATGAAAACATTTCTGAGTCAACATAAACTCCTAGGTCTTTTTCATAGATCCCTTCTTCAATTTCAGTATTGTAATGCATATTTTTATTGCCTGCGTGCAGTACCTTACAATTTTCTCTATTAAATGTAATTTGCCATGTGCCTGCCCAGTTCTGAATGCTGTCTAGATCATTTTGGATGACCTTTGCTGCTGCAACAGTGTTTGCCACTCCTCCTATTTTTTTTTGTTTATTTTTAAATTTAGTCGTTGCCAATTATTTATTATTTTCTCCCAATTTAGAATGGCCAATTAGTTTTTAGGCTCAGGTCACCGCTACCACCTCTGCGCTGACTCGGGAGGGCGAAGACAAACACAAGCTGTCCTCCGAAGCGTGTGCCGTCAGCTGACCACTTTTTTTCATATTGCGGACTCACCATGCAGCCACCCAAGAGCTACAGCGTCGGAGGACAACGCAGCTCTCGGGCAGCTTACAGGCAAGCCCGCAGGCGCCCGGTCAGACTACTGTCTGACTGTCTCCCAGGATACTGTTACCATATAGGTAATTTTCCATTTTGGATCTTATTATAGTTTCCATAAGTTTACATATAATAGAAGTCAGGCTTTTTGCTCTGTAGTTACTTGGTTCGGTTTTGTCTCCCTTTTTGTGGATCTGTATTACGTTTGCAATTCTCCAGTCTGTCGGTAACCCCTGTGTCAAGAGACTGTTGCATGATCTTGGTTAGCGGTTTGTAAATAACTTCTTTCATTTCTTTGAGTACCTTTGGGAGGATCTCATCCAGCCCAGGGGATTTATTTTAAGAGCTCCTAGTCCCTCTAACACTTCTGCCTCTGTTATGCTAAAGTTATTTAAAACTGGATAGGAACCGGTCGACATGTGGGGCATGTTGTCCGTATTCTCCTTTGTAAAAACTTGTGAAAAGTAATCATTTAATATTTGCTATTTTTTTTTTCTTCGTCTATAATTTTGCCATTTGTGTCTTAGACATTTAACCTCCTCTTTGAATGTTCTCTTGCTGTTATAATATTGGAAAACTTTTTGGAATTGGTTTTAGCCCCCTAGCAATGTTCATTTCTATCTCTCTCTTGGCCTTTCTAACTTCCTTTTTGACTTGTGTTTGCAGTTCCAAGTACTCTTTCTGTGTACTTTGTTTTTGATCCCTTTTAAACGCTCTGTAAAATGCTTTTTTTCGCTGAATATTTTTTTAAAATTGATCTATTAAACCATTTTGGCCATTTTGTTTTAGATTTAGATTTGTCTACTTTTGGGATGTAATTGTTTTGTGCCTCTAGTACTGCATTTTTAAAAAACAGCCATCCTTTTTCTGTGGATGTTTTCTCTATTTTACTCCAATCTACTTCTTTCATACCTTCATAGTTTGCTTTTCTAAAATTGTAAACCTTAGCTTTAGTCATTACTTTTGGGGTTTTAAAAAATACTTCAAATGAGACCATGTTGTGGTCTGAGTTTGCCAATGGCTCTGACCTCTGTTTTAGTTATTCTGTCTTTGTTATTTGAAAATACTAAATCAAGGCATGCCTCCCCTCCAGTCGGTGCCTTAACAAATTGTGTTAGGAAGCAGTCATTTGTCATTTCCACCATTTCAATTTCGTCCGTCATGCTCCCCACCGGGTTCTCCCATTTTATATGGGGGAAGTTGAAATCCCCCATTAGTATGGCTTCTCCTTTTCTACACACATTTCTTAAGTCATTGTATAACAGATTATTTTGCTCAGCGTCTAAATTTGGCGGTCTATAGCATGCTTCTATTATTATGCCCTTTGAATTTTTGTCCATTATTCTGACCCATATTGATTCGGCATTGTTTTTTTTGTCCATATTTAACACTTCAAGACTTCAAGACTGGGCTTCAAGACTATTTCTTATGTATAGCGCTACCCCTCCGCCTCTTCTGCCTTGCCTGTCTTTCCTATACAGTGTGTACCCACTAATATTATATTCGTCTCCATCACTCTGACAACCAAGTTTCTGTAACACCTATTACATTGTAAGTTTCTGTAACACCTATCACATCGTAGTTTCAAATTTGTTTTTAAATTCTAGTGGCCTATGCATATCTGCCAGTGATTTGCCCGTTTTTGAAAAAAAAGTGCCGACCCATGGTGATATGCTGTAATATCAACACCCCATGTGACCTGTTTTGAACAGTCAGGATAGAGTATTTAAAATACGCATTTTATAAATAAGAATGATATATAGTGGGAAATGCGAGCGAGTAGGGTAGTCTATTGTATATTTACTACCAGTATATAAAAAATGTATTATAAACATTTTGACTGGATAATTTTTTTATCATTAACCCAAAGCTGCTATTTTAGCTCCATTCGTATACTACAAGGATCAGACTTGCTGATGCTAAGGTTCAGTACGTGTATAATAGGTTTATAATAAATATATATGCAGTCAAAAATAGTTAGCAAATAATAAAATGCAGGGGTGTGCAATTCGTATCACCTGACGCCCAGGACAACAGGATTTGTGCGAGGGACAAGTTTTACCGTTTATATATCTAGAAAGACACTCCAGGTATTTTTTTTAGAGAGCCACGGAAGTTTCTGAACTGAATTATGGAAGTCTAGCACCTACACACAAACATTTTAAAAATTGCTTATGTCCCAGCCCGATGTGGGAAAGCTGATCTTCTATTGGTTACAAAGAGACCCAGAAATGGCTGCCAAGAGAGCCTCTGGCAATGCACAGACTAATCTTTTAAATGTTAAGGTATTTAAATGTTTTGTAAATTAGGAAATGCCACCACCAAACACCATAGTCGCTAAGGTATTCGCGGATTAGAAAAAATCATGTTGTGTAATTTTATAATGTCATTTTTGTGGTCAAGCATGTACAGTACTTGTTTGGGATGTTTTTAAAAAAAAAAAAAAAAAAAAAAAAAAAAGTGGTTTACTGGCAAAAAATGTAATTTTGTTTTGGTTTTAGTGTTGCTAACCTAGTTTGCTATTTATCATTTTATTTATTTATTTTTAGATTAAACACTAAAATTACTTTTTTGCTAGATTTGAACAGAAGCGATTAATTATTTATTGCACAATCTATCAATTTGTGAAACTATTGAGATTATCTGTACAATAGTGTATTTAAAAATTAAATACACTGTAAATCGCATGGCAATATGGCAATGTGTATGTATTAATTTATATATTTAGTGCAGAGAAAAAAAGCCATCAGGGTATGAAACCAGGCTCACCCTGCTGTATGTGTGTATACATTTTAAATATTGCATGCGTTTTGGTAGAAAAACAGTACAAAATGCAGAGAAACTTGACCGGTTATACGCAAGTCGTTTACAAATCTGGGGTTCAGCAGTTACAAAACTGAAAGAACGTCAAGAAAAATCAGAATTCCACAAAGCAGCCGTAATAGTTGGCAATGATTTTGTATCTGTGATGCAACAAACTAAAACACCTGTACATCAGGTGTTGGATTCAGCTTATAGAGAGAGTGGGAAAAATAAACAGAAGCTATTTTTATATTTGAATAACTCCAAGTATTGCTTATTGTACTCTTCTTTGTATCTTACTTGAATTTACTAGCAAATGTGTTCCAAACTGCACTGAAAAGAACTTTTCCTTAAAGTATGTTATACATTTGTTGAGGTGAGGGAAGCTTTTATTTATCTTGAAGAATTTAGTGAACCTGTCAAGCTACAAGGCTAGATTCTGTTAATCATGAGATTAACAGTGAACACAATCAAATAAAACCAAAATCCTACAAGTTATATTCTATTTGTGTATGTGTTTGGAAGGGAGTAGATTTTTCAAACATTTTGTCCCTTTAGCCAACAAGTTTTTTTTTTCAAAAACTGCACACCCCTGCAAGGATAGTACACATCTCTTTCTTTTGGTGGCCTGATGCAGGCTACACTTGTGGTGCTTCAACACAAACCTAAACGCCGTGGAAACACAGTTTAAGAAAGCTGTACGATATCAGTAGTCACGCAAGGCCAAATTGGAACTCGGGCACAAATATTTAATATACCTTCCCGTCTTTTAATATTCATTTGGTTATTTATTTGCATTTGGAAGGAGAAATTCTCTGGCTAAAAGAACTACATGGAAACCCACACTACCTGAGAAAGGTACAACCAAAATAGTGTGAGAAACGTGAGATTTATTTTTCTATGGAAACTGCCCCAATGTCTCCCAGAAGTGTTTATCTCTGTTCTTCCGGGATTCTTTAGCAGAGTGAAGGTATAGTGTTGTATCAGGGGTTGTTGCTTTTTGTTAGTTTTAATGTGAAAACACAAAAGTGATAAAAGCACTATACTCAAATAAAAATAATTCTTAAACTAACACACTGTATAGTTTGAAAACTATTTTAATTCTATGTGTCCTGGTTCTGACCTTTTGGAAATCTGATTACCTTGTATATTGGTGCTGAATTTATGCAAAACGCTTTAATATAGTTTATTTCGAAACGTTGTCACTGAATTTGAGTTTGTTTTACATAGATTACTCACTTAATAAGGAGCTCTTCCTGCGGACCTGGCTAATCCAGTTACTGGGTCCGGCGCCAGCAAATCTCTTCAGCTCGTGGTTAATGGCAACTACTGCTGTCTTCTGCAGACCTGGGGAAACGGGGAGAAAGTAGCATTCGTAGATTTCTTAAACATTTTTGTGGCCGAGCAGACCATTTCTCCTCACGAGACCTGGATTCTAATTCATGAGTTTGGTGGTCCAGCACAGCATCACAAAACTACAGCTTAATTCAGTAGAAACTGGTAGAGTTTAAATTGCCATTTAAATATAGCTTTATCAACATTAGCAACCACATAACTTTCATCTACAAATCAGGAAGCTCCATTGCAAAGCACAAAGGATACATGCCCACAAAACATTGAGACAAAATGTCTATCGCATTGAAAATTGAAAAGAGAGATGTTACTTAAAGATTTGAAATAATAAATGCTATACATAAACGCAATAAATAAATGCAATAAACCCTGCAGAACCCCGGTTTTTGAGACCAGTGTTAAGGGCACCACTCATTCTGCCTTTAACACACTTTTCATTATGTTCCACTTTAAGTCCTGGGGTAGTTAGCCTTGCAGCATGTACTCGGCATGCAGGCCGTCCCTCACTGTACTGTGGACTATATGGCTTGGACCCTTAAACCAGTGTCCCAGGAAATAAGTTGATCAAGCTCTAGAATTTAAAGGGGAAGTTCCATTGTTTCTAATGTAAAACGAGCCTAGGCTAGGAAATAAGTAGATCGAGCCAGGAAATAAGTTGATCGGATATATTGATGAATAAATAATTTCAAATTAATTTTATAAGTATAATTTATATCAATTAGTAGATCGGATTTATTCAGCAGTATGCTGCTAGATAAGATGATGTGAATATTGCTTTAGATCCGATATATTAGCCTAACAAAAATGCATAATTTTAAAATGACATTTGTACATATAATTTACATTAACATGTAGATTGGATATATGTAGATTGGAGGGTCGCAATAAACCCTGATTATCAGACCGTACCTGCAGCTGACTCTGTCTTACGGTAGGGCTCTTACCTGCCCAACACAGTTAACTAGCAGTCCATAATTCTCTCCAATCAGGGTTGGTTAAAATAATACAAAATAGAAATGCTTATCACTGTCTAATAGTTTTTGCTTGGTCTCTTACCAGTCATGTTCCTAAGATGTCTGTAAGAGATGCCTGCACAGAGTTTAAAAGTGGCCGGGAGCATTGTCTTTGCTGTTTTCTCGTTTCCGATGGGAAGCTCTGTCACTCTGTAGTTTGGCGAGGAAGTGTTCTTTCTACTGGAACCTGTTCAGCTCAAGCTATATGTACCCAGAGTGAAGGCCGAGGCTCGGTGAGCAAAGAGATAAGAAAACAAATGAGCCATCCACAGCGAGGCCCCAGGGCAAGGCTGTGGAGTCTGTCACAGACACACGCACAGCCCTGGAGGAGAGATAAAGGCTGCTTAATACTTCTACTGCGACCAGCTAGAAACACGTCAGTCTCCATATTCTTGTGTTGTGTTGTGTTGTCACATGGGTGTGGCAATTACTCTGATTTTCCACTTGCTGCCCTAATTCTATGAACTGAGACTGGGGTAACCTCTCATTCCAGTACCAGCAGACAAACATTTTGCTTTTTCCAATGTCTGTGTTGACATTGGAAAGTGTTTGGTGCTCCTTGTTTTCAAAGGCTACTGCTAGTCCGTCAATGGCTTCCATTGTTTAACGCATCCATAACTTCCAAACTCTAAATAAAAAATGTTTTGGCTTGTGCCTTTATTATTATTTTATTAATTGCATTTATATAGTGCTTTTTATACAAAATTATCGCAAAGCACTGTACAGTACATAGCATAAAAAAAGAACAAACCACAATACATTTGTATAGCATGTCACACATACAACTGCCGCAATCAGGCCATTTAAATAACAGATTTAAATAACAGTATACACAATACAAAAGCAGCCATTTTAAAGTTACATTAAAACCCACTAAGATAAGAAAGCCATTTTATAAAAGTGTGTTTTTAGTCTTGACTTGAAAACTGTAATGGTCCCAGCTTCCCTGAAAAACAAAAGCAGAGCATTCCATAATTTGAGCTCTGCAAGAAAAAGTCCTACATCCCGTGTTGCTTTTATGTACAGTAACTAATTTCTTATGTTTTTATTTCCAGGGTGCCATATCATATCATTATAATATATATATATATATATATATATATATATATATATATATATATATATATATATATATATATATATATATATATATAAAAAAATATATCATAGTGACAGCGAGCCACGTCTCATCTTCAGGAAGCCCTTCTTTCTAATAGTTTGCAAATCTCCACACCAGTCTACAAATCACATGTGTTACTTTCAGTCTTTGCTGAAGGAACGGTTTCTGTGATTATACTGCAGTAACACTACTAGTTGTTTTTTGTTTAAAGTCCTTAAAGGAATACGAATACATAATTCTGGAGTTCAACATGTAACATAGAAAATGTAATTTGTGATTTTCTTTTAAACACTCAAAAAATACAAACTTCCCCCTGTATCAGTCTCTTGTGAAGAAACACTTAATAAAAACGGCCTTGGTGTTATCACCCAGTACATGAGCAATGATGTTGCTTCTATCACACACACACAGCTGGGGCATCAAGGACTGGGGCCCGCCGGGTACTGTACACACGAAGGGGCATTTTCTTACAAATAATTGGGCAATTAATTGGTTCATCATCAAATTCACAGCAATTATATCCCTTATAAAAAAAGTTTCCCATAGTGAAAGCATGACAAAGTGTAAGAAATAAAAGCGAAAGCATGGAAAAGTATAGGTAAGCACAGAGGTATGTTAAAACAAATTTGAAAAGATGGCAATGCGTGGCAAACTATGGTAAACTCATAGTATAACTATTGGGAATGCATGGGAAAACTGCAAAATGTCAGTGAACATGTACCTTTTTGTTTTTAATGCAGTGCTCCCCTTATAAACATCTACCCCAGCAAATCATCAGGTTGTGCCATGGATATAGATGTATTTGTTGTTCGGGCCATTTGAGTATAATTGAGTTAATTTTAGTTTTTTGTTAATTCTGTGCATCCAAGCTAATATGAATATACTGAAGAACAAGAACACGCATTTCTTAGATTGCTTTTTGATGTCTGCATAATCCGATTAGGATTGATAGTTGCTAACAAAAGTGTACACAAGCATGTTGAGCATGCATGACAACTACATAGATACATGTCTGCTTCAGATATTATACTATTGTTTCTGAACATGTCACAAACAAAAAACATAAAAATCTGGGGTACAAAGGTAACCCAGCAGAAATAACATTAAGTTATTATCATAACCCTGGTTCCCTGAAATAGAAAGTTAACCATTACCGAATGGGTTATAGCTCTTATAGCCTGAATTACCTGAGCACTTACATCAAAGTTGCTCCTTTAAGAGCCATGTCTACGTCAGGCGTCGTCTTCACTCCCAGGAGATAGACAACTAATGCATAGAATTCCATGCCAATTTCTCTTCAGGCCTGCTGCGTTCTCTTTCAGGGATCCAGGGTTATGATAATAACCTAATGTTCCCTTTGAAATATGAAACGTAACCTAATGTGATACAATATCCAAGCCATCGCAACTGAAGGACACAGCATCGGCAGATGTGCCAAAAAGGAAGATTAACTGCCTTTAGCGTTCTATCTGAAGACCGGTGTTGTAGGAAATAAATTGACTGGGAAATAAGCTGATCGCGCAAACGCAGTAAGGCAAAAGTAGACAAAAGTAAGAAAGAACGTAAAGTTTACAAACGAAAGGAGGCCATTCAGCCCATCTTACTCGTGTGGTTGTTAGTAGCTTATTGATCCCAGAATCTCATCAAGCAGCTTCTTGAAGGATCCCAGGGTGTCAGCTTCAACAACATTACTGGGGAGTTGGTTCCAGACCCTCACAATTCTCTGTGTAAAAAAAGTGCCTCCTATTTTCTGTTCTGAATGCCCCTTTATCTAATCTCCATTTGTGACCCCTGGTCCTTGTTTCTTTTTTCAGGTCAAAGTCCCCTGGGTCGACATTGTCTATACCTTTTAGGATTTTGAATGTTTGAATCAGATCGCCGCGTAGTCTTCTTTGTTCAAGACTGAATAGATTCAATTCTTTTAGCCTGTCTGCATATGACATGCCTTTTAAACCCGGGATAATTCTGGTTGCTCTTCTTTGCATTCTTTCTAGAGCAGCAAATATCCTTTTTGTACGAGGTGACCAGAACTGAACACAATATTCTAGGTGAGGTCTTACTAATGCATTGTAAAGTTTTATCATTACTTCCCTTGATTTAAATTCAACACTTCTCACAATATATCCGAGCATCTTGTTGGCCTTTTTTATAGCTTCCCCACATTGTCTAGATGGAGACATTTCTGAGTCAACATAAACTCCTAGGTCTTTTTCATAGTTCCCTTCTTCAATTTCAGTATCTCCCATATGATATTTATAATGCACATTTTTATTGCCTGCATGCAATACTTTACACTTGCACGGTCGAATATATCCAATCTACATGTTCATGTAAATTATACGTACAAATGTCATTTTAAATTATGCATTTGTTAGGCTAATATATCGGATCTAAAGCAATATTCACATCATCTTATCTAGCAGCATACTGCTGAATAAATCCGATCTACTAATTGATATAAATTATACTTACAAAATTAATTTGAAATTATTTATTGTTCCTCAATATATCCGATCAACTTATTGCCTGGCTCGATCTACTTATTTCCTAGCCTAGGCTTGTTTTACATTAGAAACAATGGAACTTCCCCTTTAAATTCTAGAGCTTGATCAACTTATTTCCTGGGACACTGGTTTAAGGGTCCAAGCCATATAGTCCACAGTACAGTGAGGGAGAGCCTGCATGCCGAGTATATGCTGCAAGGCTAACTACCACAGGACTTAAAGTGGAACCTAATGAAAAGTGTGTTAAAGGCAGAATGAGTGGTGCCCTTAACACTGGTCTCAAAAACCGGGGTTCTGCTGATTTACGACATTCAGTCATTAGAATCTGTTAAAAGTGGCCCATACTGCAGTGTTGCAAATGTCAGCGACAGATGTGGGACTTGGACCTGAAGAAAACAATCAATTACTCAGTTTGCCACCAACTCTAGGTGCGGTCACCATCACACGCCAGTGCACTAACCAGACAGAGCGTATGGAGCGTTCACTCCTTGCCAGACTGGAAAACAGGTGGATGGAAGGCCTGCAATTCCACTGACTGGTTGATATGGAAAGCAGTATAAACAGGCTTTTGCCATTGAAAATGCTTGCATTTCACCTACTCGCTTGGTGGAGGTAATAGTAATCAGTAAAGCTGTCTTTAAGGACAGGAATTTCAACTCTGAAATAGGGGCTCAAATGGCTGTTGTGTAAATGCGTCCAGCACTACATTGAGCCGCCAGCGAGGGACATTGAGCACCCTTATAAAAACTCTCACCAGGAATTTTAATATGACAAGCCAAAATACCTGCCAGGTATGGAGGGAGATTTTCCCCTTATCAAACTGGTCCTGCCATGGGGCAAGTGTGGGGTCCACTGCACGCTACTGACACCATGTCTGGAAGACACTATATTAAAATTGGTATTAATAGAAATCAATAGAAATGTATTAAACTTATGAACACACATACAGTATTAGACTACCCCAAAATATCTAGTTACAAGTAATAGCTGTGACTTTATTGTCAATTAAGACCCTCAACCCACATGTTTAACCAACCCTTAGTTCAAAAATAGATCTGAATAAACTCCTGCAATTGCAGTGACGCTCCAAATGTTCTCTATTTACAAGTATTGCAGAATATTATTGGTACGCCATTTGACCTCACTGTGAATTCTTTCCCAGTCTTGGCAGTTGCCGATACAGGAGGCTGTGTGGTCCAGTGGTTAAAGAAATGGGCTTGTAACCAGGAGGTCCCCGGTTCAAATCCCACCTCAGCCACTGACTCATTGTGTGACCCTGAGCAAGTCACTTAACCTCCTTGTGCTCCGTCTTTCGGGTGAGACATAGTTGTAAGTGACTCTGCAGCTGATGCATAGTTCACACACCCTAGTCTCTGTAAGTCGCCTTGGATAAAGGCGTCTGCTAAATAAACTAATAATAATTATTATCTTATTCAGGGATATAAAGATCGGTATGTATTTAAGGTACCTCATTAAATACATTTGTCCAGTGCCTGTGTCCCCTCCAAATGGGCTACCTTCACAAACTGCGTATGTGCACATATTGGCAAGTGCATTTTTGATGTCATATGACACACCTCCAGAATTTGAGCTACCATAACAAATTTACAAATTTTGTAAATTGAAAACAAAATACAGTTTTCATAGCAAAGTTCAATCATTTGCAATCGCTATCAGCCATGATGCTCGAACAGAAATAGAAATAAATGGCTAAACCTGTCCCATTTCCACATCGAACAAGCTGAACATGTCCAAGTCTGTCCACCTCCTGAAATTCCGCCTCAAGTAATGGTTGCTTATGAGTTGTAAAGAATGCATTTGTATTGCTGGCTAAGTTTGAGATGCAGACGTGTGTGTGGGGTTTTTTTTATAGAAACATTTTCATAAGAACATAAAGTTTACAAATGAGAGGAAGCCATACAAACTCTTGTGCTTGATAACATTAATTTTAAAAATCCAATTGATGCCTGTGATTAATACAGTGGCTCTCAAAAGTATTCACCCCCCTTGGACTTTTCCACATTTTATTGTGTTACAACATGGAATCAAAATAGATTTAATTAGGAGTTTTTGCCACTGATCAACACAAAAAAAGGTCCATAAAGTCAAAGTGAAAAATAAAATCTACAAATCGTTCTAAATTAATTACATTGCAGGACCTGGTCATGGCACCAAGTAAACCGATTCTTGGCTAAGATCCACCTTCATCCTGTCAAAATGTGTCTTAATGTTGCAGGTGATGATCACAAAGGACATGAGGGATCTTCACCTAACGAGAGGTTTAGGTTCTGTGGTGATGGGAGAACATCATATGTTGATCTGATGAGGAAACTGATCCTGCTCTGTTCCATTGTCCACAGGTCTTGCCAGACGATGTTGTGGGGTTCCACATCTCGTCCATTCTCCCTGCTTGGCCTGGGAAACGGCCTTTAGACACCTCATCCTCTCCTGCTTTTGCACCTCGTTGACTACCAGCTTCCTCCGTTGAGCTGGGGTTGCCTTGTGCCATATAGGAGGAGCTTAACTGAGATCAAGACCCCCTCTTCCAAGCTGAACTTGCCCCATAATATCACCGATTTCAAGTTATCTTTTATGACCCTTTATAACAGATTGAGTCCCTCCTTCTGATTTTGTTCTGCTCTTCTCCATTGCTTCCTCAGCTGCTTCCTTTCTCTATCTAAGCGTTCAATCTCCTGCTGCCTTCTAGACTTTCCAGGAATATTTTGTACTTTTTCCTTCCTTTTTTCAACTCCAAACCTCTCACTTCCATATGCGTAAATGATATCCCCAAATTTATCCAGCTTGTTTTCAACTGTTCCGCTTAACTTTTCCAGTGCAAAACAGAGATCCATGTTTACTGTGTCCCACACAGTTCTCACAAGCTCTTGGCCATTAATTCCAGGCTTATGCCCTTTTGAGATTCTTTTCTCTCTTAGGCTGGTTCGTCTGACCAAGTTCACAAGGATCATTAGATTCATCACTAAGAACTTAAAGTTTACAAACGAGAGGAGGCCATTCTGCCCATCTTACTCGTTTAGTTGTTAGTACTTTATTGATCACAGAGTCTCATCAAGCAGCTTCTTGAAGGATCCCAGGGTATCAGCTTCAACAACATTACTGGGGAGATGGTTCCGATTCCGACGATTCTCTGTGTAAAGTGCCTACTATTTTCTGTTCTGAATGCCCCTTTATCTAATCTCCACTTGTGACCCCTGGTCCTTGTTTCTTTTTTCACGTTGAAAAAGTCCCCTGGGTCAACATTGTCAATACCTTTTAGAATTTTGAATACTTGACTCGGATCGCCGCGCAGTCTTCTTTGTTCTAGACTGAATAGATTCAGTTATTTTAGCCTGTCTGCATACGACATGCCTTTTAAACCCGGGATAATTCTATTTGCTCTTCTTTGCACTTTTTTTACAGCAGCAATATTCTTTTAGTAGTGAGGTGACCAGAACTGAACACAGTATTCTAGATGAGGTCTTACCAATGCATTGTAAAGTTTTAACATTACTTCCCTTGATTTAAATTCAACACTTTTCACTATAATCATCTTGTTGGCCTTTTTATAGCTTCTCCACATTGTCTAGATGAAGACGTTTCTGAGTCAACATAAACTGCTAGGTCTTTTTCATATTCCTTCTTCAATTTCAGTATCTCCCATATGGTATTTATAACGCACATTTATATTGCCTCCATGCAGTACCTTACAATTTCTTTGTTAAATGTCATTTGCCATGTATCTGCCCAGTTCTGAATGCTGTCTAGATCATTTTGGATGATCTTTGCTGCTGCATCAGTGTTTGCCACTCCTCCTATTTTTGTGTTGTCTGCAAATTTAACAAGTTTGCTTGCTAAACCAGAATCTAAATCATTAATGTAGATTTGGAATAGCAGAGGACCTAATACTGATCCCTGTGGTACTCCACTGGTTACCTCGCTCCATTTTGAGGTTTCTCCTCTAATCAGTACTTTCTGTTTTCTACATGGTAACCACTCTCTAATCCATGTGCATGCATTTCCTTGAATCCCTACTGCGTTCAGTTTGAGAATTAATCTTTTTTGCAGGACTTTGTCAAAAGCTTTCTGGAAATCTAAATAAACCATGTCCTGTGCTTTGCAATTATCCATTGTCAATGTTGCATCCTCAAAAAAATCAAGCAGGTTAGTTAGACACGATCTCCCTTTCCTAAAACCATGCTGACTGTCTCCCAGGATATTGTTATCATATAGGTAATTTTCCATTTTAGATCTTATAGTTTCCATAAGTTTACATATAATAGAAGTCAGGCTTATTGGTCTGTAGTTAACTGGTTCGGTTTTGTCTCCTTTTTTGTGGATCGGTATTACGTTTGCTATTTTCCAGTTTGTCGGTACAACCCCTGTGTCAAGAGACTGTTGCATGATCTTGGTTAGCGGTTTGTAAATAATTTCTTTTCATTTCTTTGAGTACTATTGGGAGGATCTCATCCGGCCCAGGGGATTTGTTTATTTTAAGAGCTCCTAGTCCCTTTAACACTTCTGCCTCTGTTATGCTAAAGTTATTTAAAATTGGGTAGGAACAGGTTGACATGTGGGGCATGTTGTCCGTGTCCTCCTTTGTAAAAACCTGTGAAAAGTAATCATTTTAATATATTTACTATTTTTTTCTTCATCTATGATTTTGCCATTTGTGTGTCTTAGACATTAACCTCCTCTTTTGAATGTTCTCTTGCTGTTATAATATTGGAAAAACATTTTGGAATTGGTTTTAGCCCCCTTAGCAATATTGATTTCTATCTTTCTCTCTCTTGGCCTTTCTAACTTCCTTTTTGACTTGTGTTTGCAGTTCCAAGTACTCTTTCTGTGTACTTTGTTTTTGGTCCCTTTTTAAACACTCTGTAAAGTGCCTTTTTTCGCTGATTTTTTTTTAAATTGATCTATTAAACCATTTTGGCCATTTTGTTTTAGATTTAGATTTGTCTACTTTTGGGATGTAATTGTTTTGCGCCTAGTACTACATTTTTAAAAAACAGCCATCCTTTTTCTGTGCACCAATCTACTTCTGTTAGTCTCTGTTTCATACCTTCATAGTTTGCTTTTCTAAAATTGTAAAGCTTAGCTTTAGTCATTACTTTTGGAGCTTTAAAAAATATTTCAAATGAGACCATGTTGTGGTCTGAGTTTGCCAATGGCTCTCTGACCTCTGTTTTAGTTATTCTGTCTTCATTATTTGAAAAGACTAAATCAGGGCATGCCTCCCCTCTAGTCGGTCCCTTGACAAATTGCATTAGCAAGCAGTCATTTGTCATTTCCACCATTTCAATTTCATCTGTCGTGTGCCCCACCGGGTTTTCCCATTTTATATGGGGGAAGTTGAAATTCCCCATTTTTAGTATGGCTTCTCCTTTGCTACTTGCATTTCTAATGTCATTGTATAACAGATTTTCGGCATCTGAATTTGGTGGTCTATAGCATGCTCCTATTATGCCCTTTGACTTTTTGTCCATTATTCTGTCCCATATTGATTCTGCATTGTTTTCTATGTCCTGATTTAACACCTGTGCTTCAAGACTATTTCTTATGTATAACGCTAACCCTCCACCTCTTCTGTCTTTCCTATACAGTGTGTACCCACTAATTATATTCGTCTCCATCACTCTCATAACCAAGTTTCTGTAACACCTATCACATCGTAGTTACTTGTTAGTGCAGTAGCTTCAAGTTCTAACATTTTGTTTCTGAGACTTCTAGCATTAAGGTAAATACATTTAATAGTTGTCTTACCTGAGTTGTTGCCCTTGTTTTGATGTGGTCTCCCTTCTGT
>CM060283.1:4078273-4236455 GCA_030684275.1 Acipenser oxyrinchus oxyrinchus | reverse complement strand
GTAAATACATTTAATGGCTGTCTTACCTGAGTTGTTGCCCTTGTTTTGATGTGGTCTCCCTTCTGTTTTTTGTTTTCTCCCCCTTCCTTTCTAGTTTAAATGCTTCTGGACCTCCTCAAGGATCCTTTCTCAGAGTAGATTGGTTCCCATTCTGCTTAAGTGCAGTCCATCCCGCCTATATAGATAGTCCTTGTTGTAGAATGTGCTCCAATGTTCAAGAAAGGTGAAGCCTTCCTGTGTGCACCACTATTTCAGCCATGCATTTTGATTTTGTATTTCCAGCTGTCCATATGGTCCTTTGCAAGGTGCCGGCAGTATCCCAGAAAATACCACAGTTTTGGTCTTGTCTTTTAATTTCCCTCCTAGCTCTCTGAATTTGTTTTGCAGGGGTCTTGGCCTGTCTCTTCCAATGTTGTTTGTACCGATGTGGACGACTACTACTGGGTCGTCTCCTGTTCATTCTAGGAGCCTGTCTACATTCTCAGTGATGTGCGTGACAGAGGCTCCTGGAAGGCAGCACACTGTTATAGTAAGGGGTCCAAACTGCGAACTGAACTTGCTGTGTTTCTCAATAATGTGTCCCCAACAATCATGACCTCCCTTCTTTTTGCTGCCTGGTCAGCACTGCTTATAGGGTCCTGGATGTTGTTCCTTTCATTCTCTTGATGTTAGTTTGGGTCATCTAAATGCTGAAGTGGCTCAAATTTGTTGGGTGTTTGGATTTCTGGTGGTTGTGTTTGACGAAGTTTCTTTTTTCCCTGCTTCTGCCTATCTGAACCCAGCTGTTTCGACTTCCTGGTGGCTTTCAGTCTGCTAAGGGTGCAGACTTCCATGAATTGTGGGTGTGTTGCTGTCTCATTTCTTCCAGCTGCATTTCTAACAGACTTATTCGTTGAAGCAATTCTGGATCGTGCGGCACTTTACATAAACTTGGTTGATCTCTGTTGGGTTTTCTCGGATTTCCCACATCATGCAGTTGTCACAGATTACTGGCTTGAAGACCATGTTGTATTTTTTTTTTTTTGTGGAAGTTCAGTATAGCTTCTGCAGCTGTCAAACTGCTTCTAACTGCGCTGTACTTCTCCCACGCTGTCACCTCACTTGTCACCTTTTGGATCTTATTATAGTTTCCAAAAGTTTACATATAAGAAGTCAGGCTTATTGGTCTGTAGTTACCTGGTTCGGTTTTGTCTCCCTTTTGTGGATTGGGATTACATTTGCGATACTCCAGTCTGTCTGTACAACCCCTGTGTCAAGAGACTGTTGCATAATCTTGGTTAGTGGTTTGTAAATAACTTTTTCCTTTCTTTGAGTACTATTGGGAGGATCTCATCCGGCCCAGGCGATTTGTTTATTTTAAGAGCTCCTAGTCCCTTGAACACTTCTGCCTCGGTTATGCTAAAGTTATTTAAAACCGGATAGGAACAGGTCGACATGTGGGACATGTCCGTGTCCTCTTACTTTACTTGTGAAAAGTAATCATTTAATATATTTGCTATTTTTTCTCTTTGTCTATGATTTTGCCATGTGTATCTCTTAGACATTTTAATCTCCTCTTTGAATGTTCTCCTGCTGTTATAATATTGGAAAAACTTTTTGGAATTGGTTTTAGCCCCCTAGCAATGTTCATTTCTATCTCTCTCTTGTCCTTTCTAACTCCCTTTTTGACTTACGTTTGCAGTTCCAAGTACTCTTTCTGTGTACTTTGTTTTTGGTCCTTTTAAACGCTCTGTAAAGTGCCTTTTTCGCAGAATATTTTTTTAATTGATCTATTAAACCATTTGGGCCATTTTTGTTTTAGATTTGTCTACTTTTGGGATGTAATTGTTTTGCGCCTCCAGTACTACATTTTTAAAAACAGCCATCCTTTTTCTGTGGATGTTTTCTCTATTTTAGTAAAATCTACTTCTGTTAGTCTCTGTTTCATACCTTTTCATAGTTTTGCCATTCTAAAATTGTAAACCTTTGCTTAAGTCATTATTTTGGGGGTTTAAAAGCACTTCAAATGAGACCATGTTGTGGTCTGAGTTTGCCAATGGTTCTCTGACCTCTGTTTTAGTTATTCGGTCTTCCTTATTTGAAGACTAAATCAGGGCATGCCTCCCCTCTAGTCAGTGCCTTGACAAATTGCATTAGCAAGCAGTCATTTGTCATGTCCACCATTTCAATTTCGTCTGTCGTAAGCCCCACGGGTTTTCCCATTTTATATGGGGAAGTTGAAATTCCCCATTTTTAGTATGGCTTCTCCTTTGCTACATGCATTTCTAATGTCATTGTATAACAGATTTTCGGCATCTGAATTTGGTGGTTTATAGCATGTTCCTATTATGCCCTTTTGAATTTTTGTCCATCTATTCTGACCCATGTTGATTCTGTGTTGTTTTTGTCGTCCAGATTTAACACCTGGGCTTCAAAACTATTTCTTATGTATAGCTACCCTCCACCTCTTCTGTCTTTTCTATACAGTGTATACTCACTAATATTTGTCTCCATCACTCTCATAACCAAGTTTCTGTAACGCCTATCGCATCGTAGTTACTTTTTAGTGCAGTAGCTTCTAGTTCTAACGATTTTGTTTCTGATACTTCTAGAATTTAGATAAATACATTTAATGGCTGTCTTACCTGAGTTGTTGCCCTTGTCTTGATGTGGTCTCCCTTCTATTTTTGGTTGATTTGTACTACCCCTTTCCTTTCTAGTTTTAAATGCTTATGAACCTCCTCAAGGATCCTTTCTCAGAGTAGATTGGTTCCCTTTTTATTTAAGTGCAGGCCGTCCCGCCTATATAGATAGTACTTGTTGTTGAATGTGCTCCAATGTTCAAGAAAGGTGAAGCCTTCGTGTGCACCACGATTTCAGCCATGCATTTTGATTATATATTTCCAGCTGTCCATTCTGTCCTTTGCAAGGTGCCGGCAGTATCCCAGATAATACCACAGTTTTGGTCTTGTCTTTTAATTTCCTTCCTAGCTCTCTGAATTTGTTTTTCAGGGCTCTTGGCCTGTCTTTCAATGTTGTTTGTACTGATGTGAATGACTAGTACTGGGTCGTCTCCCGTTCGTTCAGGATCCTGTCCACGTTCTCAGTGAACCATCTGACATCACTGACAGATACTTTGCACCTTTTATTTCTCTTGCAGCTACCTTCTTTCTACCTCAGCAATGTAGTGCATTAATACTCTTGCTCGTTTGTCATTCCTGTTAGTACTTCTTAGATTTAGCCTGTTCTGTTCATAACCCTACATTAAAACATTTTTAAAAATGCCATTTTCTGTTGTCACACTGTCTGACTGAGGATCTGCTAAGCATTAACTTACTATGTTTTTTCACGCTTTAAAGAAGTCAGTTCAAGATCAAATTCATTCCAGTAAATAGTAAATTCACCAAAATTCATCATTAAGGATACGATTTTGTCTCGGTGATTTTAGTACATTTCATGGCATTGTGGAAAAAAACAAGAATTCACGGAAAGGTCACCAAATGATGTATGTTTAGCTACATCAACATACATGAGCTTTTAAATAGTACACAAACCCAATAATATAAAGACTTGCTTTTTACTGCTGGCAACTTTATAAATGCTACTTTAGGAGTACAAAACTTAAAGGTCCTTTTACACCAACATAATCATTTTTAGAATACTGTACAATGCAGGCTTTCACACCGTGTAGCGAAACAGACTGATACAAACTCTTCCTATTTCTCTGTGTGCAAAATCAGCATGCGAAATTGTTTTTATTACCGTGTTCAAAATCAAACGGTATATATTTATTCTTCAATAATAAGAGCAAGACGTTTAAATTGGTTGTTTCTGAGTAGCCTACAGAGCACTGCCCCTTTTAAACATAAAAACAAACAAACAAAAAAAACAGAGTTGAAAAGTCAAATCAGACAGGCCGCACCGTGTACAAGGGGCATCAGAAAGATCAGAAAAAAGACCAGAAACAGATACACCTCCTTGTTTATCTAAGTTTGCAGGAAATAAAAAAGATGTTCAACAGCAATCCCCAAGTATTTTGTTTAGCAATGTTTAGTTTTAGAGAAAGTGAGTATTTAGCTACATTGTATGAAAAGTTTCAAGAAATGTCATTATTTTTTGAAGATGCAAGCCCACTTTTTTTGTTTCAAAAAATAAATTAACAAGTGCGGATGTATGTGAACATCACAACCGAGAGTTTACAGTAACATACTATCTGTTCTTTTACATGCTCGCTCAGCTACAAAATACAAATCTCATTCGCTGACCTACATAGCTGCACGTAAATGCTTTGTGCATACACAACCAAACAATTTACACAGTCGCATATTTGTAGTTTTAATGCATGACATACGGCATTTTAAAGGAAATAAAGGCAGTGCCTAACTAAATGTGTTTTTATATCCATTTCCAAAGTTTCATTGACTTGTTAAAATTCAAGAGTTTACTTTTATTTAACTTGGTTGCATTTTAGATAGGTCTTCTGATTTTTGGTTTTAAAACCTGATAAAACACACCCGATACAAAAAAATAAAATCGGTGGATAGCCAATAAATACCGGAAAACTGTGGAAATGGTTAATCAATTCACGTTGACTTTACCCTATTCCCCAAAAAATAAAACCTACTAAAAATAATAAATACATTTCCCAGTGCTGCTGGGCAATGTCCCGCCTTCCTGACTTGCATCTATCATTGATTCGTTCTCAATACTTAAAACCCGCCCCAAGTACTGAATGACCGCACATTCCTACATTTCTATTAGAGACTCCGCTTGTGAGATTTAAAACAAGATTACAATCAGGGTGGAGGCTTATTACGGGATTTCAAGCTGTATTACAGTTGATACAGAGGATTTAAAACAGAATTGTGACGAAATGTACAAAATGCCTACACACAAACCCCAGAAGAATGTGCCTGTGACCATAAGGATTTCGTTGTGGAAGACCGCAATGGAAAGAAGGTACAACTTCAGTGTGAAAGTACTGACGAGTTACTACAATACATATTTTGACAGAAGAAAAAAACAAAACAAGCATTTTGGAAAGTAACCGAAAACACTAATTTCATACAGTATATCAAAAAAGAAAGCCCTGAAAAAAAAAAAAAAGATTTTCATAAAACTCGAAAATATCTAAAAATAAGCACCAAAAAATACAATTAATAAAACCCGAAAAACAGAAGTTTAGTATAGTTTAGTATAGTTTACTCGCAATCATTTTAATCCCTTTTTCAGTTTGTAGCACACAATAATAACAACAACAAATAAATAAATAAATAATAATCACAGAAAATATTATGTACTATCCTATATTGAAAAAAAAATTGTAGCACAGTAGTAATAATAATATTAATCAACAACAACAACAACAACAACACCGTGTTGGACCTGGGGCACTGCGTAATATACAACGTGTTTTAAAACAGTCGCTGTATTAAAATTAAAACTTAACCGGTTACACTTTCAGTGAGGTTAAAATAAGTTGAGTACAGTTCAAGATATAATTGATTCCAGTAAATAGTAAATTCGCCAAAATTCATTGTAAATACCAAGTCAGAATTTACTTTAAGTGGTTGCATTATAGTTTACTCGCAATCATTTGAGTTTCTAGCACACGAATTCTTCTTCATAATGGCTGGGAAGCCGATTGTTATTGTTAGGATTCTTCATTCCATCAACTTTAAACTACTCCTGTTAGCACGCGGTGTAACCAATCATCATGAAGCTTAGCAGGTATCATCCCGTGTAGATTACAGTTCAGATGCAAAAAATTGCACTCCTCGTCAACCAAGATGGCAGCCTGATGCTTTTTTTTTTTAAACCTTTCAAAATATTTTCCTTGGGAACTGGTTAACAAATTGATCTGAAACTTTGCATACGTCATCAGCAACCAAACCCGCTTCAAGTTTGCAAAGCAGAAGTTGCTGCGATTAAAGTTTTATCAAAATGGCTGCCACAAATTTTACCGAAACGAGCCCGTAACAGCAAACTGCGTTTATTTAAAAGCCATTTGACCACAAACTCAAAACTTGGTAGCCATTGTCCCGGTGACAATGGAAAACAAATATGTCAAAATGGTGATGTTTTGTAAAACAATATGGCCACCAGATGTACATTTACATCTTAAGTTTAAAACTGCCTCAGTTGACAAATGGTTTACTTGACTAACTCCAAAATTCACAAGCATCATCCCTGTCACTGTATTAAAAAAAAAATTAAAAATAAATAAATAATGGTGTTGACCGAAACCAAAATGGCCGTCTGACGCATTTTTTTTTCTTTTAGAAACCTTTCAAATCTTCTTCTTGGGAACCGTGAAGTGATTGATCTGACACTTGGCATATATCATGTAAATACATTTAATGGCTGTCTTACCTGAGTTGTTGCCCTTGTTTTGATGTGGTCTCCCTTCTGTTTTTTGTTTTCTCCCCCTTCCTTTCTAGTTTAAATGCTTCTGGACCTCCTCAAGGATCCTTTCTCAGAGTAGATTGGTTCCCATTCTGCTTAAGTGCAGTCCATCCCGCCTATATAGATAGTCCTTGTTGTAGAATGTGCTCCAATGTTCAAGAAAGGTGAAGCCTTCCTGTGTGCACCACTATTTCAGCCATGCATTTTGATTTTGTATTTCCAGCTGTCCATATGGTCCTTTGCAAGGTGCCGGCAGTATCCCAGAAAATACCACAGTTTTGGTCTTGTCTTTTAATTTCCCTCCTAGCTCTCTGAATTTGTTTTGCAGGGGTCTTGGCCTGTCTCTTCCAATGTTGTTTGTACCGATGTGGGCGACTACTACTGGGTCGTCTCCTGTTCATTCTAGGAGCCTGTCTACATTCTCAGTGATGTGCGTGACAGAGGCTCCTGGAAGGCAGCACACTGTTATAGTAAGGGGTCCAAACTGCGAACTGAACTTGCTGTGTTTCTCAATAATGTGTCCCCAACAATCATGACCTCCCTTCTTTTTGCTGCCTGGTCAGCACTGCTTATAGGGTCCTGGATGTTGTTCCTTTCATTCTCTTGATGTTAGTTTGGGTCATCTAAATGCTGAAGTGGCTCAAATTTGTTGGGTGTTTGGATTTCTGGTGGTTGTGTTTGACGAAGTTTCTTTTTTTCCCTGCTTCTGCCTATCTGAACCCAGCTGTTTCGACTTCCTGGTGGCTTTCAGTCTGCTAAGGGTGCAGACTTCCATGAATTGTGGGTGTGTTGCTGTCTCATTTCTTCCAGCTGCATTTCTAACAGACTTATTCGTTGAAGCAATTCTGGATCGTGCGGCACTTTACATAAACTTGGTTGATCTCTGTTGGGTTTTCTCGGATTTCCCACATCATGCAGTTGTCACAGATTACTGGCTTGAAGACCATGTTGTATTTTTTTTTTTTTGTGGAAGTTCAGTATAGCTTCTGCAGCTGTCAAACTGCTTCTAACTGCGCTGTACTTCTCCCACGCTGTCACCTCACTTGTCACCTTTTGGATCTTATTATAGTTTCCAAAAGTTTACATATAAGAAGTCAGGCTTATTGGTCTGTAGTTACCTGGTTCGGTTTTGTCTCCCTTTTGTGGATTGGGATTACATTTGCGATACTCCAGTCTGTCTGTACAACCCTGTGTCA
This sequence comes from Acipenser oxyrinchus oxyrinchus, assembly GCA_030684275.1. NCBI lineage: Eukaryota > Metazoa > Chordata > Actinopteri > Acipenseriformes > Acipenseridae > Acipenser > Acipenser oxyrinchus. Next base: position 4,228,875 of record CM060283.1, on the reverse strand, counting down.
AGAGACTGTTGCATAATCTTGGTTAGTGGTTTGTAAATAACTTTTTCCTTTCTTTGAGTACTATTGGGAGGATCTCATCCGGCCCAGGCGATTTGTTTATTTTAAGAGCTCCTAGTCCCTTGAACACTTCTGCCTCGGTTATGCTAAAGTTATTTAAAACCGGATAGGAACAGGTCGACATGTGGGACATGTCCGTGTCCTCTTACTTTACTTGTGAAAAGTAATCATTTAATATATTTGCTATTTTTTCTCTTTGTCTATGATTTTGCCATGTGTATCTCTTAGACATTTTAATCTCCTCTTTGAATGTTCTCCTGCTGTTATAATATTGGAAAAACTTTTTGGAATTGGTTTTAGCCCCCTAGCAATGTTCATTTCTATCTCTCTCTTGTCCTTTCTAACTCCCTTTTTGACTTACGTTTGCAGTTCCAAGTACTCTTTCTGTGTACTTTGTTTTTGGTCCTTTTAAACGCTCTGTAAAGTGCCTTTTTTCGCAGAATATTTTTTTTAATTGATCTATTAAACCATTTGGGCCATTTTTTGTTTTAGATTTGTCTACTTTTGGGATGTAATTGTTTTGCGCCTCCAGTACTACATTTTTAAAAAACAGCCATCCTTTTCTGTGGATGTTTTCTCTATTTTAGTAAAATCTACTTCTGTTAGTCTCTGTTTCATACCTTTTCATAGTTTTGCCATTCTAAAATTGTAAACCTTTGCTTAAGTCATTATTTTGGGGGTTTAAAAGCACTTCAAATGAGACCATGTTGTGGTCTGAGTTTGCCAATGGTTCTCTGACCTCTGTTTTAGTTATTCGGTCTTCCTTATTTGAAGACTAAATCAGGGCATGCCTCCCCTCTAGTCAGTGCCTTGACAAATTGCATTAGCAAGCAGTCATTTGTCATGTCCACCATTTCAATTTCGTCTGTCGTATGCCCCACGGGTTTTCCCATTTTATATGGGGAAGTTGAAATTCCCCATTTTTAGTATGGCTTCTCCTTTGCTACATGCATTTCTAATGTCATTGTATAACAGATTTTCGGCATCTGAATTTGGTGGTTTATAGCATGTTCCTATTATGCCCTTTTGAATTTTTGTCCATCTATTCTGACCCATGTTGATTCTGTGTTGTTTTTGTCGTCCAGATTTAACACCTGGGCTTCAAAACTATTTCTTATGTATAGCTACCCCTCCACCTCTTCTGTCTTTTCTATACAGTGTATACTCACTAATATTTGTCTCCATCACTCTCATAACCAAGTTTCTGTAACGCCTATCGCATCGTAGTTACTTTTTAGTGCAGTAGCTTCTAGTTCTAACGATTTTGTTTCTGATACTTCTAGAATTTAGATAAATACATTTAATGGCTGTCTTACCTGAGTTGTTGCCCTTGTCTTGATGTGGTCTCCCTTCTATTTTTGGTTGATTTGTACTACCCCTTTCCTTTCTAGTTTTAAATGCTTATGAACCTCCTCAAGGATCCTTTCTCAGAGTAGATTGGTTCCCTTTTTATTTAAGTGCAGGCCGTCCCGCCTATATAGATAGTACTTGTTGTTGAATGTGCTCCAATGTTCAAGAAAGGTGAAGCCTTCGTGTGCACCACGATTTCAGCCATGCATTTTGATTATATATTTCCAGCTGTCCATTCTGTCCTTTGCAAGGTGCCGGCAGTATCCCAGATAATACCACAGTTTTGGTCTTGTCTTTTAATTTCCTTCCTAGCTCTCTGAATTTGTTTTTCAGGGCTCTTGGCCTGTCTTTCAATGTTGTTTGTACTGATGTGAATGACTAGTACTGGGTCGTCTCCCGTTCGTTCAGGATCCTGTCCACGTTCTCAGTGAACCATCTGACATCACTGACAGATACTTTGCACCTTTTATTTCTCTTGCAGCTACCTTCTTTCTACCTCAGCAATGTAGTGCATTAATACTCTTGCTCGTTTGTCATTCCTGTTAGTACTTCTTAGATTTAGCCTGTTCTGTTCATAACCCTACATTAAAACATTTTTAAAAATGCCATTTTCTGTTGTCACACTGTCTGACTGAGGATCTGCTAAGCATTAACTTACTATGTTTTTTCACGCTTTAAAGAAGTCAGTTCAAGATCAAATTCATTCCAGTAAATAGTAAATTCACCAAAATTCATCATTAAGGATACGATTTTGTCTCGGTGATTTTTAGTACATTTCATGGCATTGTGGAAAAAAACAAGAATTCACGGAAAGGTCACCAAATGATGTATGTTTAGCTACATCAACATACATGAGCTTTTAAATAGTACACAAACCCAATAATATAAAGACTTGCTTTTTACTGCTGGCAACTTTATAAATGCTACTTTAGGAGTACAAAACTTAAAGGTCCTTTTACACCAACATAATCATTTTTAGAATACTGTACAATGCAGGCTTTCACACCGTGTAGCGAAACAGACTGATACAAACTCTTCCTATTTCTCTGTGTGCAAAATCAGCATGCGAAATTGTTTTTATTACCGTGTTCAAAATCAAACGGTATATATTTATTCTTCAATAATAAGAGCAAGACGTTTAAATTGGTTGTTTCTGAGTAGCCTACAGAGCACTGCCCCTTTTAAACATAAAAACAAACAAACAAAAAAAACAGAGTTGAAAAGTCAAATCAGACAGGCCGCACCGTGTACAAGGGGCATCAGAAAGATCAGAAAAAAGACCAGAAACAGATACACCTCCTTGTTTATCTAAGTTTGCAGGAAATAAAAAAGATGTTCAACAGCAATCCCCAAGTATTTTGTTTAGCAATGTTTAGTTTGAGAAAGTGAGTATTTAGCTACATTGTATGAAAAGTTTCAAGAAATGTCATTATTTTTTGAAGATGCAAGCCCACTTTTTTTGTTTCAAAAATAAATTAACAAGTGCGGATGTATGTGAACATCACAACCGAGAGTTTACAGTAACATACTATCTGTTCTTTTACATGCTCGCTCAGCTACAAAATACAAATCTCATTCGCTGACCTACATAGCTGCACGTAAATGCTTTGTGCATACACAACCAAACAATTTACACAGTCGCATATTTGTAGTTTTAATGCATGACATACGGCATTTTAAAGGAAATAAAGGCAGTGCCTAACTAAATGTGTTTTTATATCCATTTCCAAAGTTTCATTGACTTGTTAAAATTCAAGAGTTTACTTTTATTTAACTTGGTTGCATTTTAGATAGGTCTTCTGATTTTTGGTTTTAAAACCTGATAAAACACACCCGATACAAAAAAATAAAATCGGTGGATAGCCAATAAATACCGGAAAACTGTGGAAATGGTTAATCAATTCACGTTGACTTTACCCTATTCCCCAAAAAATAAAACCTACTAAAAATAATAAATACATTTCCCAGTGCTGCTGGGCAATGTCCCGCCTTCCTGACTTGCATCTATCATTGATTCGTTCTCAATACTTAAAACCCGCCCCAAGTACTGAATGACCGCACATTCCTACATTTCTATTAGAGACTCCGCTTGTGAGATTTAAAACAAGATTACAATCAGGGTGGAGGCTTATTACGGGGATTTCAAGCTGTATTACAGTTGATACAGAGGATTTAAAACAGAATTGTGACGAAATGTACAAAAATGCCTACACACAAACCCCAGAAGAATGTGCCTGTGACCATAAGGATTTCGTTGTGGAAGACCGCAATGGAAAGAAGGTACAACTTCAGTGTGAAAGTACTGACGAGTTACTACAATACATATTTTGACAGAAGAAAAAAAAACAAAACAAGCATTTTGGAAAGTAACCGAAAACACTAATTTCATACAGTATATCAAAAAAGAAAGCCCTGAAAAAAAAAAAAGATTTTCATAAAACTCGAAAATATCTAAAAATAAGCACCAAAAAATACAATTAATAAAACCCGAAAAACAGAAGTTTAGTATAGTTTAGTATAGTTTACTCGCAATCATTTTAATCCCTTTTTCAGTTTGTAGCACACAATAATAACAACAACAAATAAATAAATAAATAATAATCACAGAAAATATTATGTACTATCCTATATTGAAAAAAAAATTGTAGCACAGTAGTAATAATAATATTAATCAACAACAACAACAACAACAACACCGTGTTGGACCTGGGGCACTGCGTAATATACAACGTGTTTTAAAACAGTCGCTGTATTAAAATTAAAACTTAACCGGTTACACTTTCAGTGAGGTTAAAATAAGTTGAGTACAGTTCAAGATATAATTGATTCCAGTAAATAGTAAATTCGCCAAAATTCATTGTAAATACCAAGTCAGAATTTACTTTAAGTGGTTGCATTATAGTTTACTCGCAATCATTTGAGTTTCTAGCACACGAATTCTTCTTCATAATGGCTGGGAAGCCGATTGTTATTGTTAGGATTCTTCATTCCATCAACTTTAAACTACTCCTGTTAGCACGCGGTGTAACCAATCATCATGAAGCTTAGCAGGTATCATCCCGTGTAGATTACAGTTCAGATGCAAAAAATTGCACTCCTCGTCAACCAAGATGGCAGCCTGATGCTTTTTTTTTTTAAACCTTTCAAAATATTTTCCTTGGGAACTGGTTAACAAATTGATCTGAAACTTTGCATACGTCATCAGCAACCAAACCCGCTTCAAGTTTGCAAAGCAGAAGTTGCTGCGATTAAAGTTTTATCAAAATGGCTGCCACAAATTTTACCGAAACGAGCCCGTAACAGCAAACTGCGTTTATTTAAAAGCCATTTGACCACAAACTCAAAACTTGGTAGCCATTGTCCCGGTGACAATGGAAAACAAATATGTCAAAATGGTGATGTTTTGTAAAACAATATGGCCACCAGATGTACATTTACATCTTAAGTTTAAAACTGCCTCAGTTGACAAATGGTTTACTTGACTAACTCCAAAATTCACAAGCATCATCCCTGTCACTGTATTAAAAAAAAAATTAAAAATAAATAAATAATGGTGTTGACCGAAACCAAAATGGCCGTCTGACGCATTTTTTTTCTTTTAGAAACCTTTCGAAATCTTCTTCTTGGGAACCGGTGAAGTGATTGATCTGACACTTGGCATATATCATGTAAATACATTTAATGGCTGTCTTACCTGAGTTGTTGCCCTTGTTTTGATGTGGTCTCCCTTCTGTTTTTTGTTTTCTCCCCCTTCCTTTCTAGTTTAAATGCTTCTGGACCTCCTCAAGGATCCTTTCTCAGAGTAGATTGGTTCCCATTCTGCTTAAGTGCAGTCCATCCCGCCTATATAGATAGTCCTTGTTGTAGAATGTGCTCCAATGTTCAAGAAAGGTGAAGCCTTCCTGTGTGCACCACTATTTCAGCCATGCATTTTGATTTTGTATTTCCAGCTGTCCATATGGTCCTTTGCAAGGTGCCGGCAGTATCCCAGAAAATACCACAGTTTTGGTCTTGTCTTTTAATTTCCCTCCTAGCTCTCTGAATTTGTTTTGCAGGGGTCTTGGCCTGTCTCTTCCAATGTTGTTTGTACCGATGTGGACGACTACTACTGGGTCGTCTCCTGTTCATTCTAGGAGCCTGTCTACATTCTCAGTGATGTGCGTGACAGAGGCTCCTGGAAGGCAGCACACTGTTATAGTAAGGGGTCCAAACTGCGAACTGAACTTGCTGTGTTTCTCAATAATGTGTCCCCAACAATCATGACCTCCCTTCTTTTTGCTGCCTGGTCAGCACTGCTTATAGGGTCCTGGATGTTGTTCCTTTCATTCTCTTGATGTTAGTTTGGGTCATCTAAATGCTGAAGTGGCTCAAATTTGTTGGGTGTTTGGATTTCTGGTGGTTGTGTTTGACGAAGTTTCTTTTTTCCCTGCTTCTGCCTATCTGAACCCAGCTGTTTCGACTTCCTGGTGGCTTTCAGTCTGCTAAGGGTGCAGACTTCCATGAATTGTGGGTGTGTTGCTGTCTCATTTCTTCCAGCTGCATTTCTAACAGACTTATTCGTTGAAGCAATTCTGGATCGTGCGGCACTTTACATAAACTTGGTTGATCTCTGTTGGGTTTTCTCGGATTTCCCACATCATGCAGTTGTCACAGATTACTGGCTTGAAGACCATGTTGTATTTTTTTTTTTTGTGGAAGTTCAGTATAGCTTCTGCAGCTGTCAAACTGCTTCTAACTGCGCTGTACTTCTCCCACGCTGTCACCTCACTTGTCACCTTTTGGATCTTATTATAGTTTCCAAAAGTTTACATATAAGAAGTCAGGCTTATTGGTCTGTAGTTACCTGGTTCGGTTTTGTCTCCCTTTTGTGGATTGGGATTACATTTGCGATACTCCAGTCTGTCTGTACAACCCCTGTGTCAAGAGACTGTTGCATAATCTTGGTTAGTGGTTTGTAAATAACTTTTTCCTTTCTTTGAGTACTATTGGGAGGATCTCATCCGGCCCAGGCGATTTGTTTATTTTAAGAGCTCCTAGTCCCTTGAACACTTCTGCCTCGGTTATGCTAAAGTTATTTAAAACCGGATAGGAACAGGTCGACATGTGGGACATGTCCGTGTCCTCTTACTTTACTTGTGAAAAGTAATCATTTAATATATTTGCTATTTTTTCTCTTTGTCTATGATTTTGCCATGTGTATCTCTTAGACATTTTAATCTCCTCTTTGAATGTTCTCCTGCTGTTATAATATTGGAAAAAACTTTTTGGAATTGGTTTTAGCCCCCTAGCAATGTTCATTTCTATCTCTCTCTTGTCCTTTCTAACTCCCTTTTTGACTTACGTTTGCAGTTCCAAGTACTCTTTCTGTGTACTTTGTTTTGGTCCTTTTAAACGCTCTGTAAAGTGCCTTTTTCGCAGAATATTTTTTTAATTGATCTATTAAACCATTTGGGCCATTTTTGTTTTAGATTTGTCTACTTTTGGGATGTAATTGTTTTGCGCCTCCAGTACTACATTTTTAAAAACAGCCATCCTTTTTCTGTGGATGTTTTCTCTATTTTAGTAAAATCTACTTCTGTTAGTCTCTGTTTCATACCTTTTCATAGTTTTGCCATTCTAAAATTGTAAACCTTTGCTTAAGTCATTATTTTGGGGGTTTAAAAGCACTTCAAATGAGACCATGTTGTGGTCTGAGTTTGCCAATGGTTCTCTGACCTCTGTTTTAGTTATTCGGTCTTCCTTATTTGAAGACTAAATCAGGGCATGCCTCCCCTCTAGTCAGTGCCTTGACAAATTGCATTAGCAAGCAGTCATTTGTCATGTCCACCATTTCAATTTCGTCTGTCGTAAGCCCCACGGGTTTTCCCATTTTATATGGGGAAGTTGAAATTCCCCATTTTAGTATGGCTTCTCCTTTGCTACATGCATTTCTAATGTCATTGTATAACAGATTTTCGGCATCTGAATTTGGTGGTTTATAGCATGTTCCTATTATGCCCTTTTGAATTTTTGTCCATCTATTCTGACCCATGTTGATTCTGTGTTGTTTTTGTCGTCCAGATTTAACACCTGGGCTTCAAAACTATTTCTTATGTATAGCTACCCCTCCACCTCTTCTGTCTTTTCTATACAGTGTATACTCACTAATATTTGTCTCCATCACTCTCATAACCAAGTTTCTGTAACGCCTATCGCATCGTAGTTACTTTTTAGTGCAGTAGCTTCTAGTTCTAACGATTTTGTTTCTGATACTTCTAGAATTTAGATAAATACATTTAATGGCTGTCTTACCTGAGTTGTTGCCCTTGTCTTGATGTGGTCTCCCTTCTATTTTTGGTTGATTTGTACTACCCCTTTCCTTTCTAGTTTTAAATGCTTATGAACCTCCTCAAGGATCCTTTCTCAGAGTAGATTGGTTCCCTTTTTATTTAAGTGCAGGCCGTCCCGCCTATATAGATAGTACTTGTTGTTGAATGTGCTCCAATGTTCAAGAAAGGTGAAGCCTTCGTGTGCACCACGATTTCAGCCATGCATTTTGATTATATATTTCCAGCTGTCCATTCTGTCCTTTGCAAGGTGCCGGCAGTATCCCAGATAATACCACAGTTTTGGTCTTGTCTTTTAATTTCCTTCCTAGCTCTCTGAATTTGTTTTTCAGGGCTCTTGGCCTGTCTTTCAATGTTGTTTGTACTGATGTGAATGACTAGTACTGGGTCGTCTCCCGTTCGTTCAGGATCCTGTCCACGTTCTCAGTGAACCATCTGACATCACTGACAGATACTTTGCACCTTTTATTTCTCTTGCAGCTACCTTCTTTCTACCTCAGCAATGTAGTGCATTAATACTCTTGCTCGTTTGTCATTCCTGTTAGTACTTCTTAGATTTAGCCTGTTCTGTTCATAACCCTACATTAAAACATTTTTAAAAATGCCATTTTCTGTTGTCACACTGTCTGACTGAGGATCTGCTAAGCATTAACTTACTATGTTTTTTCACGCTTTAAAGAAGTCAGTTCAAGATCAAATTCATTCCAGTAAATAGTAAATTCACCAAAATTCATCATTAAGGATACGATTTTGTCTCGGTGATTTTAGTACATTTCATGGCATTGTGGAAAAAAACAAGAATTCACGGAAAGGTCACCAAATGATGTATGTTTAGCTACATCAACATACATGAGCTTTTAAATAGTACACAAACCCAATAATATAAAGACTTGCTTTTTACTGCTGGCAACTTTATAAATGCTACTTTAGGAGTACAAAACTTAAAGGTCCTTTTACACCAACATAATCATTTTTAGAATACTGTACAATGCAGGCTTTCACACCGTGTAGCGAAACAGACTGATACAAACTCTTCCTATTTCTCTGTGTGCAAAATCAGCATGCGAAATTGTTTTTATTACCGTGTTCAAAATCAAACGGTATATATTTATTCTTCAATAATAAGAGCAAGACGTTTAAATTGGTTGTTTCTGAGTAGCCTACAGAGCACTGCCCTTTTAAACATAAAACAAACAAACAAAAAACAGAGTTGAAAAGTCAAATCAGACAGGCCGCACCGTGTACAAGGGGCATCAGAAAGATCAGAAAAAGACCAGAAACAGATACACCTCCTTGTTTATCTAAGTTTGCAGGAAATAAAAAGATGTTCAACAGCAATCCCCAAGTATTTTGTTTAGCAATGTTTAGTTTTAGAGAAAGTGAGTATTTAGCTACATTGTATGAAAAGTTTCAAGAAATGTCATTATTTTTGAAGATGCAAGCCCACTTTTTTGTTTCAAAAATAAATTAACAAGTGCGGATGTATGTGAACATCACAACCGAGAGTTTACAGTAACATACTATCTGTTCTTTTACATGCTCGCTCAGCTACAAAATACAAATCTCATTCGCTGACCTACATAGCTGCACGTAAATGCTTTGTGCATACACAACCAAACAATTTACACAGTCGCATATTTGTAGTTTTAATGCATGACATACGGCATTTTAAAGGAAATAAAGGCAGTGCCTAACTAAATGTGTTTTTATATCCATTTCCAAAGTTTCATTGACTTGTTAAAATTCAAGAGTTTACTTTTATTTAACTTGGTTGCATTTTAGATAGGTCTTCTGATTTTTGGTTTTAAAACCTGATAAAACACACCCGATACAAAAAATAAAATCGGTGGATAGCCAATAAATACCGGAAAACTGTGGAAATGGTTAATCAATTCACGTTGACTTTACCCTATTCCCCAAAAAATAAAACCTACTAAAAATAATAAATACATTTCCCAGTGCTGCTGGGCAATGTCCCGCCTTCCTGACTTGCATCTATCATTGATTCGTTCTCAATACTTAAAACCCGCCCCAAGTACTGAATGACCGCACATTCCTACATTTCTATTAGAGACTCCGCTTGTGAGATTTAAAACAAGATTACAATCAGGGTGGAGGCTTATTACGGGATTTCAAGCTGTATTACAGTTGATACAGAGGATTTAAAACAGAATTGTGACGAAATGTACAAAAATGCCTACACACAAACCCCAGAAGAATGTGCCTGTGACCATAAGGATTTCGTTGTGGAAGACCGCAATGGAAAGAAGGTACAACTTCAGTGTGAAAGTACTGACGAGTTACTACAATACATATTTTGACAGAAGAAAAAAACAAAACAAGCATTTTGGAAAGTAACCGAAAACACTAATTTCATACAGTATATCAAAAAGAAAGCCCTGAAAAAAAAAAAAAGATTTTCATAAAACTCGAAAATATCTAAAAATAAGCACCAAAAATACAATTAATAAAACCCGAAAAACAGAAGTTTAGTATAGTTTAGTATAGTTTACTCGCAATCATTTTAATCCCTTTTTCAGTTTGTAGCACACAATAATAACAACAACAAATAAATAAATAAATAATAATCACAGAAAATATTATGTACTATCCTATATTGAAAAAAAATTGTAGCACAGTAGTAATAATAATATTAATCAACAACAACAACAACAACACCGTGTTGGACCTGGGGCACTGCGTAATATACAACGTGTTTTAAAACAGTCGCTGTATTAAAATTAAAACTTAACCGGTTACACTTTCAGTGAGGTTAAAATAAGTTGAGTACAGTTCAAGATATAATTGATTCCAGTAAATAGTAAATTCGCCAAAATTCATTGTAAATACCAAGTCAGAATTTACTTTAAGTGGTTGCATTATAGTTTACTCGCAATCATTTGAGTTTCTAGCACACGAATTCTTCTTCATAATGGCTGGGAAGCCGATTGTTATTGTTAGGATTCTTCATTCCATCAACTTTAAACTACTCCTGTTAGCACGCGGTGTAACCAATCATCATGAAGCTTAGCAGGTATCATCCCGTGTAGATTACAGTTCAGATGCAAAAAATTGCACTCCTCGTCAACCAAGATGGCAGCCTGATGCTTTTTTTTTTTTAAACCTTTCAAAATATTTTCCTTGGGAACTGGTTAACAAATTGATCTGAAACTTTGCATACGTCATCAGCAACCAAACCCGCTTCAAGTTTGCAAAGCAGAAGTTGCTGCGATTAAAGTTTTATCAAAATGGCTGCCACAAATTTTACCGAAACGAGCCCGTAACAGCAAACTGCGTTTATTTAAAAGCCATTTGACCACAAACTCAAAACTTGGTAGCCATTGTCCCGGTGACAATGGAAAACAAATATGTCAAAATGGTGATGTTTTGTAAAACAATATGGCCACCAGATGTACATTTACATCTTAAGTTTAAAACTGCCTCAGTTGACAAATGGTTTACTTGACTAACTCCAAAATTCACAAGCATCATCCCTGTCACTGTATTAAAAAAAAAATTAAAAATAAATAAATAATGGTGTTGACCGAAACCAAAATGGCCGTCTGACGCATTTTTTTTCTTTTAGAAACCTTTCGAAATCTTCTTCTTGGGAACCGGTGAAGTGATTGATCTGACACTTGGCATATATCATGTAAATACATTTAATGGCTGTCTTACCTGAGTTGTTGCCCTTGTTTTGATGTGGTCTCCCTTCTGTTTTTTGTTTTCTCCCCCTTCCTTTCTAGTTTAAATGCTTCTGGACCTCCTCAAGGATCCTTTCTCAGAGTAGATTGGTTCCCATTCTGCTTAAGTGCAGTCCATCCCGCCTATATAGATAGTCCTTGTTGTAGAATGTGCTCCAATGTTCAAGAAAGGTGAAGCCTTCCTGTGTGCACCACTATTTCAGCCATGCATTTTGATTTTGTATTTCCAGCTGTCCATATGGTCCTTTGCAAGGTGCCGGCAGTATCCCAGAAAATACCACAGTTTTGGTCTTGTCTTTTAATTTCCCTCCTAGCTCTCTGAATTTGTTTTGCAGGGGTCTTGGCCTGTCTCTTCCAATGTTGTTTGTACCGATGTGGACGACTACTACTGGGTCGTCTCCTGTTCATTCTAGGAGCCTGTCTACATTCTCAGTGATGTGCGTGACAGAGGCTCCTGGAAGGCAGCACACTGTTATAGTAAGGGGTCCAAACTGCGAACTGAACTTGCTGTGTTTCTCAATAATGTGTCCCCAACAATCATGACCTCCCTTCTTTTTGCTGCCTGGTCAGCACTGCTTATAGGGTCCTGGATGTTGTTCCTTTCATTCTCTTGATGTTAGTTTGGGTCATCTAAATGCTGAAGTGGCTCAAATTTGTTGGGTGTTTGGATTTCTGGTGGTTGTGTTTGACGAAGTTTCTTTTTTCCCTGCTTCTGCCTATCTGAACCCAGCTGTTTCGACTTCCTGGTGGCTTTCAGTCTGCTAAGGGTGCAGACTTCCATGAATTGTGGGTGTGTTGCTGTCTCATTTCTTCCAGCTGCATTTCTAACAGACTTATTCGTTGAAGCAATTCTGGATCGTGCGGCACTTTACATAAACTTGGTTGATCTCTGTTGGGTTTTCTCGGATTTCCCACATCATGCAGTTGTCACAGATTACTGGCTTGAAGACCATGTTGTATTTTTTTTTTTTTGTGGAAGTTCAGTATAGCTTCTGCAGCTGTCAAACTGCTTCTAACTGCGCTGTACTTCTCCCACGCTGTCACCTCACTTGTCACCTTTTGGATCTTATTATAGTTTCCAAAAGTTTACATATAAGAAGTCAGGCTTATTGGTCTGTAGTTACCTGGTTCGGTTTTGTCTCCCTTTTGTGGATTGGGATTACATTTGCGATACTCCAGTCTGTCTGTACAACCCCTGTGTCAAGAGACTGTTGCATAATCTTGGTTAGTGGTTTGTAAATAACTTTTTCCTTTCTTTGAGTACTATTGGGAGGATCTCATCCGGCCCAGGCGATTTGTTTATTTTAAGAGCTCCTAGTCCCTTGAACACTTCTGCCTCGGTTATGCTAAAGTTATTTAAAACCGGATAGGAACAGGTCGACATGTGGGACATGTCCGTGTCCTCTTACTTTACTTGTGAAAAGTAATCATTTAATATATTTGCTATTTTTTCTCTTTGTCTATGATTTTGCCATGTGTATCTCTTAGACATTTTAATCTCCTCTTTGAATGTTCTCCTGCTGTTATAATATTGGAAAAAACTTTTTGGAATTGGTTTTAGCCCCCTAGCAATGTTCATTTCTATCTCTCTCTTGTCCTTTCTAACTCCCTTTTGACTTACGTTTGCAGTTCCAAGTACTCTTTCTGTGTACTTTGTTTTGGTCCTTTTAAACGCTCTGTAAAGTGCCTTTTTCGCAGAATATTTTTTTAATTGATCTATTAAACCATTTGGGCCATTTTTGTTTTAGATTTGTCTACTTTTGGGATGTAATTGTTTTGCGCCTCCAGTACTACATTTTTAAAAACAGCCATCCTTTTTCTGTGGATGTTTTCTCTATTTTAGTAAAATCTACTTCTGTTAGTCTCTGTTTCATACCTTTTCATAGTTTTGCCATTCTAAAATTGTAAACCTTTGCTTAAGTCATTATTTTGGGGGTTTAAAAGCACTTCAAATGAGACCATGTTGTGGTCTGAGTTTGCCAATGGTTCTCTGACCTCTGTTTTAGTTATTCGGTCTTCCTTATTTGAAGACTAAATCAGGGCATGCCTCCCCTCTAGTCAGTGCCTTGACAAATTGCATTAGCAAGCAGTCATTTGTCATGTCCACCATTTCAATTTCGTCTGTCGTAAGCCCCACGGGTTTTCCCATTTTATATGGGGAAGTTGAAATTCCCCATTTTAGTATGGCTTCTCCTTTGCTACATGCATTTCTAATGTCATTGTATAACAGATTTTCGGCATCTGAATTTGGTGGTTTATAGCATGTTCCTATTATGCCCTTTTGAATTTTTGTCCATCTATTCTGACCCATGTTGATTCTGTGTTGTTTTTGTCGTCCAGATTTAACACCTGGGCTTCAAAACTATTTCTTATGTATAGCTACCCCTCCACCTCTTCTGTCTTTTCTATACAGTGTATACTCACTAATATTTGTCTCCATCACTCTCATAACCAAGTTTCTGTAACGCCTATCGCATCGTAGTTACTTTTTAGTGCAGTAGCTTCTAGTTCTAACGATTTTGTTTCTGATACTTCTAGAATTTAGATAAATACATTTAATGGCTGTCTTACCTGAGTTGTTGCCCTTGTCTTGATGTGGTCTCCCTTCTATTTTTGGTTGATTTGTACTACCCCTTTCCTTTCTAGTTTTAAATGCTTATGAACCTCCTCAAGGATCCTTTCTCAGAGTAGATTGGTTCCCTTTTTATTTAAGTGCAGGCCGTCCCGCCTATATAGATAGTACTTGTTGTTGAATGTGCTCCAATGTTCAAGAAAGGTGAAGCCTTCGTGTGCACCACGATTTCAGCCATGCATTTTGATTATATATTTCCAGCTGTCCATTCTGTCCTTTGCAAGGTGCCGGCAGTATCCCAGATAATACCACAGTTTTGGTCTTGTCTTTTAATTTCCTTCCTAGCTCTCTGAATTTGTTTTTCAGGGCTCTTGGCCTGTCTTTCAATGTTGTTTGTACTGATGTGAATGACTAGTACTGGGTCGTCTCCCGTTCGTTCAGGATCCTGTCCACGTTCTCAGTGAACCATCTGACATCACTGACAGATACTTTGCACCTTTTATTTCTCTTGCAGCTACCTTCTTTCTACCTCAGCAATGTAGTGCATTAATACTCTTGCTCGTTTGTCATTCCTGTTAGTACTTCTTAGATTTAGCCTGTTCTGTTCATAACCCTACATTAAAACATTTTTAAAAATGCCATTTTCTGTTGTCACACTGTCTGACTGAGGATCTGCTAAGCATTAACTTACTATGTTTTTTCACGCTTTAAAGAAGTCAGTTCAAGATCAAATTCATTCCAGTAAATAGTAAATTCACCAAAATTCATCATTAAGGATACGATTTTGTCTCGGTGATTTTAGTACATTTCATGGCATTGTGGAAAAAAACAAGAATTCACGGAAAGGTCACCAAATGATGTATGTTTAGCTACATCAACATACATGAGCTTTTAAATAGTACACAAACCCAATAATATAAAGACTTGCTTTTTACTGCTGGCAACTTTATAAATGCTACTTTAGGAGTACAAAACTTAAAGGTCCTTTTACACCAACATAATCATTTTTAGAATACTGTACAATGCAGGCTTTCACACCGTGTAGCGAAACAGACTGATACAAACTCTTCCTATTTCTCTGTGTGCAAAATCAGCATGCGAAATTGTTTTTATTACCGTGTTCAAAATCAAACGGTATATATTTATTCTTCAATAATAAGAGCAAGACGTTTAAATTGGTTGTTTCTGAGTAGCCTACAGAGCACTGCCCTTTTAAACATAAAACAAACAAACAAAAAACAGAGTTGAAAAGTCAAATCAGACAGGCCGCACCGTGTACAAGGGGCATCAGAAAGATCAGAAAAAGACCAGAAACAGATACACCTCCTTGTTTATCTAAGTTTGCAGGAAATAAAAAGATGTTCAACAGCAATCCCCAAGTATTTTGTTTAGCAATGTTTAGTTTTAGAGAAAGTGAGTATTTAGCTACATTGTATGAAAAGTTTCAAGAAATGTCATTATTTTTGAAGATGCAAGCCCACTTTTTTGTTTCAAAAATAAATTAACAAGTGCGGATGTATGTGAACATCACAACCGAGAGTTTACAGTAACATACTATCTGTTCTTTTACATGCTCGCTCAGCTACAAAATACAAATCTCATTCGCTGACCTACATAGCTGCACGTAAATGCTTTGTGCATACACAACCAAACAATTTACACAGTCGCATATTTGTAGTTTTAATGCATGACATACGGCATTTTAAAGGAAATAAAGGCAGTGCCTAACTAAATGTGTTTTTATATCCATTTCCAAAGTTTCATTGACTTGTTAAAATTCAAGAGTTTACTTTTATTTAACTTGGTTGCATTTTAGATAGGTCTTCTGATTTTTGGTTTTAAAACCTGATAAAACACACCCGATACAAAAAATAAAATCGGTGGATAGCCAATAAATACCGGAAAACTGTGGAAATGGTTAATCAATTCACGTTGACTTTACCCTATTCCCCAAAAAATAAAACCTACTAAAAATAATAAATACATTTCCCAGTGCTGCTGGGCAATGTCCCGCCTTCCTGACTTGCATCTATCATTGATTCGTTCTCAATACTTAAAACCCGCCCCAAGTACTGAATGACCGCACATTCCTACATTTCTATTAGAGACTCCGCTTGTGAGATTTAAAACAAGATTACAATCAGGGTGGAGGCTTATTACGGGGATTTCAAGCTGTATTACAGTTGATACAGAGGATTTAAAACAGAATTGTGACGAAATGTACAAAAATGCCTACACACAAACCCCAGAAGAATGTGCCTGTGACCATAAGGATTTCGTTGTGGAAGACCGCAATGGAAAGAAGGTACAACTTCAGTGTGAAAGTACTGACGAGTTACTACAATACATATTTTGACAGAAGAAAAAAACAAAACAAGCATTTTGGAAAGTAACCGAAAACACTAATTTCATACAGTATATCAAAAAGAAAGCCCTGAAAAAAAAAAAAAGATTTTCATAAAACTCGAAAATATCTAAAAATAAGCACCAAAAATACAATTAATAAAACCCGAAAAACAGAAGTTTAGTATAGTTTAGTATAGTTTACTCGCAATCATTTTAATCCCTTTTTCAGTTTGTAGCACACAATAATAACAACAACAAATAAATAAATAAATAATAATCACAGAAAATATTATGTACTATCCTATATTGAAAAAAAATTGTAGCACAGTAGTAATAATAATATTAATCAACAACAACAACAACAACACCGTGTTGGACCTGGGGCACTGCGTAATATACAACGTGTTTTAAAACAGTCGCTGTATTAAAATTAAAACTTAACCGGTTACACTTTCAGTGAGGTTAAAATAAGTTGAGTACAGTTCAAGATATAATTGATTCCAGTAAATAGTAAATTCGCCAAAATTCATTGTAAATACCAAGTCAGAATTTACTTTAAGTGGTTGCATTATAGTTTACTCGCAATCATTTGAGTTTCTAGCACACGAATTCTTCTTCATAATGGCTGGGAAGCCGATTGTTATTGTTAGGATTCTTCATTCCATCAACTTTAAACTACTCCTGTTAGCACGCGGTGTAACCAATCATCATGAAGCTTAGCAGGTATCATCCCGTGTAGATTACAGTTCAGATGCAAAAAATTGCACTCCTCGTCAACCAAGATGGCAGCCTGATGCTTTTTTTTTTTTAAACCTTTCAAAATATTTTCCTTGGGAACTGGTTAACAAATTGATCTGAAACTTTGCATACGTCATCAGCAACCAAACCCGCTTCAAGTTTGCAAAGCAGAAGTTGCTGCGATTAAAGTTTTATCAAAATGGCTGCCACAAATTTTACCGAAACGAGCCCGTAACAGCAAACTGCGTTTATTTAAAAGCCATTTGACCACAAACTCAAAACTTGGTAGCCATTGTCCCGGTGACAATGGAAAACAAATATGTCAAAATGGTGATGTTTTGTAAAACAATATGGCCACCAGATGTACATTTACATCTTAAGTTTAAAACTGCCTCAGTTGACAAATGGTTTACTTGACTAACTCCAAAATTCACAAGCATCATCCCTGTCACTGTATTAAAAAAAAAATTAAAAATAAATAAATAATGGTGTTGACCGAAACCAAAATGGCCGTCTGACGCATTTTTTTTCTTTTAGAAACCTTTCGAAATCTTCTTCTTGGGAACCGGTGAAGTGATTGATCTGACACTTGGCATATATCATGTAAATACATTTAATGGCTGTCTTACCTGAGTTGTTGCCCTTGTTTTGATGTGGTCTCCCTTCTGTTTTTTGTTTTCTCCCCCTTCCTTTCTAGTTTAAATGCTTCTGGACCTCCTCAAGGATCCTTTCTCAGAGTAGATTGGTTCCCATTCTGCTTAAGTGCAGTCCATCCCGCCTATATAGATAGTCCTTGTTGTAGAATGTGCTCCAATGTTCAAGAAAGGTGAAGCCTTCCTGTGTGCACCACTATTTCAGCCATGCATTTTGATTTTGTATTTCCAGCTGTCCATATGGTCCTTTGCAAGGTGCCGGCAGTATCCCAGAAAATACCACAGTTTTGGTCTTGTCTTTTAATTTCCCTCCTAGCTCTCTGAATTTGTTTTGCAGGGGTCTTGGCCTGTCTCTTCCAATGTTGTTTGTACCGATGTGGACGACTACTACTGGGTCGTCTCCTGTTCATTCTAGGAGCCTGTCTACATTCTCAGTGATGTGCGTGACAGAGGCTCCTGGAAGGCAGCACACTGTTATAGTAAGGGGTCCAAACTGCGAACTGAACTTGCTGTGTTTCTCAATAATGTGTCCCCAACAATCATGACCTCCCTTCTTTTTGCTGCCTGGTCAGCACTGCTTATAGGGTCCTGGATGTTGTTCCTTTCATTCTCTTGATGTTAGTTTGGGTCATCTAAATGCTGAAGTGGCTCAAATTTGTTGGGTGTTTGGATTTCTGGTGGTTGTGTTTGACGAAGTTTCTTTTTTTCCCTGCTTCTGCCTATCTGAACCCAGCTGTTTCGACTTCCTGGTGGCTTTCAGTCTGCTAAGGGTGCAGACTTCCATGAATTGTGGGTGTGTTGCTGTCTCATTTCTTCCAGCTGCATTTCTAACAGACTTATTCGTTGAAGCAATTCTGGATCGTGCGGCACTTTACATAAACTTGGTTGATCTCTGTTGGGTTTTCTCGGATTTCCCACATCATGCAGTTGTCACAGATTACTGGCTTGAAGACCATGTTGTATTTTTTTTTTTTGTGGAAGTTCAGTATAGCTTCTGCAGCTGTCAAACTGCTTCTAACTGCGCTGTACTTCTCCCACGCTGTCACCTCACTTGTCACCTTTTGGATCTTATTATAGTTTCCAAAAGTTTACATATAAGAAGTCAGGCTTATTGGTCTGTAGTTACCTGGTTCGGTTTTGTCTCCCTTTTGTGGATTGGGATTACATTTGCGATACTCCAGTCTGTCTGTACAACCCCTGTGTCAAGAGACTGTTGCATAATCTTGGTTAGTGGTTTGTAAATAACTTTTTCCTTTCTTTGAGTACTATTGGGAGGATCTCATCCGGCCCAGGCGATTTGTTTATTTTAAGAGCTCCTAGTCCCTTGAACACTTCTGCCTCGGTTATGCTAAAGTTATTTAAAACCGGATAGGAACAGGTCGACATGTGGGACATGTCCGTGTCCTCTTACTTTACTTGTGAAAAGTAATCATTTAATATATTTGCTATTTTTTCTCTTTGTCTATGATTTTGCCATGTGTATCTCTTAGACATTTTAATCTCCTCTTTGAATGTTCTCCTGCTGTTATAATATTGGAAAAAACTTTTTGGAATTGGTTTTAGCCCCCTAGCAATGTTCATTTCTATCTCTCTCTTGTCCTTTCTAACTCCCTTTTTGACTTACGTTTGCAGTTCCAAGTACTCTTTCTGTGTACTTTGTTTTGGTCCTTTTAAACGCTCTGTAAAGTGCCTTTTTCGCAGAATATTTTTTTAATTGATCTATTAAACCATTTGGGCCATTTTTGTTTTAGATTTGTCTACTTTTGGGATGTAATTGTTTTGCGCCTCCAGTACTACATTTTTAAAAACAGCCATCCTTTTTCTGTGGATGTTTTCTCTATTTTAGTAAAATCTACTTCTGTTAGTCTCTGTTTCATACCTTTTCATAGTTTTGCCATTCTAAAATTGTAAACCTTTGCTTAAGTCATTATTTTGGGGGTTTAAAAGCACTTCAAATGAGACCATGTTGTGGTCTGAGTTTGCCAATGGTTCTCTGACCTCTGTTTTAGTTATTCGGTCTTCCTTATTTGAAGACTAAATCAGGGCATGCCTCCCCTCTAGTCAGTGCCTTGACAAATTGCATTAGCAAGCAGTCATTTGTCATGTCCACCATTTCAATTTCGTCTGTCGTAAGCCCCACGGGTTTTCCCATTTTATATGGGGAAGTTGAAATTCCCCATTTTAGTATGGCTTCTCCTTTGCTACATGCATTTCTAATGTCATTGTATAACAGATTTTCGGCATCTGAATTTGGTGGTTTATAGCATGTTCCTATTATGCCCTTTTGAATTTTTGTCCATCTATTCTGACCCATGTTGATTCTGTGTTGTTTTTGTCGTCCAGATTTAACACCTGGGCTTCAAAACTATTTCTTATGTATAGCTACCCCTCCACCTCTTCTGTCTTTTCTATACAGTGTATACTCACTAATATTTGTCTCCATCACTCTCATAACCAAGTTTCTGTAACGCCTATCGCATCGTAGTTACTTTTTAGTGCAGTAGCTTCTAGTTCTAACGATTTTGTTTCTGATACTTCTAGAATTTAGATAAATACATTTAATGGCTGTCTTACCTGAGTTGTTGCCCTTGTCTTGATGTGGTCTCCCTTCTATTTTTGGTTGATTTGTACTACCCCTTTCCTTTCTAGTTTTAAATGCTTATGAACCTCCTCAAGGATCCTTTCTCAGAGTAGATTGGTTCCCTTTTTATTTAAGTGCAGGCCGTCCCGCCTATATAGATAGTACTTGTTGTTGAATGTGCTCCAATGTTCAAGAAAGGTGAAGCCTTCGTGTGCACCACGATTTCAGCCATGCATTTTGATTATATATTTCCAGCTGTCCATTCTGTCCTTTGCAAGGTGCCGGCAGTATCCCAGATAATACCACAGTTTTGGTCTTGTCTTTTAATTTCCTTCCTAGCTCTCTGAATTTGTTTTTCAGGGCTCTTGGCCTGTCTTTCAATGTTGTTTGTACTGATGTGAATGACTAGTACTGGGTCGTCTCCCGTTCGTTCAGGATCCTGTCCACGTTCTCAGTGAACCATCTGACATCACTGACAGATACTTTGCACCTTTTATTTCTCTTGCAGCTACCTTCTTTCTACCTCAGCAATGTAGTGCATTAATACTCTTGCTCGTTTGTCATTCCTGTTAGTACTTCTTAGATTTAGCCTGTTCTGTTCATAACCCTACATTAAAACATTTTTAAAAATGCCATTTTCTGTTGTCACACTGTCTGACTGAGGATCTGCTAAGCATTAACTTACTATGTTTTTTCACGCTTTAAAGAAGTCAGTTCAAGATCAAATTCATTCCAGTAAATAGTAAATTCACCAAAATTCATCATTAAGGATACGATTTTGTCTCGGTGATTTTAGTACATTTCATGGCATTGTGGAAAAAAACAAGAATTCACGGAAAGGTCACCAAATGATGTATGTTTAGCTACATCAACATACATGAGCTTTTAAATAGTACACAAACCCAATAATATAAAGACTTGCTTTTTACTGCTGGCAACTTTATAAATGCTACTTTAGGAGTACAAAACTTAAAGGTCCTTTTACACCAACATAATCATTTTTAGAATACTGTACAATGCAGGCTTTCACACCGTGTAGCGAAACAGACTGATACAAACTCTTCCTATTTCTCTGTGTGCAAAATCAGCATGCGAAATTGTTTTTATTACCGTGTTCAAAATCAAACGGTATATATTTATTCTTCAATAATAAGAGCAAGACGTTTAAATTGGTTGTTTCTGAGTAGCCTACAGAGCACTGCCCTTTTAAACATAAAACAAACAAACAAAAAACAGAGTTGAAAAGTCAAATCAGACAGGCCGCACCGTGTACAAGGGGCATCAGAAAGATCAGAAAAAGACCAGAAACAGATACACCTCCTTGTTTATCTAAGTTTGCAGGAAATAAAAAGATGTTCAACAGCAATCCCCAAGTATTTTGTTTAGCAATGTTTAGTTTTAGAGAAAGTGAGTATTTAGCTACATTGTATGAAAAGTTTCAAGAAATGTCATTATTTTTGAAGATGCAAGCCCACTTTTTTGTTTCAAAAATAAATTAACAAGTGCGGATGTATGTGAACATCACAACCGAGAGTTTACAGTAACATACTATCTGTTCTTTTACATGCTCGCTCAGCTACAAAATACAAATCTCATTCGCTGACCTACATAGCTGCACGTAAATGCTTTGTGCATACACAACCAAACAATTTACACAGTCGCATATTTGTAGTTTTAATGCATGACATACGGCATTTTAAAGGAAATAAAGGCAGTGCCTAACTAAATGTGTTTTTATATCCATTTCCAAAGTTTCATTGACTTGTTAAAATTCAAGAGTTTACTTTTATTTAACTTGGTTGCATTTTAGATAGGTCTTCTGATTTTTGGTTTTAAAACCTGATAAAACACACCCGATACAAAAAATAAAATCGGTGGATAGCCAATAAATACCGGAAAACTGTGGAAATGGTTAATCAATTCACGTTGACTTTACCCTATTCCCCAAAAAATAAAACCTACTAAAAATAATAAATACATTTCCCAGTGCTGCTGGGCAATGTCCCGCCTTCCTGACTTGCATCTATCATTGATTCGTTCTCAATACTTAAAACCCGCCCCAAGTACTGAATGACCGCACATTCCTACATTTCTATTAGAGACTCCGCTTGTGAGATTTAAAACAAGATTACAATCAGGGTGGAGGCTTATTACGGGGATTTCAAGCTGTATTACAGTTGATACAGAGGATTTAAAACAGAATTGTGACGAAATGTACAAAAATGCCTACACACAAACCCCAGAAGAATGTGCCTGTGACCATAAGGATTTCGTTGTGGAAGACCGCAATGGAAAGAAGGTACAACTTCAGTGTGAAAGTACTGACGAGTTACTACAATACATATTTTGACAGAAGAAAAAAAAACAAAACAAGCATTTTGGAAAGTAACCGAAAACACTAATTTCATACAGTATATCAAAAAAGAAAGCCCTGAAAAAAAAAAAAAAGATTTTCATAAAACTCGAAAATATCTAAAAATAAGCACCAAAAAATACAATTAATAAAACCCGAAAAACAGAAGTTTAGTATAGTTTAGTATAGTTTACTCGCAATCATTTTAATCCCTTTTTCAGTTTGTAGCACACAATAATAACAACAACAAATAAATAAATAAATAATAATCACAGAAAATATTATGTACTATCCTATATTGAAAAAAAATTGTAGCACAGTAGTAATAATAATATTAATCAACAACAACAACAACAACACCGTGTTGGACCTGGGGCACTGCGTAATATACAACGTGTTTTAAAACAGTCGCTGTATTAAAATTAAAACTTAACCGGTTACACTTTCAGTGAGGTTAAAATAAGTTGAGTACAGTTCAAGATATAATTGATTCCAGTAAATAGTAAATTCGCCAAAATTCATTGTAAATACCAAGTCAGAATTTACTTTAAGTGGTTGCATTATAGTTTACTCGCAATCATTTGAGTTTCTAGCACACGAATTCTTCTTCATAATGGCTGGGAAGCCGATTGTTATTGTTAGGATTCTTCATTCCATCAACTTTAAACTACTCCTGTTAGCACGCGGTGTAACCAATCATCATGAAGCTTAGCAGGTATCATCCCGTGTAGATTACAGTTCAGATGCAAAAAATTGCACTCCTCGTCAACCAAGATGGCAGCCTGATGCTTTTTTTTTTTTAAACCTTTCAAAATATTTTCCTTGGGAACTGGTTAACAAATTGATCTGAAACTTTGCATACGTCATCAGCAACCAAACCCGCTTCAAGTTTGCAAAGCAGAAGTTGCTGCGATTAAAGTTTTATCAAAATGGCTGCCACAAATTTTACCGAAACGAGCCCGTAACAGCAAACTGCGTTTATTTAAAAGCCATTTGACCACAAACTCAAAACTTGGTAGCCATTGTCCCGGTGACAATGGAAAACAAATATGTCAAAATGGTGATGTTTTGTAAAACAATATGGCCACCAGATGTACATTTACATCTTAAGTTTAAAACTGCCTCAGTTGACAAATGGTTTACTTGACTAACTCCAAAATTCACAAGCATCATCCCTGTCACTGTATTAAAAAAAAAATTAAAAATAAATAAATAATGGTGTTGACCGAAACCAAAATGGCCGTCTGACGCATTTTTTTTTCTTTTAGAAACCTTTCGAAATCTTCTTCTTGGGAACCGGTGAAGTGATTGATCTGACACTTGGCATATATCATGTAAATACATTTAATGGCTGTCTTACCTGAGTTGTTGCCCTTGTTTTGATGTGGTCTCCCTTCTGTTTTTTGTTTTCTCCCCCTTCCTTTCTAGTTTAAATGCTTCTGGACCTCCTCAAGGATCCTTTCTCAGAGTAGATTGGTTCCCATTCTGCTTAAGTGCAGTCCATCCCGCCTATATAGATAGTCCTTGTTGTAGAATGTGCTCCAATGTTCAAGAAAGGTGAAGCCTTCCTGTGTGCACCACTATTTCAGCCATGCATTTTGATTTTGTATTTCCAGCTGTCCATATGGTCCTTTGCAAGGTGCCGGCAGTATCCCAGAAAATACCACAGTTTTGGTCTTGTCTTTTAATTTCCCTCCTAGCTCTCTGAATTTGTTTTGCAGGGGTCTTGGCCTGTCTCTTCCAATGTTGTTTGTACCGATGTGGACGACTACTACTGGGTCGTCTCCTGTTCATTCTAGGAGCCTGTCTACATTCTCAGTGATGTGCGTGACAGAGGCTCCTGGAAGGCAGCACACTGTTATAGTAAGGGGTCCAAACTGCGAACTGAACTTGCTGTGTTTCTCAATAATGTGTCCCCAACAATCATGACCTCCCTTCTTTTTGCTGCCTGGTCAGCACTGCTTATAGGGTCCTGGATGTTGTTCCTTTCATTCTCTTGATGTTAGTTTGGGTCATCTAAATGCTGAAGTGGCTCAAATTTGTTGGGTGTTTGGATTTCTGGTGGTTGTGTTTGACGAAGTTTCTTTTTTCCCTGCTTCTGCCTATCTGAACCCAGCTGTTTCGACTTCCTGGTGGCTTTCAGTCTGCTAAGGGTGCAGACTTCCATGAATTGTGGGTGTGTTGCTGTCTCATTTCTTCCAGCTGCATTTCTAACAGACTTATTCGTTGAAGCAATTCTGGATCGTGCGGCACTTTACATAAACTTGGTTGATCTCTGTTGGGTTTTCTCGGATTTCCCACATCATGCAGTTGTCACAGATTACTGGCTTGAAGACCATGTTGTATTTTTTTTTTTTTTTGTGGAAGTTCAGTATAGCTTCTGCAGCTGTCAAACTGCTTCTAACTGCGCTGTACTTCTCCCACGCTGTCACCTCACTTGTCACCTTTTGGATCTTATTATAGTTTCCAAAAGTTTACATATAAGAAGTCAGGCTTATTGGTCTGTAGTTACCTGGTTCGGTTTTGTCTCCCTTTTTGTGGATTGGGATTACATTTGCGATACTCCAGTCTGTCTGTACAACCCCTGTGTCAAGAGACTGTTGCATAATCTTGGTTAGTGGTTTGTAAATAACTTTTTTCCTTTCTTTGAGTACTATTGGGAGGATCTCATCCGGCCCAGGCGATTTGTTTATTTTAAGAGCTCCTAGTCCCTTGAACACTTCTGCCTCGGTTATGCTAAAGTTATTTAAAACCGGATAGGAACAGGTCGACATGTGGGACATGTCCGTGTCCTCTTACTTTACTTGTGAAAAGTAATCATTTAATATATTTGCTATTTTTTCTCTTTGTCTATGATTTTGCCATGTGTATCTCTTAGACATTTTAATCTCCTCTTTGAATGTTCTCCTGCTGTTATAATATTGGAAAAAACTTTTTGGAATTGGTTTTAGCCCCCTAGCAATGTTCATTTCTATCTCTCTCTTGTCCTTTCTAACTCCCTTTTTGACTTACGTTTGCAGTTCCAAGTACTCTTTCTGTGTACTTTGTTTTGGTCCTTTTAAACGCTCTGTAAAGTGCCTTTTTCGCAGAATATTTTTTTAATTGATCTATTAAACCATTTGGGCCATTTTTGTTTTAGATTTGTCTACTTTTGGGATGTAATTGTTTTGCGCCTCCAGTACTACATTTTTAAAAACAGCCATCCTTTTTCTGTGGATGTTTTCTCTATTTTAGTAAAATCTACTTCTGTTAGTCTCTGTTTCATACCTTTTCATAGTTTTGCCATTCTAAAATTGTAAACCTTTGCTTAAGTCATTATTTTGGGGGTTTAAAAGCACTTCAAATGAGACCATGTTGTGGTCTGAGTTTGCCAATGGTTCTCTGACCTCTGTTTTAGTTATTCGGTCTTCCTTATTTGAAGACTAAATCAGGGCATGCCTCCCCTCTAGTCAGTGCCTTGACAAATTGCATTAGCAAGCAGTCATTTGTCATGTCCACCATTTCAATTTCGTCTGTCGTAAGCCCCACGGGTTTTCCCATTTTATATGGGGAAGTTGAAATTCCCCATTTTAGTATGGCTTCTCCTTTGCTACATGCATTTCTAATGTCATTGTATAACAGATTTTCGGCATCTGAATTTGGTGGTTTATAGCATGTTCCTATTATGCCCTTTTGAATTTTTGTCCATCTATTCTGACCCATGTTGATTCTGTGTTGTTTTTGTCGTCCAGATTTAACACCTGGGCTTCAAAACTATTTCTTATGTATAGCTACCCCTCCACCTCTTCTGTCTTTTCTATACAGTGTATACTCACTAATATTTGTCTCCATCACTCTCATAACCAAGTTTCTGTAACGCCTATCGCATCGTAGTTACTTTTTAGTGCAGTAGCTTCTAGTTCTAACGATTTTGTTTCTGATACTTCTAGAATTTAGATAAATACATTTAATGGCTGTCTTACCTGAGTTGTTGCCCTTGTCTTGATGTGGTCTCCCTTCTATTTTTGGTTGATTTGTACTACCCCTTTCCTTTCTAGTTTTAAATGCTTATGAACCTCCTCAAGGATCCTTTCTCAGAGTAGATTGGTTCCCTTTTTATTTAAGTGCAGGCCGTCCCGCCTATATAGATAGTACTTGTTGTTGAATGTGCTCCAATGTTCAAGAAAGGTGAAGCCTTCGTGTGCACCACGATTTCAGCCATGCATTTTGATTATATATTTCCAGCTGTCCATTCTGTCCTTTGCAAGGTGCCGGCAGTATCCCAGATAATACCACAGTTTTGGTCTTGTCTTTTAATTTCCTTCCTAGCTCTCTGAATTTGTTTTTCAGGGCTCTTGGCCTGTCTTTCAATGTTGTTTGTACTGATGTGAATGACTAGTACTGGGTCGTCTCCCGTTCGTTCAGGATCCTGTCCACGTTCTCAGTGAACCATCTGACATCACTGACAGATACTTTGCACCTTTTATTTCTCTTGCAGCTACCTTCTTTCTACCTCAGCAATGTAGTGCATTAATACTCTTGCTCGTTTGTCATTCCTGTTAGTACTTCTTAGATTTAGCCTGTTCTGTTCATAACCCTACATTAAAACATTTTTAAAAATGCCATTTTCTGTTGTCACACTGTCTGACTGAGGATCTGCTAAGCATTAACTTACTATGTTTTTTCACGCTTTAAAGAAGTCAGTTCAAGATCAAATTCATTCCAGTAAATAGTAAATTCACCAAAATTCATCATTAAGGATACGATTTTGTCTCGGTGATTTTAGTACATTTCATGGCATTGTGGAAAAAAACAAGAATTCACGGAAAGGTCACCAAATGATGTATGTTTAGCTACATCAACATACATGAGCTTTTAAATAGTACACAAACCCAATAATATAAAGACTTGCTTTTTACTGCTGGCAACTTTATAAATGCTACTTTAGGAGTACAAAACTTAAAGGTCCTTTTACACCAACATAATCATTTTTAGAATACTGTACAATGCAGGCTTTCACACCGTGTAGCGAAACAGACTGATACAAACTCTTCCTATTTCTCTGTGTGCAAAATCAGCATGCGAAATTGTTTTTATTACCGTGTTCAAAATCAAACGGTATATATTTATTCTTCAATAATAAGAGCAAGACGTTTAAATTGGTTGTTTCTGAGTAGCCTACAGAGCACTGCCCTTTTAAACATAAAACAAACAAACAAAAAAACAGAGTTGAAAAGTCAAATCAGACAGGCCGCACCGTGTACAAGGGGCATCAGAAAGATCAGAAAAAGACCAGAAACAGATACACCTCCTTGTTTATCTAAGTTTGCAGGAAATAAAAAGATGTTCAACAGCAATCCCCAAGTATTTTGTTTAGCAATGTTTAGTTTTAGAGAAAGTGAGTATTTAGCTACATTGTATGAAAAGTTTCAAGAAATGTCATTATTTTTGAAGATGCAAGCCCACTTTTTTGTTTCAAAAATAAATTAACAAGTGCGGATGTATGTGAACATCACAACCGAGAGTTTACAGTAACATACTATCTGTTCTTTTACATGCTCGCTCAGCTACAAAATACAAATCTCATTCGCTGACCTACATAGCTGCACGTAAATGCTTTGTGCATACACAACCAAACAATTTACACAGTCGCATATTTGTAGTTTTAATGCATGACATACGGCATTTTAAAGGAAATAAAGGCAGTGCCTAACTAAATGTGTTTTTATATCCATTTCCAAAGTTTCATTGACTTGTTAAAATTCAAGAGTTTACTTTTATTTAACTTGGTTGCATTTTAGATAGGTCTTCTGATTTTTGGTTTTAAAACCTGATAAAACACACCCGATACAAAAAATAAAATCGGTGGATAGCCAATAAATACCGGAAAACTGTGGAAATGGTTAATCAATTCACGTTGACTTTACCCTATTCCCCAAAAAATAAAACCTACTAAAAATAATAAATACATTTCCCAGTGCTGCTGGGCAATGTCCCGCCTTCCTGACTTGCATCTATCATTGATTCGTTCTCAATACTTAAAACCCGCCCCAAGTACTGAATGACCGCACATTCCTACATTTCTATTAGAGACTCCGCTTGTGAGATTTAAAACAAGATTACAATCAGGGTGGAGGCTTATTACGGGATTTCAAGCTGTATTACAGTTGATACAGAGGATTTAAAACAGAATTGTGACGAAATGTACAAAAATGCCTACACACAAACCCCAGAAGAATGTGCCTGTGACCATAAGGATTTCGTTGTGGAAGACCGCAATGGAAAGAAGGTACAACTTCAGTGTGAAAGTACTGACGAGTTACTACAATACATATTTTGACAGAAGAAAAAAACAAAACAAGCATTTTGGAAAGTAACCGAAAACACTAATTTCATACAGTATATCAAAAAGAAAGCCCTGAAAAAAAAAAAAAGATTTTCATAAAACTCGAAAATATCTAAAAATAAGCACCAAAAATACAATTAATAAAACCCGAAAAACAGAAGTTTAGTATAGTTTAGTATAGTTTACTCGCAATCATTTTAATCCCTTTTTCAGTTTGTAGCACACAATAATAACAACAACAAATAAATAAATAAATAATAATCACAGAAAATATTATGTACTATCCTATATTGAAAAAAAATTGTAGCACAGTAGTAATAATAATATTAATCAACAACAACAACAACAACACCGTGTTGGACCTGGGGCACTGCGTAATATACAACGTGTTTTAAAACAGTCGCTGTATTAAAATTAAAACTTAACCGGTTACACTTTCAGTGAGGTTAAAATAAGTTGAGTACAGTTCAAGATATAATTGATTCCAGTAAATAGTAAATTCGCCAAAATTCATTGTAAATACCAAGTCAGAATTTACTTTAAGTGGTTGCATTATAGTTTACTCGCAATCATTTGAGTTTCTAGCACACGAATTCTTCTTCATAATGGCTGGGAAGCCGATTGTTATTGTTAGGATTCTTCATTCCATCAACTTTAAACTACTCCTGTTAGCACGCGGTGTAACCAATCATCATGAAGCTTAGCAGGTATCATCCCGTGTAGATTACAGTTCAGATGCAAAAAATTGCACTCCTCGTCAACCAAGATGGCAGCCTGATGCTTTTTTTTTTTTAAACCTTTCAAAATATTTTCCTTGGGAACTGGTTAACAAATTGATCTGAAACTTTGCATACGTCATCAGCAACCAAACCCGCTTCAAGTTTGCAAAGCAGAAGTTGCTGCGATTAAAGTTTTATCAAAATGGCTGCCACAAATTTTACCGAAACGAGCCCGTAACAGCAAACTGCGTTTATTTAAAAGCCATTTGACCACAAACTCAAAACTTGGTAGCCATTGTCCCGGTGACAATGGAAAACAAATATGTCAAAATGGTGATGTTTTGTAAAACAATATGGCCACCAGATGTACATTTACATCTTAAGTTTAAAACTGCCTCAGTTGACAAATGGTTTACTTGACTAACTCCAAAATTCACAAGCATCATCCCTGTCACTGTATTAAAAAAAAAATTAAAAATAAATAAATAATGGTGTTGACCGAAACCAAAATGGCCGTCTGACGCATTTTTTTTCTTTTAGAAACCTTTCGAAATCTTCTTCTTGGGAACCGGTGAAGTGATTGATCTGACACTTGGCATATATCATGTAAATACATTTAATGGCTGTCTTACCTGAGTTGTTGCCCTTGTTTTGATGTGGTCTCCCTTCTGTTTTTTGTTTTCTCCCCCTTCC
Organism: Acipenser oxyrinchus oxyrinchus; assembly: GCA_030684275.1. NCBI lineage: Eukaryota > Metazoa > Chordata > Actinopteri > Acipenseriformes > Acipenseridae > Acipenser > Acipenser oxyrinchus. The sequence continues at coordinate 4,198,458 of CM060283.1, read as the reverse complement.
TTTCTAGTTTAAATGCTTCTGGACCTCCTCAAGGATCCTTTCTCAGAGTAGATTGGTTCCCATTCTGCTTAAGTGCAGTCCATCCCGCCTATATAGATAGTCCTTGTTGTAGAATGTGCTCCAATGTTCAAGAAAGGTGAAGCCTTCCTGTGTGCACCACTATTTCAGCCATGCATTTTGATTTTGTATTTCCAGCTGTCCATATGGTCCTTTGCAAGGTGCCGGCAGTATCCCAGAAAATACCACAGTTTTGGTCTTGTCTTTTAATTTCCCTCCTAGCTCTCTGAATTTGTTTTGCAGGGGTCTTGGCCTGTCTCTTCCAATGTTGTTTGTACCGATGTGGACGACTACTACTGGGTCGTCTCCTGTTCATTCTAGGAGCCTGTCTACATTCTCAGTGATGTGCGTGACAGAGGCTCCTGGAAGGCAGCACACTGTTATAGTAAGGGGTCCAAACTGCGAACTGAACTTGCTGTGTTTCTCAATAATGTGTCCCCAACAATCATGACCTCCCTTCTTTTTGCTGCCTGGTCAGCACTGCTTATAGGGTCCTGGATGTTGTTCCTTTCATTCTCTTGATGTTAGTTTGGGTCATCTAAATGCTGAAGTGGCTCAAATTTGTTGGGTGTTTGGATTTCTGGTGGTTGTGTTTGACGAAGTTTCTTTTTTCCCTGCTTCTGCCTATCTGAACCCAGCTGTTTCGACTTCCTGGTGGCTTTCAGTCTGCTAAGGGTGCAGACTTCCATGAATTGTGGGTGTGTTGCTGTCTCATTTCTTCCAGCTGCATTTCTAACAGACTTATTCGTTGAAGCAATTCTGGATCGTGCGGCACTTTACATAAACTTGGTTGATCTCTGTTGGGTTTTCTCGGATTTCCCACATCATGCAGTTGTCACAGATTACTGGCTTGAAGACCATGTTGTATTTTTTTTTTTTGTGGAAGTTCAGTATAGCTTCTGCAGCTGTCAAACTGCTTCTAACTGCGCTGTACTTCTCCCACGCTGTCACCTCACGTGTCACCTTTTGGATCTTATTATAGTTTCCAAAAGTTTACATATAAGAAGTCAGGCTTATTGGTCTGTAGTTACCTGGTTCGGTTTTGTCTCCCTTTTTGTGGATTGGGATTACATTTGCGATACTCCAGTCTGTCTGTACAACCCCTGTGTCAAGAGACTGTTGCATAATCTTGGTTAGTGGTTTGTAAATAACTTTTTTCCTTTCTTTGAGTACTATTGGGAGGATCTCATCCGGCCCAGGCGATTTGTTTATTTTAAGAGCTCCTAGTCCCTTGAACACTTCTGCCTCGGTTATGCTAAAGTTATTTAAAACCGGATAGGAACAGGTCGACATGTGGGACATGTCCGTGTCCTCTTACTTTACTTGTGAAAAGTAATCATTTAATATATTTGCTATTTTTTTCTCTTTGTCTATGATTTTGCCATGTGTATCTCTTAGACATTTTAATCTCCTCTTTGAATGTTCTCCTGCTGTTATAATATTGGAAAAAACTTTTTGGAATTGGTTTTAGCCCCCTAGCAATGTTCATTTCTATCTCTCTCTTGTCCTTTCTAACTCCCTTTTGACTTACGTTTGCAGTTCCAAGTACTCTTTCTGTGTACTTTGTTTTGGTCCTTTTAAACGCTCTGTAAAGTGCCTTTTTCGCAGAATATTTTTTTAATTGATCTATTAAACCATTTGGGCCATTTTTGTTTTAGATTTGTCTACTTTTGGGATGTAATTGTTTTGCGCCTCCAGTACTACATTTTTAAAAACAGCCATCCTTTTTCTGTGGATGTTTTCTCTATTTTAGTAAAATCTACTTCTGTTAGTCTCTGTTTCATACCTTTTCATAGTTTTGCCATTCTAAAATTGTAAACCTTTGCTTAAGTCATTATTTTGGGGGTTTAAAAGCACTTCAAATGAGACCATGTTGTGGTCTGAGTTTGCCAATGGTTCTCTGACCTCTGTTTTAGTTATTCGGTCTTCCTTATTTGAAGACTAAATCAGGGCATGCCTCCCCTCTAGTCAGTGCCTTGACAAATTGCATTAGCAAGCAGTCATTTGTCATGTCCACCATTTCAATTTCGTCTGTCGTAAGCCCCACGGGTTTTCCCATTTTATATGGGGAAGTTGAAATTCCCCATTTTTAGTATGGCTTCTCCTTTGCTACATGCATTTCTAATGTCATTGTATAACAGATTTTCGGCATCTGAATTTGGTGGTTTATAGCATGTTCCTATTATGCCCTTTTGAATTTTTGTCCATCTATTCTGACCCATGTTGATTCTGTGTTGTTTTTGTCGTCCAGATTTAACACCTGGGCTTCAAAACTATTTCTTATGTATAGCTACCCCTCCACCTCTTCTGTCTTTTCTATACAGTGTATACTCACTAATATTTGTCTCCATCACTCTCATAACCAAGTTTCTGTAACGCCTATCGCATCGTAGTTACTTTTTAGTGCAGTAGCTTCTAGTTCTAACGATTTTGTTTCTGATACTTCTAGAATTTAGATAAATACATTTAATGGCTGTCTTACCTGAGTTGTTGCCCTTGTCTTGATGTGGTCTCCCTTCTATTTTTGGTTGATTTGTACTACCCCTTTCCTTTCTAGTTTTAAATGCTTATGAACCTCCTCAAGGATCCTTTCTCAGAGTAGATTGGTTCCCTTTTTATTTAAGTGCAGGCCGTCCCGCCTATATAGATAGTACTTGTTGTTGAATGTGCTCCAATGTTCAAGAAAGGTGAAGCCTTCGTGTGCACCACGATTTCAGCCATGCATTTTGATTATATATTTCCAGCTGTCCATTCTGTCCTTTGCAAGGTGCCGGCAGTATCCCAGATAATACCACAGTTTTGGTCTTGTCTTTTAATTTCCTTCCTAGCTCTCTGAATTTGTTTTTCAGGGCTCTTGGCCTGTCTTTCAATGTTGTTTGTACTGATGTGAATGACTAGTACTGGGTCGTCTCCCGTTCGTTCAGGATCCTGTCCACGTTCTCAGTGAACCATCTGACATCACTGACAGATACTTTGCACCTTTTATTTCTCTTGCAGCTACCTTCTTTCTACCTCAGCAATGTAGTGCATTAATACTCTTGCTCGTTTGTCATTCCTGTTAGTACTTCTTAGATTTAGCCTGTTCTGTTCATAACCCTACATTAAAACATTTTTAAAAAATGCCATTTTCTGTTGTCACACTGTCTGACTGAGGATCTGCTAAGCATTAACTTACTATGTTTTTTTCACGCTTTAAAGAAGTCAGTTCAAGATCAAATTCATTCCAGTAAATAGTAAATTCACCAAAATTCATCATTAAGGATACGATTTTGTCTCGGTGATTTTTAGTACATTTCATGGCATTGTGGAAAAAAAACAAGAATTCACGGAAAGGTCACCAAATGATGTATGTTTAGCTACATCAACATACATGAGCTTTTAAATAGTACACAAACCCAATAATATAAAGACTTGCTTTTTACTGCTGGCAACTTTATAAATGCTACTTTAGGAGTACAAAACTTAAAGGTCCTTTTACACCAACATAATCATTTTTTAGAATACTGTACAATGCAGGCTTTCACACCGTGTAGCGAAACAGACTGTACAAACTCTTCCTATTTCTCTGTGTGCAAAATCAGCATGCGAAATTGTTTTTATTACCGTGTTCAAAATCAAACGGTATATATTTATTCTTCAATAATAAGAGCAAGACGTTTAAATTGGTTGTTTCTGAGTAGCCTACAGAGCACTGCCCCTTTTAAACATAAAAACAAACAAACAAAAAAAACAGAGTTGAAAAGTCAAATCAGACAGGCCGCACCGTGTACAAGGGGCATCAGAAAGATCAGAAAAAGACCAGAAACAGATACACCTCCTTGTTTATCTAAGTTTGCAGGAAATAAAAAGATGTTCAACAGCAATCCCCAAGTATTTTGTTTAGCAATGTTTAGTTTTAGAGAAAGTGAGTATTTAGCTACATTGTATGAAAAGTTTCAAGAAATGTCATTATTTTTGAAGATGCAAGCCCACTTTTTTGTTTCAAAAATAAATTAACAAGTGCGGATGTATGTGAACATCACAACCGAGAGTTTACAGTAACATACTATCTGTTCTTTTACATGCTCGCTCAGCTACAAAATACAAATCTCATTCGCTGACCTACATAGCTGCACGTAAATGCTTTGTGCATACACAACCAAACAATTTACACAGTCGCATATTTGTAGTTTTAATGCATGACATACGGCATTTTAAAGGAAATAAAGGCAGTGCCTAACTAAATGTGTTTTTATATCCATTTCCAAAGTTTCATTGACTTGTTAAAATTCAAGAGTTTACTTTTATTTAACTTGGTTGCATTTTAGATAGGTCTTCTGATTTTTGGTTTTAAAACCTGATAAAACACACCCGATACAAAAAATAAAATCGGTGGATAGCCAATAAATACCGGAAAACTGTGGAAATGGTTAATCAATTCACGTTGACTTTACCCTATTCCCCAAAAAATAAAACCTACTAAAAATAATAAATACATTTCCCAGTGCTGCTGGGCAATGTCCCGCCTTCCTGACTTGCATCTATCATTGATTCGTTCTCAATACTTAAAACCCGCCCCAAGTACTGAATGACCGCACATTCCTACATTTCTATTAGAGACTCCGCTTGTGAGATTTAAAACAAGATTACAATCAGGGTGGAGGCTTATTACGGGATTTCAAGCTGTATTACAGTTGATACAGAGGATTTAAAACAGAATTGTGACGAAATGTACAAAAATGCCTACACACAAACCCCAGAAGAATGTGCCTGTGACCATAAGGATTTCGTTGTGGAAGACCGCAATGGAAAGAAGGTACAACTTCAGTGTGAAAGTACTGACGAGTTACTACAATACATATTTTGACAGAAGAAAAAAACAAAACAAGCATTTTGGAAAGTAACCGAAAACACTAATTTCATACAGTATATCAAAAAGAAAGCCCTGAAAAAAAAAAAAAGATTTTCATAAAACTCGAAAATATCTAAAAATAAGCACCAAAAATACAATTAATAAAACCCGAAAAACAGAAGTTTAGTATAGTTTAGTATAGTTTACTCGCAATCATTTTAATCCCTTTTTCAGTTTGTAGCACACAATAATAACAACAACAAATAAATAAATAAATAATAATCACAGAAAATATTATGTACTATCCTATATTGAAAAAAAATTGTAGCACAGTAGTAATAATAATATTAATCAACAACAACAACAACAACACCGTGTTGGACCTGGGGCACTGCGTAATATACAACGTGTTTTAAAACAGTCGCTGTATTAAAATTAAAACTTAACCGGTTACACTTTCAGTGAGGTTAAAATAAGTTGAGTACAGTTCAAGATATAATTGATTCCAGTAAATAGTAAATTCGCCAAAATTCATTGTAAATACCAAGTCAGAATTTACTTTAAGTGGTTGCATTATAGTTTACTCGCAATCATTTGAGTTTCTAGCACACGAATTCTTCTTCATAATGGCTGGGAAGCCGATTGTTATTGTTAGGATTCTTCATTCCATCAACTTTAAACTACTCCTGTTAGCACGCGGTGTAACCAATCATCATGAAGCTTAGCAGGTATCATCCCGTGTAGATTACAGTTCAGATGCAAAAAATTGCACTCCTCGTCAACCAAGATGGCAGCCTGATGCTTTTTTTTTTTTAAACCTTTCAAAATATTTTCCTTGGGAACTGGTTAACAAATTGATCTGAAACTTTGCATACGTCATCAGCAACCAAACCCGCTTCAAGTTTGCAAAGCAGAAGTTGCTGCGATTAAAGTTTTATCAAAATGGCTGCCACAAATTTTACCGAAACGAGCCCGTAACAGCAAACTGCGTTTATTTAAAAGCCATTTGACCACAAACTCAAAACTTGGTAGCCATTGTCCCGGTGACAATGGAAAACAAATATGTCAAAATGGTGATGTTTTGTAAAACAATATGGCCACCAGATGTACATTTACATCTTAAGTTTAAAACTGCCTCAGTTGACAAATGGTTTACTTGACTAACTCCAAAATTCACAAGCATCATCCCTGTCACTGTATTAAAAAAAAAATTAAAAATAAATAAATAATGGTGTTGACCGAAACCAAAATGGCCGTCTGACGCATTTTTTTTCTTTTAGAAACCTTTCGAAATCTTCTTCTTGGGAACCGGTGAAGTGATTGATCTGACACTTGGCATATATCATGTAAATACATTTAATGGCTGTCTTACCTGAGTTGTTGCCCTTGTTTTGATGTGGTCTCCCTTCTGTTTTTTGTTTTCTCCCCCTTCCTTTCTAGTTTAAATGCTTCTGGACCTCCTCAAGGATCCTTTCTCAGAGTAGATTGGTTCCCATTCTGCTTAAGTGCAGTCCATCCCGCCTATATAGATAGTCCTTGTTGTAGAATGTGCTCCAATGTTCAAGAAAGGTGAAGCCTTCCTGTGTGCACCACTATTTCAGCCATGCATTTTGATTTTGTATTTCCAGCTGTCCATATGGTCCTTTGCAAGGTGCCGGCAGTATCCCAGAAAATACCACAGTTTTGGTCTTGTCTTTTAATTTCCCTCCTAGCTCTCTGAATTTGTTTTGCAGGGGTCTTGGCCTGTCTCTTCCAATGTTGTTTGTACCGATGTGGACGACTACTACTGGGTCGTCTCCTGTTCATTCTAGGAGCCTGTCTACATTCTCAGTGATGTGCGTGACAGAGGCTCCTGGAAGGCAGCACACTGTTATAGTAAGGGGTCCAAACTGCGAACTGAACTTGCTGTGTTTCTCAATAATGTGTCCCCAACAATCATGACCTCCCTTCTTTTTGCTGCCTGGTCAGCACTGCTTATAGGGTCCTGGATGTTGTTCCTTTCATTCTCTTGATGTTAGTTTGGGTCATCTAAATGCTGAAGTGGCTCAAATTTGTTGGGTGTTTGGATTTCTGGTGGTTGTGTTTGACGAAGTTTCTTTTTTCCCTGCTTCTGCCTATCTGAACCCAGCTGTTTCGACTTCCTGGTGGCTTTCAGTCTGCTAAGGGTGCAGACTTCCATGAATTGTGGGTGTGTTGCTGTCTCATTTCTTCCAGCTGCATTTCTAACAGACTTATTCGTTGAAGCAATTCTGGATCGTGCGGCACTTTACATAAACTTGGTTGATCTCTGTTGGGTTTTCTCGGATTTCCCACATCATGCAGTTGTCACAGATTACTGGCTTGAAGACCATGTTGTATTTTTTTTTTTTGTGGAAGTTCAGTATAGCTTCTGCAGCTGTCAAACTGCTTCTAACTGCGCTGTACTTCTCCCACGCTGTCACCTCACTTGTCACCTTTTGGATCTTATTATAGTTTCCAAAAGTTTACATATAAGAAGTCAGGCTTATTGGTCTGTAGTTACCTGGTTCGGTTTTGTCTCCCTTTTGTGGATTGGGATTACATTTGCGATACTCCAGTCTGTCTGTACAACCCTGTGTCAAGAGACTGTTGCATAATCTTGGTTAGTGGTTTGTAAATAACTTTTTCCTTTCTTTGAGTACTATTGGGAGGATCTCATCCGGCCCAGGCGATTTGTTTATTTTAAGAGCTCCTAGTCCCTTGAACACTTCTGCCTCGGTTATGCTAAAGTTATTTAAAACCGGATAGGAACAGGTCGACATGTGGGACATGTCCGTGTCCTCTTACTTTACTTGTGAAAAGTAATCATTTAATATATTTGCTATTTTTTTCTCTTTTGTCTATGATTTTGCCATGTGTATCTCTTAGACATTTTAATCTCCTCTTTGAATGTTCTCCTGCTGTTATAATATTGGAAAAAACTTTTTGGAATTGGTTTTAGCCCCCCTAGCAATGTTCATTTCTATCTCTCTCTTGTCCTTTCTAACTCCCTTTTTGACTTACGTTTGCAGTTCCAAGTACTCTTTCTGTGTACTTTGTTTTTGGTCCTTTTAAACGCTCTGTAAAGTGCCTTTTTTCGCAGAATATTTTTTTTAATTGATCTATTAAACCATTTGGGCCATTTTTTGTTTTAGATTTGTCTACTTTTGGGATGTAATTGTTTTGCGCCTCCAGTACTACATTTTTAAAAAACAGCCATCCTTTTTCTGTGGATGTTTTCTCTATTTTAGTAAAATCTACTTCTGTTAGTCTCTGTTTCATACCTTTTCATAGTTTTGCCATTCTAAAATTGTAAACCTTTGCTTAAGTCATTATTTTGGGGGTTTAAAAAGCACTTCAAATGAGACCATGTTGTGGTCTGAGTTTGCCAATGGTTCTCTGACCTCTGTTTTAGTTATTCGGTCTTCCTTATTTGAAGACTAAATCAGGGCATGCCTCCCCTCTAGTCAGTGCCTTGACAAATTGCATTAGCAAGCAGTCATTTGTCATGTCCACCATTTCAATTTCGTCTGTCGTAAGCCCCACGGGTTTTCCCATTTTATATGGGGAAGTTGAAATTCCCCATTTTAGTATGGCTTCTCCTTTGCTACATGCATTTCTAATGTCATTGTATAACAGATTTTCGGCATCTGAATTTGGTGGTTTATAGCATGTTCCTATTATGCCCTTTTGAATTTTTGTCCATCTATTCTGACCCATGTTGATTCTGTGTTGTTTTTGTCGTCCAGATTTAACACCTGGGCTTCAAAACTATTTCTTATGTATAGCTACCCCTCCACCTCTTCTGTCTTTTCTATACAGTGTATACTCACTAATATTTGTCTCCATCACTCTCATAACCAAGTTTCTGTAACGCCTATCGCATCGTAGTTACTTTTTAGTGCAGTAGCTTCTAGTTCTAACGATTTTGTTTCTGATACTTCTAGAATTTAGATAAATACATTTAATGGCTGTCTTACCTGAGTTGTTGCCCTTGTCTTGATGTGGTCTCCCTTCTATTTTTGGTTGATTTGTACTACCCCTTTCCTTTCTAGTTTTAAATGCTTATGAACCTCCTCAAGGATCCTTTCTCAGAGTAGATTGGTTCCCTTTTTATTTAAGTGCAGGCCGTCCCGCCTATATAGATAGTACTTGTTGTTGAATGTGCTCCAATGTTCAAGAAAGGTGAAGCCTTCGTGTGCACCACGATTTCAGCCATGCATTTTGATTATATATTTCCAGCTGTCCATTCTGTCCTTTGCAAGGTGCCGGCAGTATCCCAGATAATACCACAGTTTTGGTCTTGTCTTTTAATTTCCTTCCTAGCTCTCTGAATTTGTTTTTCAGGGCTCTTGGCCTGTCTTTCAATGTTGTTTGTACTGATGTGAATGACTAGTACTGGGTCGTCTCCCGTTCGTTCAGGATCCTGTCCACGTTCTCAGTGAACCATCTGACATCACTGACAGATACTTTGCACCTTTTATTTCTCTTGCAGCTACCTTCTTTCTACCTCAGCAATGTAGTGCATTAATACTCTTGCTCGTTTGTCATTCCTGTTAGTACTTCTTAGATTTAGCCTGTTCTGTTCATAACCCTACATTAAAACATTTTTAAAAATGCCATTTTCTGTTGTCACACTGTCTGACTGAGGATCTGCTAAGCATTAACTTACTATGTTTTTTCACGCTTTAAAGAAGTCAGTTCAAGATCAAATTCATTCCAGTAAATAGTAAATTCACCAAAATTCATCATTAAGGATACGATTTTGTCTCGGTGATTTTTAGTACATTTCATGGCATTGTGGAAAAAAACAAGAATTCACGGAAAGGTCACCAAATGATGTATGTTTAGCTACATCAACATACATGAGCTTTTAAATAGTACACAAACCCAATAATATAAAGACTTGCTTTTTACTGCTGGCAACTTTATAAATGCTACTTTAGGAGTACAAAACTTAAAGGTCCTTTTACACCAACATAATCATTTTTAGAATACTGTACAATGCAGGCTTTCACACCGTGTAGCGAAACAGACTGATACAAACTCTTCCTATTTCTCTGTGTGCAAAATCAGCATGCGAAATTGTTTTTATTACCGTGTTCAAAATCAAACGGTATATATTTATTCTTCAATAATAAGAGCAAGACGTTTAAATTGGTTGTTTCTGAGTAGCCTACAGAGCACTGCCCCTTTTAAACATAAAAACAAACAAACAAAAAAAACAGAGTTGAAAAGTCAAATCAGACAGGCCGCACCGTGTACAAGGGGCATCAGAAAGATCAGAAAAAAGACCAGAAACAGATACACCTCTTGTTTATCTAAGTTTGCAGGAAATAAAAAAGATGTTCAACAGCAATCCCTAAGTATTTTGTTTAGCAATGTTTAGTTTTAGAGAAAGTGAGTATTTAGCTACATTGTATGAAAAGTTTCAAGAAATGTCATTATTTTTTGAAGATGCAAGCCCACTTTTTTTGTTTCAAAAAATAAATTAACAAGTGCGGATGTATGTGAACATCACAACCGAGAGTTTACAGTAACATACTATCTGTTCTTTTACATGCTCGCTCAGCTACAAAATACAAATCTCATTCGCTGACCTACATAGCTGCACGTAAATGCTTTGTGCATACACAACCAAACAATTTACACAGTCGCATATTTGTAGTTTTAATGCATGACATACGGCATTTTAAAGGAAATAAAGGCAGTGCCTAACTAAATGTGTTTTTATATCCATTTCCAAAGTTTCATTGACTTGTTAAAATTCAAGAGTTTACTTTTATTTAACTTGGTTGCATTTTAGATAGGTCTTCTGATTTTTGGTTTTAAAACCTGATAAAACACACCCGATACAAAAAATAAAATCGGTGGATAGCCAATAAATACCGGAAAACTGTGGAAATGGTTAATCAATTCACGTTGACTTTACCCTATTCCCCAAAAAATAAAACCTACTAAAAATAATAAATACATTTCCCAGTGCTGCTGGGCAATGTCCCGCCTTCCTGACTTGCATCTATCATTGATTCGTTCTCAATACTTAAAACCCGCCCCAAGTACTGAATGACCGCACATTCCTACATTTCTATTAGAGACTCCGCTTGTGAGATTTAAAACAAGATTACAATCAGGGTGGAGGCTTATTACGGGATTTCAAGCTGTATTACAGTTGATACAGAGGATTTAAAACAGAATTGTGACGAAATGTACAAAAATGCCTACACACAAACCCCAGAAGAATGTGCCTGTGACCATAAGGATTTCGTTGTGGAAGACCGCAATGGAAAGAAGGTACAACTTCAGTGTGAAAGTACTGACGAGTTACTACAATACATATTTTGACAGAAGAAAAAAACAAAACAAGCATTTTGGAAAGTAACCGAAAACACTAATTTCATACAGTATATCAAAAAGAAAGCCCTGAAAAAAAAAAAAAGATTTTCATAAAACTCGAAAATATCTAAAAATAAGCACCAAAAATACAATTAATAAAACCCGAAAAACAGAAGTTTAGTATAGTTTAGTATAGTTTACTCGCAATCATTTTAATCCCTTTTTCAGTTTGTAGCACACAATAATAACAACAACAAATAAATAAATAAATAATAATCACAGAAAATATTATGTACTATCCTATATTGAAAAAAAATTGTAGCACAGTAGTAATAATAATATTAATCAACAACAACAACAACAACACCGTGTTGGACCTGGGGCACTGCGTAATATACAACGTGTTTTAAAACAGTCGCTGTATTAAAATTAAAACTTAACCGGTTACACTTTCAGTGAGGTTAAAATAAGTTGAGTACAGTTCAAGATATAATTGATTCCAGTAAATAGTAAATTCGCCAAAATTCATTGTAAATACCAAGTCAGAATTTACTTTAAGTGGTTGCATTATAGTTTACTCGCAATCATTTGAGTTTCTAGCACACGAATTCTTCTTCATAATGGCTGGGAAGCCGATTGTTATTGTTAGGATTCTTCATTCCATCAACTTTAAACTACTCCTGTTAGCACGCGGTGTAACCAATCATCATGAAGCTTAGCAGGTATCATCCCGTGTAGATTACAGTTCAGATGCAAAAAATTGCACTCCTCGTCAACCAAGATGGCAGCCTGATGCTTTTTTTTTTTAAACCTTTCAAAATATTTTCCTTGGGAACTGGTTAACAAATTGATCTGAAACTTTGCATACGTCATCAGCAACCAAACCCGCTTCAAGTTTGCAAAGCAGAAGTTGCTGCGATTAAAGTTTTATCAAAATGGCTGCCACAAATTTTACCGAAACGAGCCCGTAACAGCAAACTGCGTTTATTTAAAAGCCATTTGACCACAAACTCAAAACTTGGTAGCCATTGTCCCGGTGACAATGGAAAACAAATATGTCAAAATGGTGATGTTTTGTAAAACAATATGGCCACCAGATGTACATTTACATCTTAAGTTTAAAACTGCCTCAGTTGACAAATGGTTTACTTGACTAACTCCAAAATTCACAAGCATCATCCCTGTCACTGTATTAAAAAAAAAATTAAAAATAAATAAATAATGGTGTTGACCGAAACCAAAATGGCCGTCTGACGCATTTTTTTTTCTTTTAGAAACCTTTCGAAATCTTCTTCTTGGGAACCGGTGAAGTGATTGATCTGACACTTGGCATATATCATGTAAATACATTTAATGGCTGTCTTACCTGAGTTGTTGCCCTTGTTTTGATGTGGTCTCCCTTCTGTTTTTTGTTTTCTCCCCCTTCCTTTCTAGTTTAAATGCTTCTGGACCTCCTCAAGGATCCTTTCTCAGAGTAGATTGGTTCCCATTCTGCTTAAGTGCAGTCCATCCCGCCTATATAGATAGTCCTTGTTGTAGAATGTGCTCCAATGTTCAAGAAAGGTGAAGCCTTCCTGTGTGCACCACTATTTCAGCCATGCATTTTGATTTTGTATTTCCAGCTGTCCATATGGTCCTTTGCAAGGTGCCGGCAGTATCCCAGAAAATACCACAGTTTTGGTCTTGTCTTTTAATTTCCCTCCTAGCTCTCTGAATTTGTTTTGCAGGGGTCTTGGCCTGTCTCTTCCAATGTTGTTTGTACCGATGTGGACGACTACTACTGGGTCGTCTCCTGTTCATTCTAGGAGCCTGTCTACATTCTCAGTGATGTGCGTGACAGAGGCTCCTGGAAGGCAGCACACTGTTATAGTAAGGGGTCCAAACTGCGAACTGAACTTGCTGTGTTTCTCAATAATGTGTCCCCAACAATCATGACCTCCCTTCTTTTTGCTGCCTGGTCAGCACTGCTTATAGGGTCCTGGATGTTGTTCCTTTCATTCTCTTGATGTTAGTTTGGGTCATCTAAATGCTGAAGTGGCTCAAATTTGTTGGGTGTTTGGATTTCTGGTGGTTGTGTTTGACGAAGTTTCTTTTTTCCCTGCTTCTGCCTATCTGAACCCAGCTGTTTCGACTTCCTGGTGGCTTTCAGTCTGCTAAGGGTGCAGACTTCCATGAATTGTGGGTGTGTTGCTGTCTCATTTCTTCCAGCTGCATTTCTAACAGACTTATTCGTTGAAGCAATTCTGGATCGTGCGGCACTTTACATAAACTTGGTTGATCTCTGTTGGGTTTTCTCGGATTTCCCACATCATGCAGTTGTCACAGATTACTGGCTTGAAGACCATGTTGTATTTTTTTTTTTTGTGGAAGTTCAGTATAGCTTCTGCAGCTGTCAAACTGCTTCTAACTGCGCTGTACTTCTCCCACGCTGTCACCTCACTTGTCACCTTTTGGATCTTATTATAGTTTCCAAAAGTTTACATATAAGAAGTCAGGCTTATTGGTCTGTAGTTACCTGGTTCGGTTTTGTCTCCCTTTTGTGGATTGGGATTACATTTGCGATACTCCAGTCTGTCTGTACAACCCCTGTGTCAAGAGACTGTTGCATAATCTTGGTTAGTGGTTTGTAAATAACTTTTTCCTTTCTTTGAGTACTATTGGGAGGATCTCATCCGGCCCAGGCGATTTGTTTATTTTAAGAGCTCCTAGTCCCTTGAACACTTCTGCCTCGGTTATGCTAAAGTTATTTAAAACCGGATAGGAACAGGTCGACATGTGGGACATGTCCGTGTCCTCTTACTTTACTTGTGAAAAGTAATCATTTAATATATTTGCTATTTTTTCTCTTTGTCTATGATTTTGCCATGTGTATCTCTTAGACATTTTAATCTCCTCTTTGAATGTTCTCCTGCTGTTATAATATTGGAAAAAACTTTTTGGAATTGGTTTTAGCCCCCTAGCAATGTTCATTTCTATCTCTCTCTTGTCCTTTCTAACTCCCTTTTGACTTACGTTTGCAGTTCCAAGTACTCTTTCTGTGTACTTTGTTTTTGGTCCTTTTAAACGCTCTGTAAAGTGCCTTTTTCGCAGAATATTTTTTTAATTGATCTATTAAACCATTTGGGCCATTTTTGTTTTAGATTTGTCTACTTTTGGGATGTAATTGTTTTGCGCCTCCAGTACTACATTTTTAAAAACAGCCATCCTTTTTCTGTGGATGTTTTCTCTATTTTAGTAAAATCTACTTCTGTTAGTCTCTGTTTCATACCTTTTCATAGTTTTGCCATTCTAAAATTGTAAACCTTTGCTTAAGTCATTATTTTGGGGGTTTAAAAAGCACTTCAAATGAGACCATGTTGTGGTCTGAGTTTGCCAATGGTTCTCTGACCTCTGTTTTAGTTATTCGGTCTTCCTTATTTGAAGACTAAATCAGGGCATGCCTCCCCTCTAGTCAGTGCCTTGACAAATTGCATTAGCAAGCAGTCATTTGTCATGTCCACCATTTCAATTTCGTCTGTCGTGCGCCCCACCGGGTTTTCCCATTTTATATGGGGGAAGTTGAAATTCCCCATTTTTAGTATGGCTTCTCCTTTGCTACATGCATTTCTAATGTCATTGTATAACAGATTTTCGGCATCTGAATTTGGTGGTTTATAGCATGTTCCTATTATGCCCTTTTGAATTTTTGTCCATCTATTCTGACCCATGTTGATTCTGTGTTGTTTTTGTCGTCCAGATTTAACACCTGGGCTTCAAAACTATTTCTTATGTATAGCTACCCTCCACCTCTTCTGTCTTTTCTATACAGTGTATACTCACTAATATTTGTCTCCATCACTCTCATAACCAAGTTTCTGTAACGCCTATCGCATCGTAGTTACTTTTTAGTGCAGTAGCTTCTAGTTCTAACGATTTTGTTTCTGATACTTCTAGAATTTAGATAAATACATTTAATGGCTGTCTTACCTGAGTTGTTGCCCTTGTCTTGATGTGGTCTCCCTTCTATTTTTGGTTGATTTGTACTACCCCTTTCCTTTCTAGTTTTAAATGCTTATGAACCTCCTCAAGGATCCTTTCTCAGAGTAGATTGGTTCCCTTT
Source organism: Acipenser oxyrinchus oxyrinchus (assembly GCA_030684275.1). NCBI lineage: Eukaryota > Metazoa > Chordata > Actinopteri > Acipenseriformes > Acipenseridae > Acipenser > Acipenser oxyrinchus. The sequence continues at coordinate 4,183,138 of CM060283.1, read as the reverse complement.
TTATTTAAGTGCAGGCCGTCCCGCCTATATAGATAGTACTTGTTGTTGAATGTGCTCCAATGTTCAAGAAAGGTGAAGCCTTCGTGTGCACCACGATTTCAGCCATGCATTTTGATTATATATTTCCAGCTGTCCATTCTGTCCTTTGCAAGGTGCCGGCAGTATCCCAGATAATACCACAGTTTTGGTCTTGTCTTTTAATTTCCTTCCTAGCTCTCTGAATTTGTTTTTCAGGGCTCTTGGCCTGTCTTTCAATGTTGTTTGTACTGATGTGAATGACTAGTACTGGGTCGTCTCCCGTTCGTTCAGGATCCTGTCCACGTTCTCAGTGAACCATCTGACATCACTGACAGATACTTTGCACCTTTTATTTCTCTTGCAGCTACCTTCTTTCTACCTCAGCAATGTAGTGCATTAATACTCTTGCTCGTTTGTCATTCCTGTTAGTACTTCTTAGATTTAGCCTGTTCTGTTCATAACCCTACATTAAAACATTTTTAAAAATGCCATTTTCTGTTGTCACACTGTCTGACTGAGGATCTGCTAAGCATTAACTTACTATGTTTTTTCACGCTTTAAAGAAGTCAGTTCAAGATCAAATTCATTCCAGTAAATAGTAAATTCACCAAAATTCATCATTAAGGATACGATTTTGTCTCGGTGATTTTAGTACATTTCATGGCATTGTGGAAAAAAACAAGAATTCACGGAAAGGTCACCAAATGATGTATGTTTAGCTACATCAACATACATGAGCTTTTAAATAGTACACAAACCCAATAATATAAAGACTTGCTTTTACTGCTGGCAACTTTATAAATGCTACTTTAGGAGTACAAAACTTAAAGGTCCTTTTACACCAACATAATCATTTTTAGAATACTGTACAATGCAGGCTTTCACACCGTGTAGCGAAACAGACTGATACAAACTCTTCCTATTTCTCTGTGTGCAAAATCAGCATGCGAAATTGTTTTATTACCGTGTTCAAAATCAAACGGTATATATTTATTCTTCAATAATAAGAGCAAGACGTTTAAATTGGTTGTTTCTGAGTAGCCTACAGAGCACTGCCCTTTTAAACATAAAACAAACAAACAAAAAACAGAGTTGAAAAGTCAAATCAGACAGGCCGCACCGTGTACAAGGGGCATCAGAAAGATCAGAAAAAGACCAGAAACAGATACACCTCCTTGTTTATCTAAGTTTGCAGGAAATAAAAAGATGTTCAACAGCAATCCCCAAGTATTTTGTTTAGCAATGTTTAGTTTTAGAGAAAGTGAGTATTTAGCTACATTGTATGAAAAGTTTCAAGAAATGTCATTATTTTTGAAGATGCAAGCCCACTTTTTTGTTTCAAAAATAAATTAACAAGTGCGGATGTATGTGAACATCACAACCGAGAGTTTACAGTAACATACTATCTGTTCTTTTACATGCTCGCTCAGCTACAAAATACAAATCTCATTCGCTGACCTACATAGCTGCACGTAAATGCTTTGTGCATACACAACCAAACAATTTACACAGTCGCATATTTGTAGTTTTAATGCATGACATACGGCATTTTAAAGGAAATAAAGGCAGTGCCTAACTAAATGTGTTTTTATATCCATTTCCAAAGTTTCATTGACTTGTTAAAATTCAAGAGTTTACTTTTATTTAACTTGGTTGCATTTTAGATAGGTCTTCTGATTTTTGGTTTTAAAACCTGATAAAACACACCCGATACAAAAAATAAAATCGGTGGATAGCCAATAAATACCGGAAAACTGTGGAAATGGTTAATCAATTCACGTTGACTTTACCCTATTCCCCAAAAAATAAAACCTACTAAAAATAATAAATACATTTCCCAGTGCTGCTGGGCAATGTCCCGCCTTCCTGACTTGCATCTATCATTGATTCGTTCTCAATACTTAAAACCCGCCCCAAGTACTGAATGACCGCACATTCCTACATTTCTATTAGAGACTCCGCTTGTGAGATTTAAAACAAGATTACAATCAGGGTGGAGGCTTATTACGGGATTTCAAGCTGTATTACAGTTGATACAGAGGATTTAAAACAGAATTGTGACGAAATGTACAAAAATGCCTACACACAAACCCCAGAAGAATGTGCCTGTGACCATAAGGATTTCGTTGTGGAAGACCGCAATGGAAAGAAGGTACAACTTCAGTGTGAAAGTACTGACGAGTTACTACAATACATATTTTGACAGAAGAAAAAAACAAAACAAGCATTTTGGAAAGTAACCGAAAACACTAATTTCATACAGTATATCAAAAAGAAAGCCCTGAAAAAAAAAAAAAGATTTTCATAAAACTCGAAAATATCTAAAAATAAGCACCAAAAATACAATTAATAAAACCCGAAAAACAGAAGTTTAGTATAGTTTAGTATAGTTTACTCGCAATCATTTTAATCCCTTTTTCAGTTTGTAGCACACAATAATAACAACAACAAATAAATAAATAAATAATAATCACAGAAAATATTATGTACTATCCTATATTGAAAAAAAATTGTAGCACAGTAGTAATAATAATATTAATCAACAACAACAACAACAACACCGTGTTGGACCTGGGGCACTGCGTAATATACAACGTGTTTTAAAACAGTCGCTGTATTAAAATTAAAACTTAACCGTTACACTTTCAGTGAGGTTAAAATAAGTTGAGTACAGTTCAAGATATAATTGATTCCAGTAAATAGTAAATTCGCCAAAATTCATTGTAAATACCAAGTCAGAATTTACTTTAAGTGGTTGCATTATAGTTTACTCGCAATCATTTGAGTTTCTAGCACACGAATTCTTCTTCATAATGGCTGGGAAGCCGATTGTTATTGTTAGGATTCTTCATTCCATCAACTTTAAACTACTCCTGTTAGCACGCGGTGTAACCAATCATCATGAAGCTTAGCAGGTATCATCCCGTGTAGATTACAGTTCAGATGCAAAAAATTGCACTCCTCGTCAACCAAGATGGCAGCCTGATGCTTTTTTTTTTTTAAACCTTTCAAAATATTTTCCTTGGGAACTGGTTAACAAATTGATCTGAAACTTTGCATACGTCATCAGCAACCAAACCCGCTTCAAGTTTGCAAAGCAGAAGTTGCTGCGATTAAAGTTTTATCAAAATGGCTGCCACAAATTTTACCGAAACGAGCCCGTAACAGCAAACTGCGTTTATTTAAAAGCCATTTGACCACAAACTCAAAACTTGGTAGCCATTGTCCCGGTGACAATGGAAAACAAATATGTCAAAATGGTGATGTTTTGTAAAACAATATGGCCACCAGATGTACATTTACATCTTAAGTTTAAAACTGCCTCAGTTGACAAATGGTTTACTTGACTAACTCCAAAATTCACAAGCATCATCCCTGTCACTGTATTAAAAAAAAAAAATTAAAAATAAATAAATAATGGTGTTGACCGAAACCAAAATGGCCGTCAGACGCATTTTTTTTTTTCTTTTAGAAACCTTTCGAAATCTTCTTCTTGGGAACCGGTGAAGTGATTGATCTGACACTTGGCATATATCATCAGCAACCAAACCTTCTTCAACTTTGCCAAGCAGAAGTTGCTGCGATAAATTTTACTGTCAAACTGGCTGCCACCAAATTCGCCAAAACGCGCACCAAACAAACTGATTTTTTTTGAAAACCATTTAACCAACTTACTCCCAACTTGGTAGACATCATCTCTGTGACAGTAAAATTCAAATAACCATTTTGCCATTTCTTTTGTTAACAAGATGGCTGCCGGACCTACATTTTCAAATTAAATTTAAAACTGCTTCAGTTTAAAAACGGTTTACTTGTTAACTTCAAACCTGAAAACCATCATGCCTGTATCGGTACAATTAACTTTTTCAAAAATGGTGTTTAGTGCGTGAACCAAGATGGCCACCCGATGCATTTTTATTTATTTATTTATTTTAATTTAATAGTCGTTGCCAATTATTTTTATTATTTTCTTCCAATTTAGAATGGCCAATTATTTAAGCTCAGCTCACTGCTACCACCCCTGCGCTGACTCGGGAGGGCGAAGACGAACACACACTGTCCTCCGAAGCGTGTGCCGTCAGCCGACCACTTTTTTTCACACTGCGGACTCACCATGCAGCCACCCAAGAGTTACAGCGTCGCAGGACAACGCAGCTCTCGGGCAGCTTACAGGCAAGTCCGCAGGCACCTGGCCAGACTACAGGGGTCGCTGGTGCACGGTGAGCCGAGGACACCCTGGCCGACCTAACCCTCCCTCCCCCCGTGCGACACTCGGCCAATTGTGCGCCGCCCCCTGGGAGCTCCCATCCATGGTCGGCTGTGGAATAGCCTGGACTCGAACTTGCGACGTCCAGACTATAGAGCGCATCCTGCGCTCTGTGGAGCGTCTTTATAGATGCACCACTCGGGAGCCCTCCCGACCGGATTTTTTAGAAAAAAAAACTTTCAAAATCTTCTTGTGGAGAACTGGTGAAGTTACTGTTTTTTCATGAACTAAACCCGCTTCTTCCAGTAATTGCTTAAGTGTTAAGAACATAAGAAAGTTTACAAACGAGAGGAGGCCTTTCGGCCCATCTTACTCGTTTGGTTGTTAGTAGCTTATTGATCCCAGAATCTCATCAAGCAGCTTCTTGAAGGATCCCAGGGTGTCAGCTTCAACAACATTACTGGGGAGTTGGTTCCAGACCCTCACAATTCTCTGTGTAAAAAAGTGCCTCCTATTTTCTGTTCTGAATGCCCCTTTATCTAATCTCCATTTGTGACCCCTGGTCCTTGTTTCTTTTTTCAGGTCAAAAAGCCCCCTGGGTCAACATTGTCTATACCTTTTAGGATTTTGAATGTTTGAATCAGATCACCGCGTAGTCTTCTTTGTTCAAGAATGAATAAATTCAATTCTTTTAGCCTGTCTGCATACGACATGCCTTTTAAACCCGGGATAATTCTGGTTGCTCTTCTTTGCACTCTTTCTAGAGCAGCAATATCCTTTTTGTAATGAGGTGACGAGAACTGAACACAATATTCTAGGTGAGGTCTTACTAATGCATTGTAGAGTTTTAACATTACTTCCCTTGATTTAAATTCAGCACTTCTCACAATATATCCAAGCATCTTGTTAGCCTTTTTTATAGCTTCCCCACATTGTCTAGATGAAGACATTTCTGAGTCAACATAAACTCCTAGGTCTTTTTCATAGTTCCCTTCTTCAATTTCACTCTCCCATGTGATATTTATAATGCACATTTTTATTGCCTGCATGCAATACTTTACACTTTTCTCTATTAAATTTCATTTGCCATGTGTCTGCCCAATTCTGAATGCTGTCTAGATCATTTTGAATGACCTTTGCTGCTGCAACAGTGTTTGCCACTCCTCCTATTGTTGTGTCATCTGCAAATTTAACAAGTTTGCTTACTATACCAGAATCTAAATCATTAATGTAGATTAGGAATAGCAGAGGACCTAATACTGATCCCTGTGGTACACCACTGGTTACCTCACTCCATTTTGAGGTTTCTCCTCTAATCAGTACTTTCTGTTTTCTACCTGTTAACCACTCCCTAATCCAAGTGTTTGGTACTGGTACTGGGGCTTGGGAGCCGTAAAACTGCCTGGCAGTTATATTTGTTGTTGTTGTTGTTGTTGTTGTTGTTGTTAACAGAAAATATTGGACGTATTCTGCTATTTAAAAAAAAAATCTCTTATTAATAACAACAACATCATGTTGGACCTGGGGGACTTCGTAATATACAATGTATTTAAAACAGCTGTCATTGTATTAATTAAAACTTAACCGGTTACACTTTCAGTGAGGTTAAAATATGCCAAGTTGATACCCATGCATTCTCCTTTTTCATCTGATATAATCAGCTCTATCGACTACTGTACGCAGGGATAAACACTGTGCAGGTTCTCAATAAACAACCGATCAACCGTTCTAATAACCATTGCTGCAGGCCTTTGTATTATCTAGGCTTGATTTATTGCAACGCCGTTTTCAGGTATCCCAAGCTGTGTTTTATCCCGATTGCAGCTTGTACAAAATGCTGCGGCCAGGGTTTTAACAAGAACAAAAAAAAAAAAAAACATTTCCCCTGTACTAGCAGCCCTACATTGGCTCCCGGTGCAGTCTAGGATTGATTTTTAACCATAAAGACCTGATTGGTTTGGCCCCATCATTCTTAAGGGATCTTTTACTCACTTATATTCCTGGGTGGCCTCTCCAATCCCAGGATGCTGGGCTGCTTACTGTCCCAAATGTTTTGTAGGGCCCCACTACTGTGGAACGCTCTCCCTAGCTTTATAAGAGAGCCCTCGACTGTTTCAAGATCGAAAACCTATTTTTATGATCTATCATTTCCATTTTAATCTGACTGTCAATTTGTATTTTATTTGTTTTGCTGTTTTTACTCTATATATATATATATATATATATATATATATATATATATATATATATATATATATATATATATATATATATATATATATATATATATATATATATATAATATATATATATATATATACTGTGTGTGTGTGTGTGGGTGGGTGTATATATATATATATAGATATAGTGACAAACTAGTAGAGTAACCCTGCGTGTTACGGGTTTGCTGCTCCCACCGACTGGCACAGACTTGTGGAACTTTCAGGCAAGTATCTTTTATTTACAATATTTACACAAACAGTTTCTGTTATATAATAATGCCCTGTACGGGCCACTGACTCACTTCTTTGACCCTATCTAAGCTATTTTCAGACTATTGTGTACTACAAGACCCACCCAAATGGGACCGAGTCCACCGGGATGAACTTCACTGGTAACTTTGGACGAGGAGACTGGTCAGTATCAGAGAGGTTCCTTCAACCCGAGTGGGACAGTCCACAGGTAAGTACAGGGCAAGCTCCCTCTGCTGGAGTAGTCCTGTACGCTGGTAAGCTCAGAGCAGGCCCCCTCTGCTCTAGTAGCCTGGTATTCCAAGTAATCACAGAGGTGGCTCCCCCCCTGCTGGAGTATCTCTGCAACACAGGTAAGTATAGAACAGGCTCCCTCTGCAACTCCCTCTGCAACTCGGACAACCACAGGACGGGCTCCCTCTGCTGGAGTGGTCCTGACGCACAGGTAAGTACAAAACAGGCTCCCTCTTCTGGAGTATTTCTGTAACACAGGTAAGCATAGGACAAACTCCCTTTGCTGGAGTAGTTCTGTAATACAGGTAAGCACAGAGCAAACACCCTCTGCTGGAGTGTTTCTGAAACACAGGTATGCACCGGACAAACACCCTCTGCTGGAGTATTTCTGTAACACAGGTAAGCATAGGCAAGTGTGGAACGGGCCTCCTCCGAAGAAGGGCTCCAGGAACACAACTCACATGACCCCGAACGCCAAGAGAAGTATACAACGGTGATAATAAAATTGTATCCGGGCTGTGGGGAAGGGACCCCTGCAGCCAACTTCCCAGTCGTCCACGGAAGCAAATAGTGTCCCAGAGTTGAAGCACGGTATCCACACTTACCACACAACCTGTATGTAATATTATTTGTGTCTGTGCCACAATAAACAATGTCCTGGAAATACAGTCTGTTGCTTCAGTTCCTTCTGTTACAGCTCGCTGTCCCTGCAGCGCGTGAATGAGCAATTTACTTCCGGGTCCCGTGTCAAACACAACACTAAAACAAACGGCAGTTGTGACAGCGCACAACCAACTACCACGGAAACTGCGGGACCGTGTTTAAACTAACTACCGAGAATACACGTTTTATCTACAAACATTTCAGAAAATAGATTAAACTTTACAAAAATAAGAGACTACCTCACCAAGAGGAAAAACGCACTCGGTATAAACTCAACAAAAAAAACTCTTGTTCAAATGTAAGCATTCACTTTACCTTACAATAATTTAGGATACACACTTGACTTTGCAGGCTCTTTTCAGCAGGACAATCCGGCGGTGTTCCCCACAATCACACATCGCCCCTACTGTTCTGCCCTACTTCCTTATATACCCAGAAACCCCGCCCTATCCATTAGTGCTCGGGTTCCTGGGTGATGTAGTTTCTCTAATGGCGCCGCCATTTCTTAAAGGTGACTCCACTCTTTCTTACAATATATATATATATATATATATATATGTCACCTCCAAAATTATTGGTACCCTTCAATATAAATAATACCAGTACTGAGCTATATTGTAATTTTCCAACATAATGGAATATATTTGACTTTATTAATGATTCAATGGAAGCAACCAAAATTACACATTTCTCAAATTATAAATTTATTTCCCAAAAAAATGAAGTGTCACAATTATTGGCTCCCTTGTTTTCACTACTTTGCACCCTCCCCTTGCAAGGATAACGGCACCGAGACTTTCTATAATGTTTAATGAGATTGGAGAACAGATTGGGAGGGATCTTAGACCATTCCTCTATACAGAATCTTTCCAGATCCTTGATATCCTTCGGTCTGCGCTTATGGACTGCGCTCTTCAAGTGAAACCACATCTGACCATAGCACCGGTTTCAATCGAAGTGCCAATGCTGTTTAGCAAACTCCAGGCGCTTACGTTTGTTGGTTGCTCTCAGTAAAGGCTTTTTTCTGGCAACCCTTCCAAATAGCCTATTTTCATGGAGGTGGCGTCTAATTGTAGATTTGGAGACTTGGTGACCCCAAGATGCAGCCAAATTCTGTAATTCTCCAACTGTGGCCCTTGGATTTCCCTTTGCCTCCCGAACCATCTGCCTCACTGTGCATGGGGGCAAAATACACTTACGTCCTCTACCAGGCAAGTTTACCACTGTTCCAGTGGTTTTGAACTTCTTAATTATTGCCCTAATAGTGGTAAGTGGTATATTTAGTTTTTTAGCTATTGTTTTGTACCCATTGCCTGATTTTTATGAAGGTCAACAACCATTTGTCTCTTTTCATTTGTGAGTTCTTTACCTTTCCCCATGGTGATTGATGACAAATGGATTTCATATGAGTGTTACCTCATTTTTATGCCCTTTTTATACCCCAGTGAAACAGGAAGCCATGGAAGGCCACAATACAGTTCCTTAAGACTGAGATTAACTTACAAGTAGAATGTTAATGCAAATTTAATTTAATTTTTGATTTTATTTATAAGAATCTTTCAGGGTGCCAGTAATTCTGACACCTATCTTTTTGAGAAAAAATGTTATTACTTGTTAATAAAAAACTTTCTCTGAGCAATTGTATTAGAATAAAAGAATATGGCTGACCCATATATTTGAGCATAAAATATAGCTCATTACCTGTGTTTATTTTATATAGTCTTTTTTTGCTCATCTTTATCAAGGGTGTCAATAATTTGAGGTCACTGTGTGTGTTTATATATATAATATATATATATATATATATATATATAATACACTGTGTATATATAGCCTTTTTCAATCCACTGCTGGACGAAGGCCTTGCCAAGATTCTTCCACAAAAGCCTGTCTGCTGCATCTGTCGTCCACGTTGCTCCGGCGTGTTTCCTAATTTCATTTTCCCATTTTCCTGGAGTTGGTCTTCTTGGTCACTTTATCTTTTGGGATCCAATCTAGTATCTCCTTGGTCCAGGGATGGTCTGTTCTTCTTGCTACATGTCCATCCCACTGCCATTTTAGTTTTCCACTCTTATAACATTGCATACTTTTCTTTGCACTCATATCCTTTTCCTGTCTCTTCTTGTTATTCCCAGCATGCATCTTTCCATACTCCATTGAGTTGTTTGTAATTTTTTAGGCATTTTTTCATGAGGGTCCAGGTTTCGCATCAGAACATAAAGTTTACAAACGAGAGGAGGCCATTCGGCCCATTCAGTTATTTTAGCCTGTCTGCATACGACATGCCTTTTAAACCTGGGATAATTCTGGTCGCTCTTTGCATTCTTTCTAAAGCAGCAATATCCTAGATGAGGTCTTACTAATGCATTGTAAAGTTTTAACATTACTTCCCTTGATTTAAATTCAACACTTTTCACAATATATCAGAGCACCTTGTTGGCCTTTTTATAGCTTCCTCACATTGTCTAGATGAAGACATTTATGAGTCAACATAAACTCCTAGGTCTTTCATAGATTCCTTCTTCAATTTCAGTATCTCCAATATGATATTTATAATGCACATTTTTATTGCCTGCGTGCAGTACCCTACACTTTTCTCTATTAAATGCCATTTGCCATGTGTCTGCCCAGTTCTGAATGCTGTCTAGATCATTTTGCATGACCTTTGCTGCTGCAACAGTGTTTGCCACTCCTCCTATTTTTGTGTCGTCTGCAAATTTAACAAGTTTGCTTATTATACCAGAATCTGAATCATTAATGTAGATTAGAAATAGCAGAGGACCTAATACTGATCCCTCTGGTACTCCACTGGTTACCTCTCTCCATTTTGAGGTTTCTCCTCTAATCAGTACTTTCTGTTTTCTACATGTTAACCACTCCCTAATCCATGTGCATGCATTTCCTTGAATCCCTACTGCGTTCAGTTTGAAAATTAATCTTTTATGCAGGACTTTGTCAAAAGCTTTCTGGAAATCTAAATAAACCATGTTGTATGCTTTGCAATTATCCATTGTCGATGTTGCATCCATAAGTTACCACTGGCAGCACGCATTGGTTGAAGACTTTCCTCTTGAGGCATAAAAGTAGTTTCCCTTTCAGAACCATGCTTAATCTTCCAAAGGCACTCCAGCCCATTTTTGCTCTTCTGTTGATTTCGCACATTGCCGAAACTAACCGTCCTAAATATGTAATAATAATGTAGTTATTGACTTCTTCAAGCTTGATCCCATTGTTTTCAATTGCCTGTGGAGTGGTATATTTATTGAACATGACTTGAGTCGTCTTCAGGCTCGTTTTTTCTTATTTTTCTTTTTTTTTTTTTTTTTTTAATTTAGTCGCCAATTATTTTTTATTATTTATTAACACAGTGCAGTAAAATTGTCACAAATGTAGACCCGAAAACAAATAGATAGAATCCTCCACTCTGCGGAGAGCTAAGTGGCGGCTTGGGAAAGGAGCTACCCATAAGGGATTGAAGGGACAGGACCCGACTCTTGGAAAGCTGCTGCAGCTGAGCGACTTGAGAATGGAGCTACCCACCAGGACAGAATGGACCTCCGAAGGAGAGCCTTGAAAGGAAAAAGTTAGAGGGACTTCGGATCGTGGAACGGAGCTTACAGGAGCTAGAAAGAAACAAGTAGAGAGATTAGAGAGAGATCGAAGCTGAGACGGAGAAAGAGAATCTCCAAAAATTAGATTAGGGAAAGCAACAGGGTAGAGTGTGTGGCTGGGGGTCCCCTCCGGCCTGACGCAGAACCTCCAGCTCGAAAGGCGCAGCCCAGGGAGGCCAGGGGAAAGTGAGCCTCACTAACCCCCCAAAAGTTGGCCCCCTGCAGAACCGCACCTGTGAGGATAGAAAAGAAAAGACTGCAGCCCCTGCAAAACATAGACTTAAGTGGGGGAAAAACAAGACAGTTTAGTATTGATGACCTAAAGGAAAGCCGTCCGCACTGTGGAGAGGAAAAAAAAATTTTTAGGAGGAAATCTCTGGTGGACCGGGTGGAGAGGGTACCCTCACTCTGGGCAAGCTAGCTAGGGACTGGTGGGTAGTTACGATGTCTACTGGGGAGGTTCTGATGTAGAGATCGACTGCTGATGATGCCCAGCGACCTAGGACTTTGATGGCTTGTTGGCTGAGCCCGGCTGTTGCTGCTCCAATTCTAAGAGAATGGGGTGTGTAGAACTGGGAGGGCAGGCCTGCCTTGCTGATGAGGGAGGAGAGGGGAGAGGCGAACCATTGCCGAGAGATAATGTTTCTGGATAAATCAGAGAAGATGGGTTCGGAGGGTGAAGGTTTCCTGGTTGATAGGAGCTTCTGCAGAGATGTGTAAGGGCAGAGAGGAGAGTTGATCTTTGAGTGCCCGGATCGAAGCTGGTCAGTTTTTGAGGATCGGAGAAAAAGGAGGAAATGTTGGTCCTTAATGAGGAAGAGGTCGCTGGATCGGATGCCAGAAGCTGGGAAGGGATGGCACAGTGAAGTCGATCCCACGCAAAGACTGACGGCTGGGATTGAGAGGAGGGTAGAAGCTGGAATAGACATGATCTGGTAGAAGTGTTGGATGCCGGAGATATAAGACTTGATTGAAGAAGGAGAGAGGTGGAGGTTGTCACTGAGATAGACGATAAAAGCCAGGATCCAATTCTGGTTGAATGAAGTGGGGGAGATTTGGTTTTGGGCGCAAAACTGGGAGAAGGCTGTAGAGTAGGAGGAGATTGTGGACGGAGCGAGAGCAACTGACATATACTGCCGAGCAGAGTGTACAAGGAGGAATTCAGTCCAGGATTAGTTGATTGAACTCTGGGACTTGGAGAGGGAAGGGAGCAGCGGAGGGGGTCATTTGGCAGAACCAGGCTACCTGCAGGTGAGAGAGCGTCGGCAGAGTTATTAAGGGATCCAGGAATATAGCGGGCTTGAATGATTAAATTATTTGAAACTGATAGCCAGACGAGGCGGCGCAGGAGTTGCATGATTAGAGGGACTTAGGATCTGCCTTTATTGACAATATGGACTTTTGCTAGGTTGTCGCCAAAGAATAGAATAGATTTTTCTGGCCCAAGTCTTACACCACAGGTGAGCGGCTGTGACGATTGGGTAGAGCTCAAGGAGTGTTGAGGACTTCCGTTGGGGGGGCAGTTTCTGGATTTGTGGGGCCATTCGCTGCTGAACCATTGTTTTCCAAAGATGCCCCCGAATCTGAGGTGGAGGCGTCTGTAAAGCGTGAGAGGTCTGGGGCTGTGATGAAATCCTGGTAGAATAAGGATAGGTCATTCCAATGTTGAAGCACAGTGGACCACATTTTTATATCCTTTCTGGCGTCTGAAGGAATGAATATATGATAATTGAGGATTTGTGCAGAAGTAGATAGCCTGAGAAGCCGAGATATATTAATGCCTTGAGGGATAATGCGGAGGGCATAATTGAAGTGGTCTAACAGAGAGCAGGTTGTGCTTTGAGATGGACCGTGACGACTGAAATGCATTGATGAGGGTACGGATGCGATGCAGTTTTGAAGGTGGGAGGCGTGCTTCGAACTTGATGGTATCTAGTTTAATTCCCAGGAACTCTAAAGATGTAACTGGGCCGATTTTGTTTTTTTTCTGCAGAGAATGGGACTCCGACTGAAGAGAAGAGCGAACGAAATGCAATTATGGCTTGGGCAGGGGGTGCGAAGGAGGGCTAATCAGAAAGAAGTCATCTAGAAGGTGGAGGAGAAAAGGAACGTGATGGGAGTTTAGTAGGATCCAACATAGCGCTTGGATAGGGTATTGAAGATTTTCGGACTGCTGCGGCAACCGAAGGTAAGCTGGGTGGCGAAATAGAATCCTCTGTTCCAGTAGACACCGAATCAGTGAAGGAGGGAAGGGTGGATGGGCATCACCTTGAACGTGTCCGAAATATCCGCTTTAGCTAGCCACGCTCCTTGACCTGCCTGCTTGATGGATTTAATGGTGTCTGAAAGAGTAATATAATTAAGTGAGAACTTGTCATGCGGGATCAGTGCATTTTTGCTGCTGGTGGAACACCTCTCGGGGCGGACAGATGTGTAATTAGCCCTTTTTTCCTAGAGATGTTGCGGGTAGCGACTCCTATTGGGCTAATTCGATACTGAAGAAAGGGAGGGGCTGGAAAGGACCCCGCCAAGAACCCCTTATTGACTTCTTCATGAATAAAGGAGGAGACAACCTGGGGCTCGGCAGTAGCTGAGCGAAGGCTGTTGCAGATGAATGATGATGAAGGCGGTTGGGAGAGACCGGTGGAGAATCTGTATTTGAGCCTGTCGATTTTAGGTATTTGATGAACTATTAGTCATGGTGGGGTTTTAGAGCTTCAGCTAAGGAGATGTATGTTTATGGGTGTGGAAACTGAAGGAGGATGGCATAAGACAGATGAACTTGGAATGGGTGTCCCCGCAAAAGCATGGAGATAGCAGCAGCCTTTGACCAGACAGTATTGAAATTATTGTTGATCTGCTGACGCCTGAGAATTTAATAGAGCAGCCATATTTATCCTGGGACCTAGATGCTGATGGGAGTACTGCGCCGTGGTAGGATTGGCAAAAGAGATAAATTAAAAAACAAATGGGTTGTAGGGAGATATGCAAATAAAACATTACAAGAGCCAATCAAATCGCGTGAAAGTTGCCTAACGGCTTCTACATTCAGTGTTTGTTTAATTTATTGCTTTCTCTCACCTTAACTCGAAAGCTACTTGTTTTTACTTACTCTCCTGAGCCTTTCTGAAATCAAAATGCAGTTGCGCTGTATTGATGAGTCCCAAAAAGGGCGAAACATGTATTGCAGTTACTGTATTTTGACTTTTCAAACGCTGTGAATGTAGAAGCCGTTAGGCTTGGTCTTCAAGCCAGTAATCTGTGACAACTGCATGATGTGGGAAATCCAGGAAAACCCAACAGAGCTCAACCAAGTTTGTGTAAAGTGCCGCACGATCCAGGACTTGCTTCAACGATTAAGACTGCTAGAAAAGGAGCTGGAGGAAATGAGACAGCAACAGGAGCTTGAGGAGCTGACACACCCACAATTCATGGAAGACTGTACCTCTAGCAGACTGAAAGCCACCAGGGAGATGGAAGAGAGTCGAAACAGCTGGGTTCAGATAGGCAGAAGCAGGGAAAAAAAGAAACTTTGTCAAACACAACCACCAGAAATCCAGACATCCAACAAATTTGAGTCACTTCAACATTTAGATGACCAAAACTAACATCAAGAGAATGAAAGAAACCACACATCCAGGCCCCTATAAACAGTGCTGGTCAGGCAGCAAAAAGAAGGGAGGTCATGATTGAGAAACACAGCAATTTCAGTTCGCAGTTTGGACCCCCTTACTACAACAGTGTGCTGCCTTCCAGCACATCACTGAGAACGTGGACAGGCTCCTAGAACGAACAGGAGACGACCCGGTAGTAGTCATCCACATCGGTAAAAACAACATTGGAAGAGACAGACCAAGATCCCTGCAAAACAAATTCAGAGAGCTGGGAAGGAAATTAAAAGACAAGACCAAAACTGTGGTATTTTCTGGGCTACTGCTGGCACCTTGCAAAGGACCATATGGACAGCTGGAAATACAAAATCAAAATGCATGGCTGAATCGTGGTGCACACAGGAAGGCTTCACCTTTCTTGAACATTGGACCACATTCTATAAGGACTATCTATATAGGTGGGACGGACTTCACTTAAACAGAAAGGGAACCAATCTACTAGGAGAAAGGATCCTTGAGGAGGTCCAGAAGCATTTAAACTAGAAATGAAGGGGGGAGAAAACAAAAAAACAGAAGGGAGACCACATCAAAACAAGGGCAACAACTCAGGTAAGACAACTATTAAATGTATTTATCTTAATGCTAGAAGTCTCAGAAACAAAATGTTAGAACTTGAAGCTACTGCACGAACAAGTAACTACGATGTGAAAGGTGTTACAGAAACTTGGTTATCTGAGAGTGATGGAGATGAATATAATATTAGTGGGTACACACTATATAGGAAAGACAGGCCAGGCAGGACAGAAGAGGCGGAGGGGTAGCGCTATACATAAGAAATAGTCTTGAAGCCCAGGTGTTAAATCAGGACAAAGAAAACAATGCAGAATCAATATGGGTCAGAATAATGGACATAAATTCAAAGGCCATAATAATAGGAACATGCTATAGACCGCCAAATTCCGCAAACTATGAAGGTATAAAACAGAGACTAACAGAAGTAGATTGGAGTAAAATAGAGAAAACATCCACAGAAAAAGGATGGCTGTTTTTTAAAAATGTACTACTAGAGGCGCAAAACAATTACATCCCAAGAGTAGACAAATCTAAATCTAAAACAAAATGGCCAAAATGATTTAATAGATCAATTAAAAAAAATATTCAGCGAAAAAAGGCACTTTTACAGAACGTTAAAAAGGGACAAAAAACAAAGTACAAAGAAAGAGTATTTGGAACTGCAAACACAAGTCAAAAAGGAAGTTAGAAAGGCCAAGAGAGAGATAGAAATCAATATTGCTAAGGGGACTAAAACCAATATAATGTTTTTCCAATATTATAACAGCAACAGAACATTTAAAAGAGGAGGTTAAATGTCTAAGAGACACAAATGGCAAAATCATAGATGAAGAAAAAAAAATAGCAAATATATTAAATGATTACTTTTCACAGGTTTTTACAAAGGAGGACACGGACAACATGCCCCACATGTCGACCTGTTCGTATCCAATTTTGAATAACTTTAGCATAACAGAGGCAGAAGTGGTAGAGGGACTGGGAGCTCTTAGAATAAACAAATCCCCAGGGCTGGATGAGATCCTCCCAATAGCACTCAAAGAAATGAAAGAAGTTATTTACAAACCGCTAACAAAGATCATGCAACAGTCTCTTGACACAGGGGTTGTACCGACAGCCTGGTAAATAGCAAACGTAATACCGATCCACAAAAAGGGAGACAAAACCGAACTAGGTAATTACAGAGCAATAAGCCTGACTTCTATTATTTGTAAACTTATGGAAACTATAATAAGATCCAAAATAAAAAATTACCTATATGGTAACAATATCCTGGGAGACAGACAGCATGGTTTTAGAAAGGGAGATCATGTCTAACTAACCTACTTGACTTTTTTGAAGATGCAACATTGAAAATGGATCATTGCAAAGCATACGACATAGTTTATTTAGATTTCCAGAAAGCTTTTGACAAAGTCCCGCATAAAAGATTAATTCTCAAACTGAACGCAGTAGGGATTCAAGGAAATGCATGCACATGGATTAGGGAGTGGTTAACATGTAGAAAACAGAAAGTACTGATTAGAGGAGAAACCTCAAAATGGAGCGAAGTAACCAGTGGTGTACCACAGTGTGGCAGGATGGCTTGCAGTGGTGAGGTGTGGTGACGTCACAGACCCGAAACACAGACACACAGCAGCTGCGGGTTAAAACCAAGACGCGAAAGAGCTTGGTTTCTTTATTAAATAATAATGAAAATTAAAAGAGTTGAACAAAACACACATACAAAACAAACGGGCACAAGGGCCAAACAAAACAGTAAACAAACACAAACGGGACGAAACGGACAAACAAGTATTGTGCTGAACGAATAGCAATTGTAATGTTTAGCTTCTGTCTCCTCGCTATCTCCCCGTACCTCCTCTCTGTACACCCAACCCCGACTGAGTGACAATGTGCGTCTTTTATGCAGTTGTACCAATACTCGATTGCTAATCAATCATTCAATTAGAATCTCGGTACAACTGCACATGGATTAATTACGTGTCCTTCCCCGTGCTCACATAGTATTACATTTTAATCAACACGTGAAGTGATGTGCAACCCTCGTGGCTAAATACAAATATACATTTTATCACACATGCTACACAGACCCATTTATATCCTGTGTACCAATGACTATACACCAACATTTAACACACTACATGCAACATATAAACAAACAATACGCATAAGGCGGGGTCACACTGCCACACACAGGGATCAGAATTAGGTCCTCTGCTATTCCTAATCTACATTAATGATTTAGATGCTGGTATAGTAAGCAAACTCGTTAAATTTGCAGACGACACAAAAATAGGAGGAGTGGCAAACACTGTTGCAGGAGCAAAGGTCATTCAAAATGATCTAGACAGCATTCAGAACTGGGCAGACACATGGCAAATGAAATCTAATAGAGAAAAGTGTAAAGTATTGCATGCAGGCAATAAAAATATGCATTATAAATATCATATGGGAGATACTGAAATTGAAGAAGGGAACTATGAAAAAGACCTAGGAGTTTATGTTGACTCAGAAATGTCAACATCTAGACAAGGTGGGGAAGCTATAAAAAAGGCCAACAAAAAGCTTGGATATATTGTGAGAAGTGTTGAATTTAAATCAAGGGAAGTCAAGCTACGGTTGCGCTCTACTGAGGTGCCCCCTAAAGGGCGAAACATGTATTGCATTGACTGCATTTTTATTTTTAAACTGCTGTGACTGTAGAAGCTTGGGCAACGTTCACGCGATCTGATTGGCTCTTGTAATGCTCTATTTGCATATCTCCCTACAACCCATTCGTTTTTGAATGTATTGCTTTTGCTCACCATAACTCGAAAGCTACCTGCTTTTACTTACTTTCCCGAGCCCTTCTGAAGTCAGCTACGGTTGGGCTCTACTGAGGTGCCCCCTAAAGGGCGAAACATGTATTGCATCGACTGCATTTTTATTTTTAAACTGCTGTGACTGTAGAAGCTTGGGCAACGTTCACGCGATCTGATTGGCTCTTGTAATGCTCTATTTGCATATCTCCCTACAACCCATTCGTTTTTGAATGTATTGCTTTTGCTCACCATAACTCGAAAGCTACCTGCTTTTACTTACTTTCCCGAGCCCTTCTGAAGTCAGCTACGGTTGGGCTATATTGAGGCGCCCCTTAAAGGGCGAAATATGTATTGCAGCGACAATATTTTGATTTTTAAACAGCTGTGAATATAGAAGCCATTGGGCAACGTTCAAGCGATCTGATTGGCTCTTGTAATGCTCTATTTGCATATCTCCCTACAACCCTTTCGTTTTTGAATGTGTTGCTTTTGCTCACCATAACTCGAAAGCTACTTGCTTTTACTTACTCTCCCGAGCCCTTCTGCAGTCAAGCTACGGTTGGGCTCTACTGAGGCGCCCCCTAAAGGGCGAAACATGTATTGCAGCAGCTGCATTTTGATTTTTAAACCGCTGTGACTGTAGAATCCATTGGGCAACGTTCGCGCGATCTGATTGGCTCTTGTAATGCTCTATTTGCATATCTCCCTACAACCCTTTCGTTTTTGAATGTGTTGCTTTTGCTCACCATAACTCGAAAGCTACTTGCTTTTACTTACTCTTCCGAGCCCTTCTGAAGTCAAGCTACGGTTGGGCTCTACTGAGGCGCCCCCTAAAGGGCGAAACATGTATTGCAGCGACTGCATTTTGATTTTTAAACCGCTGTGACTGTAGAAGCTTGGGCAATGTTCACGCGATCTGATTGGCTCTTGTAATGCTCTATATGCATATCTCCCTACAACCCGTTCGTTTTTGAATGTATTGCTTTTGCTCACCATAACTCGAAAGCTACTTGCTTTTACTTACTCTCCAGAGCCCTTCTGCAGTCAAGCTACGGTTGGGCTATACTGAGGCGCCCCCTAAAGGGCGAAACATGTATTGCAGCGGCTGCATTTTGATTTTTAAACCGCTGTGACTGTAGAAACCATTGGGCAATGTTCATGCGATCTGATTGGCTCTTGTAATGCTCTATTTCCATATTTCCCTGCAACCCATTCGTTTTTGAATGTGTTCCTTTGCTCACCATAACTCGAAAGCTACCTGCTTTTACTTACTCTCCCTAGCCCTTCTGAAGTCAAGCTACGGTTGGGCTCTACTCAGGTGCCCCCTAAAGGGCGAAACATATATTGCAGTGACTACATTTTGATTTTTAAAAAACCGCTGTGACTGTAGAAGCTTGGGCAACGTTCACGTGATCTGATTGGCTCTTGTAATGCTCTATTTGCATATCTCCCTACAACCCATTCGTTTTTGAATGTGTTGCTTTTGCTCACCATAACTCGAAAGCTACTTGCTTTTACTTACTCTCCAGAGCCCTTCTGAAGTCAGCTACGGTTGGGCTATACTGAGGCGCCCCCTAAAGGGCGAAACATGTATTGCAGCGACTGCATTTTGATTTTTAAACAGCTGTGAATATAGAAGCCATTGGGTAACGTTCACGCGATCTGATTGGCTCTTGTAATGATCTATTTGCATATTTCCCTACTTCCCTTTCATTTTTGAATGTGTTGCTTTTGCTCACCATAACTCGAAAGCTACTTGCTTTTACTTACTCTCCAGAGCCCTTCTGCAGTCAAGCTACGGTTGGGCTCTACTGAGGCGCCCCCTAAAGGGCGAAACATGTATTGCAGCGGCTGCATTTTGATTTTTAAACCGCTGTGACTGTAGAAACCATTGGGCAATGTTCATGCGATCTGATTGGCTCTTGTAATGCTCTATTTCCATATTTCCCTGCAACCCATTCGTTTTTGAATGTGTTCCTTTGCTCACCATAACTCGAAAGCTACCTGCTTTTACTTACTCTCCAGAGCCCTTCTGAAGTCAGCTACGGTTGGGCTCTACTGAGGCGCCCCTAAAGGGCGAAACATGTATTGCAGCGGCTGCATTTTGATTTTTAAAAAACCGCTGTGACTGTAGAAGCTTGGGCAACGTTCACGTGATCTGATTGGCTCTTGTAATGCTCTATTTGCATATCTCCCTACAACCCATTCGTTTTTGAATGTATTGCTTTTGCTCACCATAACTCGAAAGTTACTTGCTTTTTCTTACACTCCCGAGCCCTTCTGAAGTCAGCTACGGTTGGGCTATACTGAGGCGCCCCCTAAAGGGCGAAACATGTATTGCAGCGACTGTATTTTGATTTTTAAACAGCTGTGAATATAGAAGCCATTGGGTAACGTTCACGCGATCTGATTGGCTCTTGTAATGATCTATTTGCATATTTCCCTACTTCCCTTTCATTTTTGAATGTGTTGCTTTTGCTCACCATAACTCGAAAGCTACTTGCTTTTACTTACTCTCCAGAGCCCTTCTGCAGTCAAGCTACGGTTGGGCTTTACTGAGGCGCCTCCTAAAGGGCGAAACATGTATTGCAGCGACTGCATTTTGATATTTAAACTGCTGTGAATATAGAAACCATTGGGTAACGTTCACGCGATCTGATTGGCTCTTGTAATGATCTATTTGCATATTTCCCTACTTCTCTTTCGTTTTTGAATGTGTTGCTTTTGCTCACCATAACTCGAAAGCTACCTGCTTTTACTTACTCTCCAGAGCCCTTCTGAAGTCAAGCTACAGTTGGGCTCTACTGAGGCGCCCCCTAAAGGGCGAAACATGTATTGCAGCGGCTGCATTTTGATTTTTAAACCTCTGTGACTGTAGAATCCATTGGGCAACGTTCACGCGATCTGATTGGCTCTTGTAATGCTCTATTTGCATATCTCCCTACAACCCATTCGTTTTTTAATGTATTGCTTTTGCTCACCATAACTCGAAAGCTACTTGCTTTTACTTACTCTCCAGAGCCCTCCTGCAGTCAAGCTACGGTTGGGCTCTACTGAGGCGCCCCCTAAAGGGCGAAACATGTATTGCAGCGACTGCATTTTGATTTTTAAACAGCTGTGAATATAGAAACCATTGGGTAACGTTCACGCGATCTGATTGGCTCTTGTAATGATCTATTTACATATCTCCCTACAACCCATTTGTTTTTTAATGTATTGCTTTTGCTCACCATAACTCGAAAGCTACCTGCTTTTACTTACTCTCCCGAGCCCTTCTGAAGTCAAGCTACGGTTGGGCTCTACTGAGGCGCCCCCTAAAGGGCGAAACATGTATTGCAGCGACTGCATTTTGATTTTTAAACAGCTGTGAATATAGAAACCATTGGGTAACGTTCGCATGATCTGATTGGCTCTTGTAATGCTCTATTTGCATATCTCCCTACAACCCTTTCGTTTTTGAATATGTTGCTTTTGCTCACCATAACTCGAAAGCTACTTGCTTTTACTTACTCTCCAGAGCCCTCCTGCAGTCAAGCTACAGTTGGGCTCTACTGAGGCGCCCCCTAAAGGGCGAAACATGTATTGCACTGGCTGCATTTTGATTTTTAAACCGCTGTGACTGTAGAATCCATTGGGCAACGTTCACGCGATCTGATTGGCTCTTGTAATGATCTATTTGCATATCTCCCTACAACCCTTTCGTTTTTGAATGTGTTGCTTTTGCTCACCATAACTCGAAAGCTACTTGCTTTTACTTACTCTCCCGAGCCCTTCTGCAGTCAAGCTACGGTTGGGCTCTACTGAGGCGCCTCCTAAAGGGCGAAACATGTATTGCAGCGGCTGCATTTTGATTTTTAAACTGCTGTGACTGTAGAATCCATTGGGCAACGTTCACGCGATCTGATTGGCTCTTGTAATGCTCTATTTGCATATCTCCCTACAACCCATTCGTTTTTGAATGTGTTGCTTTTGCTCACCATAACTCGAAAGCTACTTGCTTTTACTTACTCTCCAGAGCCCTTCTGAAGTCAAGCTACGGTTGGGCTCTACTGAGGCGCCCCTAAAGGGCGAAACATGTATTGCAGCGACTGCATTTTGATTTTTAAACAGCTGTGAATGTAGAAACCATTGGGCAACGTTCACGCGATCTGATTGGCTCTTGTAATGCTCTA
Organism: Acipenser oxyrinchus oxyrinchus; assembly: GCA_030684275.1. NCBI lineage: Eukaryota > Metazoa > Chordata > Actinopteri > Acipenseriformes > Acipenseridae > Acipenser > Acipenser oxyrinchus. Next base: position 4,160,777 of record CM060283.1, on the reverse strand, counting down.
TTTGCATATCTCCCTACAACCCATTCGTTTTTGAATGTATTGCTTTTGCTCACCATAACTCGAAAGCTACTTGCTTTTACTTACTCTCCAGAGCCCTTCTGAAGTCAAGCTACGGTTGGGCTCTACTGAGGCGCCCCTAAAGGGCGAAACATGTATTGCAGCGACTGCATTTTGATTTTTAATGCGCTGTGACTGTAGAAACCATTGGGCAACGTTCACGCGATCTGATTGACTCTTGTAATGCTCTAGTTGCATATCTCCCTACAACCCATTCGTTTTCGAATGTGTTGCTTTTGCTCACCATAACTCGAAAGCTACTTGCTTTTACTTACTCTCCAGAGCCCTTCTGAAGTCAAGCTACGGTTGGGCTCTACTGAGGCGCCCCCTAAAGGGCGAAACATGTATTGCAGCGACTGCATTTTGATTTTTAAACAGCTGTGAATATAGAAACCATTGGGTAACGTTCACGCGATCTGATTGGCTCTTGTAATGATCTATTTGCATATCTCCCTACAACCCTTTCGTTTTTGAATGTGTTGCTTTTGCTCACCATAACTCGAAAGCTACCTGCTTTTACTTACTCTCCCGAGCCCTTCTGAAGTCAAGCTACGGTTGGGCTCTACTGAGGCGCCCCCTAAAGGGCGAAACATGTATTGCAGCGACTGCATTTTGATTTTTAAACAGCTGTGAATATAGAAACCATTGGGTAACGTTCACATGATCTGATTGGCTCTTGTAATGCTCTATTTGCATATCTCCCTACAACCCTTTCGTTTTTGAATGTGTTGCTTTTGCTCACCATAACTCGAAAGCTACTTGCTTTTACTTACTCTCCAGAGCCCTCCTGCAGTCAAGCTACAGTTGGGCTCTACTGAGGCGCCCCCTAAAGGGCGAAACATGTATTGCACTGGCTGCATTTTGATTTTTAAACCGCTGTGACTGTAGAATCCATTGGGCAACGTTCACGCGATCTGATTGGCTCTTGTAATGCTCTATTTGCATATCTCCCTACAACCCATTCGTTTTTGAATGTATTGCTTTTGCTCACCATAACTCGAAAGCTACTTGCTTTTACTTACTCTCCAGAGCCCTTCTGAAGTCAAGCTACGGTTGGGCTCTACTGAGGCGCCCCTAAAGGGCGAAACATGTATTGCAGCGACTGCATTTTGATTTTTAAACAGCTGTGAATATAGAAACCATTGGGCAACGTTCACGCGATCTGATTGGCTCTTGTAATGCTCTATTTGCATATCTCCCTACAACCCATTCGTTTTTGAATGTGTTGCTTTTGCTCACCATAACTCGAAAGCTACCTGCTTTTACTTACTCTCCAGAGCCCTTCTGAAGTCAAGCTACGGTTGGGCTCTACTGAGGCGCCCCCTAAAGGGCGAAACATGTATTGCATCGACTGCATTTTGATTTTTAAACAGCTGTGAATATAGAAACCATTGGGTAACGTTCACGCGATCTGATTAGCTCTTGTAATGCTCTATTTGCATATCTCCCTACAACCCATTCGTTTTTTAATGTATTGCTTTTGCTCACCATAACTCGAAAGCTACTTGCTTTTACTTACACTCCAGAGCCCTCCTGCAGTCAAGCTACGGTTGGGCTCTACTGAGGCGCCCCCTAAAGGGCGAAACATGTATTGCAGCGACTGCATTTTGATTTTTAAACCTCTGTGACTGTAGAATCCATTGGGCAACGTTCACGCGATCTGATTGGCTCTTGTAATGCTCTATTTGCATATCTCCCTACAACCCATTCGTTTTTTAATGTATTGCTTTTGCTCACCATAACTCGAAAGCTACTTGCTTTTACTTACTCTCCCCAGAGCCCTTCTGCAGTCAAGCTACGGTTGGGCTATACTGAGGCGCCCCCTAAAGGACGAAACATGTATTGCAGCGACTGCATTTTGATTTTTAAACAGCTGTGAATATAGAAGCCATTGGGTAACGTTCACGCGATCTGATTGGCTCTTGTAATGCTCTATTTGCATATCTCCCTACAACCCATTCGTTTTTTTAATGTATTGCTTTTGCTCACCATAACTCGAAAGCTACCTGCTTTTACTTACTCTCCCGGGCCCTTCTGAAGTCAAGCTACGGTTGGGATCTACTGAGGCGCCCCCTAAAGGGCGAAACATGTATTGCAGCGACTGCATTTTGATTTTTAAACAGCTGTGAATATAGAAACCATTGGGTAACGTTCACGCGATCTGATTGGCTCTTGTAATGATCTATTTCCATATCTCCCTACACCCTTTCGTTTTTGAATGTATTGCTTTTGCTCACCATAACTCGAAAGCTACCTGCTTTTACTTACTCTCCCGAGCCCTTCTGAAGTCAAGCTACGGTTGGGCTCTACTGAGGCGCCCCTAAAGGGCGAAACATGTATTGCAGCGACTGCATTTTGATTTTTAAACCGCTGTGAATGTAGAAACCATTGGGCAACGTTCACGCGATCTGATTGGCTCTTGTAATGCTCTATTTGCATATCTCCCTACAACCCATTCGTTTTTGAATGTATTGCTTTTGCTCACCATAACTCGAAAGCTACTTGCTTTTACTTACTCTCCAGAGCCCTTCTGAAGTCAAGCTACGGTTGGGCTCTACTGAGGCGCCCCTAAAGGGCGAAACATGTATTGCAGCGACTGCATTTTGATTTTTAAACAGCTGTGAATATAGAAACCATTGGGCAACGTTCACGCGATCTGATTGGCTCTTGTAATGCTCTATTTGCATATCTCCCTACAACCCATTCGTTTTTGAATGTATTGCTTTTGCTCACCATAACTCGAAAGCTACTTGCTTTTACTTACTCTCCAGAGCCCTTCTGAAGTCAAGCTACGGTTGGGCTCTACTGAGGCGCCCCTAAAGGGCGAAACATGTATTGCAGCGACTGCATTTTGATTTTTAAACAGCTGTGAATATAGAAACCATTGGGCAACGTTCACGCGATCTGATTGGCTCTTGTAATGCTCTATTTGCATATCTCCCTACAACCCATTCGTTTTTGAATGTATTGCTTTTGCTCACCATAACTCGAAAGCTACTTGCTTTTACTTACTCTCCAGAGCCCTTCTGAAGTCAAGCTACGGTTGGGCTCTACTGAGGCGCCCCTAAAGGGCGAAACATGTATTGCAGCGACTGCATTTTGATTTTTAAACCGCTGTGAATGTAGAAACCATTGGGCAACGTTCACGCGATCTGATTGGCTCTTGTAATGCTCTATTTGCATATCTCCCTACAACCCATTCGTTTTTGAATGTATTGCTTTTGCTCACCATAACTCGAAAGCTACTTGCTTTTACTTACTCTCCAGAGCCCTTCTGAAGTCAAGCTACGGTTGGGCTCTACTGAGGCGCCCCTAAAGGGCGAAACATGTATTGCAGCGACTGCATTTTGATTTTTAAACAGCTGTGAATATAGAAACCATTGGGCAACGTTCACGCGATCTGATTGGCTCTTGTAATGCTCTATTTGCATATCTCCCTACAACCCATTCGTTTTTGAATGTATTGCTTTTGCTCACCATAACTCGAAAGCTACTTGCTTTTACTTACTCTCCAGAGCCCTTCTGAAGTCAAGCTACGGTTGGGCTCTACTGAGGCGCCCCTAAAGGGCGAAACATGTATTGCAGCGACTGCATTTTGATTTTTAAACAGCTGTGAATGTAGAAACCATTGGGCAACGTTCACGCGATCTGATTGGCTCTTGTAATGCTCTATTTGCATATCTCCCTACAACCCATTCGTTTTTGAATGTATTGCTTTTGCTCACCATAACTCGAAAGCTACTTGCTTTTACTTACTCTCCAGAGCCCTCCTGCAGTCAAGCTACGGTTGGGCTCTACTGAGGCGCCCCTAAAGGGCGAAACATGTATTGCAGCGACTGCATTTTGATTTTTAAACCGCTGTGAATGTAGAAACCATTGGGCAACGTTCACGCGATCTGATTGGCTCTTGTAATGCTCTATTTGCATATCTCCCTACAACCCATTCGTTTTTGAATGTATTGCTTTTGCTCACCATAACTCGAAAGCTACTTGCTTTTACTTACTCTCCAGAGCCCTTCTGAAGTCAAGCTACGGTTGGGCTCTACTGAGGCGCCCCTAAAGGGCGAAACATGTATTGCAGCGACTGCATTTTGATTTTTAAACCGCTGTGAATGTAGAAACCATTGGGCAACGTTCACGCGATCTGATTGGCTCTTGTAATGCTCTATTTGCATATCTCCCTACAACCCATTCGTTTTTGAATGTATTGCTTTTGCTCACCATAACTCGAAAGCTACTTGCTTTTACTTACTCTCCAGAGCCCTTCTGAAGTCAAGCTACGGTTGGGCTCTACTGAGGCGCCCCTAAAGGGCGAAACATGTATTGCAGCGACTGCATTTTGATTTTTAAACCGCTGTGAATGTAGAAACCATTGGGCAACGTTCACGCGATCTGATTGGCTCTTGTAATGCTCTATTTGCATATCTCCCTACAACCCATTCGTTTTTGAATGTATTGCTTTTGCTCACCATAACTCGAAAGCTACTTGCTTTTACTTACTCTCCAGAGCCCTTCTGAAGTCAAGCTACGGTTGGGCTCTACTGAGGCGCCCCTAAAGGGCGAAACATGTATTGCAGCGACTGCATTTTGATTTTTAAACCGCTGTGAATGTAGAAACCATTGGGCAACGTTCACGCGATCTGATTGGCTCTTGTAATGCTCTATTTGCATATCTCCCTACAACCCATTCGTTTTTGAATGTATTGCTTTTGCTCACCATAACTCGAAAGCTACTTGCTTTTACTTACTCTCCAGAGCCCTTCTGAAGTCAAGCTACGGTTGGGCTCTACTGAGGCGCCCCTAAAGGGCGAAACATGTATTGCAGCGACTGCATTTTGATTTTTAAACCGCTGTGAATGTAGAAACCATTGGGCAACGTTCACGCGATCTGATTGGCTCTTGTAATGCTCTATTTGCATATCTCCCTACAACCCATTCGTTTTTGAATGTATTGCTTTTGCTCACCATAACTCGAAAGCTACTTGCTTTTACTTACTCTCCAGAGCCCTTCTGAAGTCAAGCTACGGTTGGGCTCTACTGAGGCGCCCCTAAAGGGCGAAACATGTATTGCAGCGACTGCATTTTGATTTTTAAACCGCTGTGAATGTAGAAACCATTGGGCAACGTTCACGCGATCTGATTGGCTCTTGTAATGCTCTATTTGCATATCTCCCTACAACCCATTCGTTTTTGAATGTATTGCTTTTGCTCACCATAACTCGAAAGCTACTTGCTTTTACTTACTCTCCAGAGCCCTTCTGAAGTCAAGCTACGGTTGGGCTCTACTGAGGCGCCCCTAAAGGGCGAAACATGTATTGCAGCGACTGCATTTTGATTTTTAAACCGCTGTGAATGTAGAAACCATTGGGCAACGTTCACGCGATCTGATTGGCTCTTGTAATGCTCTATTTGCATATCTCCCTACAACCCATTCGTTTTTGAATGTATTGCTTTTGCTCACCATAACTCGAAAGCTACTTGCTTTTACTTACTCTCCCGAGCCCTTCTGAAGTCAAGCTACGGTTGGGCTCTACTGAGGCGCCCCTAAAGGGCGAAACATGTATTGCAGCGACTGCATTTTGATTTTTAAACCGCTGTGAATGTAGAAACCATTGGGCAACGTTCACGCGATCTGATTGGCTCTTGTAATGCTCTATTTGCATATCTCCCTACAACCCATTCGTTTTTGAATGTATTGCTTTTGCTCACCATAACTCGAAAGCTACTTGCTTTTACTTACTCTCCAGAGCCCTTCTGAAGTCAAGCTACGGTTGGGCTCTACTGAGGCGCCCCTAAAGGGCGAAACATGTATTGCAGCGACTGCATTTTGATTTTTAAACCGCTGTGAATGTAGAAACCATTGGGCAACGTTCACGCGATCTGATTGGCTCTTGTAATGCTCTATTTGCATATCTCCCTACAACCCATTCGTTTTTGAATGTATTGCTTTTGCTCACCATAACTCGAAAGCTACTTGCTTTTACTTACTCTCCAGAGCCCTTCTGAAGTCAAGCTACGGTTGGGCTCTACTGAGGCGCCCCTAAAGGGCGAAACATGTATTGCAGCGACTGCATTTTGATTTTTAAACCGCTGTGAATGTAGAAACCATTGGGCAACGTTCACGCGATCTGATTGGCTCTTGTAATGCTCTATTTGCATATCTCCCTACAACCCATTCGTTTTTGAATGTATTGCTTTTGCTCACCATAACTCGAAAGCTACTTGCTTTTACTTACTCTCCCGAGCCCTTCTGAAGTCAAGCTACGGTTGGGCTCTACTGAGGCGCCCCTAAAGGGCGAAACATGTATTGCAGCGACTGCATTTTGATTTTTAAACCGCTGTGAATGTAGAAACCATTGGGCAACGTTCACGCGATCTGATTGGCTCTTGTAATGCTCTATTTGCATATCTCCCTACAACCCATTCGTTTTTGAATGTATTGCTTTTGCTCACCATAACTCGAAAGCTACTTGCTTTTACTTACTCTCCAGAGCCCTTCTGAAGTCAAGCTACGGTTGGGCTCTACTGAGGCGCCCCTAAAGGGCGAAACATGTATTGCAGCGACTGCATTTTGATTTTTAAACCGCTGTGAATGTAGAAACCATTGGGCAACGTTCACGCGATCTGATTGGCTCTTGTAATGCTCTATTTGCATATCTCCCTACAACCCATTCGTTTTTGAATGTATTGCTTTTGCTCACCATAACTCGAAAGCTACTTGCTTTTACTTACTCTCCAGAGCCCTTCTGAAGTCAAGCTACGGTTGGGCTCTACTGAGGCGCCCCTAAAGGGCGAAACATGTATTGCAGCGACTGCATTTTGATTTTTAAACCGCTGTGAATGTAGAAACCATTGGGCAACGTTCACGCGATCTGATTGGCTCTTGTAATGCTCTATTTGCATATCTCCCTACAACCCATTCGTTTTTGAATGTATTGCTTTTGCTCACCATAACTCGAAAGCTACTTGCTTTTACTTACTCTCCAGAGCCCTTCTGAAGTCAAGCTACGGTTGGGCTCTACTGAGGCGCCCCTAAAGGGCGAAACATGTATTGCAGCGACTGCATTTTGATTTTTAAACCGCTGTGAATGTAGAAACCATTGGGCAACGTTCACGCGATCTGATTGGCTCTTGTAATGCTCTATTTGCATATCTCCCTACAACCCATTCGTTTTTGAATGTATTGCTTTTGCTCACCATAACTCGAAAGCTACTTGCTTTTACTTACTCTCCCGAGCCCTTCTGAAGTCAAGCTACGGTTGGGCTCTACTGAGGCGCCCCTAAAGGGCGAAACATGTATTGCAGCGACTGCATTTTGATTTTTAAACCGCTGTGAATGTAGAAACCATTGGGCAACGTTCACGCGATCTGATTGGCTCTTGTAATGCTCTATTTGCATATCTCCCTACAACCCATTCGTTTTTGAATGTATTGCTTTTGCTCACCGTAACTCGAAAGCTACTTGCTTTTACTTACTCTCCCGAGCCCTTCTGAAGTCAAGCTACGGTTGGGCTCTACTGAGGCGCCCCTAAAGGGCGAAACATGTATTGCAGCGACTGCATTTTGATTTTTAAACCGCTGTGAATGTAGAAGCCATTGGGCAAAGTTCACGTGATCTGATTGGCTCTTGTAATGCTCTATTTGCATATCTCCCTACAACCCATTCGTTTTTGAATGTATTGCTTTTGCTCACCGTAACTCGAAAGCTACTTGCTTTTACTTACTCTCCCGAGCCCTTCTGAAGTCAAGCTACGGTTGGGCTCTACTGAGGCGCCCCTAAAGGGCGAAACATGTATTGCAGCGACTGCATTTTGATTTTTAAACCGCTGTGAATGTAGAAACCGTTGGGCAACGTTCACGCGATCTGATTGGCTCTTGTAATGCTCTATTTGCATATCTCCCTACAACCCATTCGTTTTTGAATGTATTGCTTTTGCTCACCGTAACTCGAAAGCTACTTGCTTTTACTTACTCTCCCAGCCCTTCTGAGTCAAGCTACAGTTGGCTCTACTGAGGCGCCCCTCGAAACGGCGAAACATGTATTGCAGCGACTGCATTTTGATTTTTAAACCGCTGTGAATGTAGAAACCGTTGGGCAACGTTCACGCGATCTGATTGGCTCTTGTAATGCTCTATTTGCATATCTCCCTACAACCCATTCGTTTTTGAATGTATTGCTTTTGCTCACCGTAACTCGAAAGCTACTTGCTTTTACTTACTCTTCCCAGCCCTTCTGAAGTCAAGCTACGGTTGCGCTCTACTGAGGCGCCCCTAAAGGGCGAAACATGTATTGCAGCGACTGCATTTTGATTTTTAAACCGCTGTGAATGTAGAAGCCGTTGGGCAACGTTTACGCGATCTGACTGGCTCTTGTAATGCTCTACTTTCAAATCTCCCTACAATCCATTCGTTTTTCAATGTATTGCTTTTGCTCACCGTCACTCGAAAGCTACTTGTTTTTACTTACTTTCCAGAGCCCTGCTGAAGTCAAGCTACGGTTGGGCTCTACTGAGGCGCCCCCTAAAGGGCGAAACATGTATTGCAGCGACTGCATTTTGATTTTTAAACCGCTGTGACTATAGAAGCCATTGGGCAACGTTCACGCGATCTGATTGGTTCTTGTAATGCTCTATTTGCATATCTCCCTACAATCCATTCGTTTTTGAATGTATTGCTTTTGCTCACCGTAACTCGAAAGCTACTTGCTTTTACTTACTCTCCCAAGCCCTTCTGAAGTCAAGCTACGGTTGCGCTCTACTGAGGTGCCCCTAAAAGGCGAAACATGTATTGCAGCGACTGCATTTTGATTTTTAAAGCGCTGTGAATGTAGTAGTCGTTGGGCAACGTTTACGCGATCTGATTGGCTCTTGTCTATTTGCATATCTCCCTACAACCCAATTGTTTTTGAATGTATTGCTTTTCCTCACCGTAACTCGAAAGCTACTTGCTTTTACTTACTCTCCCCAGCCCTTCTGAAATCAGGCTACTGAGGCGCCCCTCGAAACGACGAAACATGTATTGCAGCGACTGCATTTTGTCTTTTAAGCCGCTGTGACTGTAGAAACCGTTGGGCAGCTTTCACGCGATCTGATTGGCTCTTGTAATGCTCTATTTGCATATCTCCCTACAATCCATTCATTTTTGAATGTATTGCTTTTGCTCACCGTAACTCGAAAGCTACTTGCTTTAACACTCTTCCCAGCCCTTCTGAAGTCAAGCTACGGTTGCGCTCTACTGAGGTGCCCCTAAAGGGCGAAACATGTATTGCAGCGACTGCATTTTGATTTTTAAACCGCTGTGAATGTAGTAGTCGTTGGGCAACTTTTACGCGTTCTAACTGGCTCTTGAAATGCTCTATTTGCAAATCTCCCTACAATCCATTCGTTTTTTAATTTATTGCTTTTCGCTCAACGTAACTCGAAAGCTACTTGCTTAACACTCTTCCCAGCCCTTCTGAAGTCAAGCTACGGTTGCGCTCTAAGTGAGGTGCCCCCTAAAAGGCGAAACATGTAATGCAGCGACCGCATTATGATTTTTTTTAAACCGCTGTGAATGTAGTAGTCGTTGGGCAACTTTTACGCGATCTGACTGGCTCTTGTAATGCTCTATTTGCATATCTCCCTACAACCCATTCGTTTTTGAATGTATTGCTTTTGCTCACCGTAACTCGAAAGCTACTTGCTTTTACTTACTCTCCCAGCCCTTCTGAAGTCAAGCTACGGTTGGGCTCTACTGAGGCGCCCCTAAAGGGCGAAACATGTATTGCAGCGACTGCATTTTGATTTTTAAACCGCTGTGACTGTAGAAACCGTTGGGCAACGTTTACGCGATCTGATTGGCTCTTGTAATGCTCTATTTGCATATCTCCCTACAACCCATTCGTTTTTGAATGTATTGCTTTTGCTCACCGTAACTCGAAAGCTACTTGCTTTTACTTACTCTCCCAGCCCTTCTGAAGTCAAGCTACGGTTGGGCTCTACTGAGGCGCCCCTAAAGGGCGAAACATGTATTGCAGCGACTGCATTTTGATTTTTAAACCGCTGTGACTATAGAAGCCGTTGGGCAACGTTCACACGATCTGATTAGCTCTTTAATGCTCTATTTGCATGTCTCCCTACAATCCATTCATTTTTGAATTTATTGTTTTTGATCAACGTAACTCGAAAGCTACTTGCTTAACACTCTTCACAGCCCTTCTGAAGTCAAGCTACGGTTGCGCTCTAAGTGAGGTGCCCCCTAAAAGGCGAAACAGGTAATGCAGCGACCGCATTATGATTTTTTTAAACCGCTGTGAATGTAGTAGTCGTTGGGCAACTTTTACGCGATCTGATTTGCTCTTGTTATGCATATCTCCCTATAACCCAATTGTTTTTGAATGTATTGTTCTCCCTCACCGTAACTCGAAAGCTGCTTGCTTTTATTTACTCTCCCCAGCCCTTCTGAAATCAGGCTACTGAGGCGCCCCGCGAAGCGACGAAACATGTATTGCAGCGACTGCATTTTGTTTTTTAAGCCGCTGTGAATGTAGAAGCCGTTGGGAAACTTTCACGCGATCTGATTAGCTCTATTTGCATGTCTCCCTACAATCCATTCATTTTTGAATTTATTGTTTGCCCTCAACGTAACTCGAAAGCTACTTGCTTAACACTCTTCCCAGCCCTTCTGAAGTCAAGCTATGGTTGCGCTCTAAGTGAGGTGCCCCCTAAAAGGCGAAACATGTAATGCAGCGACCGCATTATGATTTTTTTAAACCGCTGTGAATGTAGTAGTCGTTGGGCAACTTTTACGCGATCTGACTGGCTCTTGTAATGCTCTACTTGCAAATCTCCCTACAATCCATTCGTTTTTCAATGTATTGCTTTTGCTCACCGTCACTCGAAAGCTACTTGTTTTTACTTACTTTCCAGAGCCCTGCTGAAGTCAAGCTACGGTTGGGCTCTACTGAGGCGCCCCCTAAAGGGCGAAACATGTATTGCAGCGACTGCATTTTGATTTTTAAACCGCTGTGACTATAGAAGCCATTGGGCAACGTTCACGCGATCTGATTGGTTCTTGTAATGCTCTACTTGCAAGTCTCCCTACAATCCATTCGTTTTTCAATGTATTGCTTTTGCTCACCGTAACTCGAAAGCTACTTGCTTTTACTTACTCTCCCAGCCCTTCTGAAGTCAAGCTACGGTTGCGCTCTGAGTGAGGTGCCCGCTAAAAGGCGAAATATGTATTGCAGCGACTGCATTTTGTCTTTTAAGCCGCTGTGACTGTAGAAACCGTTGGGCAGCTTTCACGCGATCTGATTGGCTCTTGTTGCATATTTCAGTATAACCCATTCTTTTTTGAATGTATTGTTCTCCCTCACCGTAACTCGAAAGCTGCTTGCTTTTATTTACTCTCCCCAGCCCTTCTGAAATCAAGCTACGGTTGGCTCTACTGAGGCGCCCTCGAAACGGCGAAACATGTATTGCAGCGACTGCATTTTGATTTTTAAACCGCTGTGACTGTAGAAACCGTTGGGCAACGTTCACGCGATCTGATTGGCTCTTGTAATGCTCTATTTGCATATCTCCCTACAATCCATTCGTTTTTGAATGTATTGCTTTTGCTCACCGTAACTCGAAAGCTACTTGTTTTACTTACTCTTCCCAGCCCTTCTGAAGTCAAGCTACGGTTGCGCTCTACTGAGGCGCCCCTAAAAGGCGAAACATGTATTGCAGCGACTGCATTTTGATTTTTTAAACCGCTGTGAATGTAGTAGTCGTTGGGCAACGTTTACGCGATCTGATTGGCTCTTGTAATGCTCTATTTGCATATCTCCCTACAATCCATTCGTTTTTGAATGTATTGCTTTTGCTCACCGTAACTCGAAAGCTACTTGCTTTACTTACTCTTCCCAGCCCTTCTGAAGTCAAGCTACGGTTGCGCTCTGAGTGAGGTGCCCCTAAAAGGCGAAACATGTATTGCAGCGACTGCATTTTGATTTTTAAACCGCTGTGAATGTAGTAGTCGTTGGGCAACGTTTACGCGATCTGATTGGCTCTTGTAATGCTCTATTTGCATATCTCCCTACAATCCATTCGTTTTTGAATGTATTGCTTTTGCTCACCGTAACTCGAAAGCTACTTGTTTTACTTACTCTCCCAGCCCTTCTGAAGTCAAGCTACGGTTGCGCTCTAGTGAGGCGCCCCTAAAAGGCGAAACATGTAATGCAGCGACTGCATTATGATTTATTTAAACCGCTGTGAATGTAGTAGTCGTTAGGCAACTTTTACGCGTTCTAACTGGCTCTTGAAATGCTCTATTTGCAAATCTCCCTACAATCCATTCGTTTTTTAATTTATTGCTTTTCGCTCAACGTAACTCGAAAGCTACTTGCTTAACACTCTTCCCAGCCCTTCTGAAGTCAGGCTACTGAGGTGCCCTCGAAACGGCGAAACATGTATTGCAGCGACTGCATTTTGATTTTTTAAACCGCTGTGAATGTAGTAGTCGTTGGGCAACGTTTACGCGATCTGATTAGCTCTTTATAATGCTCTATTTGCATATCTCCCTACAATCCATTCGTTTTGAATGTATTGTTTTCCTCACCGTAACTCGAAAGCTACTTGCTTTACTTACTCTTCCCAGCCCTTCTGAAGTCAAGCTACGGTTGCGCTCTGTGAGGCGCCCCTCGAAACGGCGAAACATGTATTGCAGCGACCGCATTATGATTTTTAAACCGCTGTGAATGTAGAAGTCGTTGGGCAACGTTTACGCGATCTGATTGGCTCTTGTAATGCTCTATTTGCATATCTCCTACAATCCATTCGTTTTTTAATTTATTGCTTTTCGCTCAACGTAACTCGAAAGCTACTTGCTTAACACTCTTCCCAGCCCTTCTGAAGTCAAGCTACGGTTGCGCTCTAAGTGAGGTGCCCCCTAAAAGGCGAAACATGTAATGCAGCGACTGCATTTTGATTTTTAAACCGCTGTGACTATAGAAGCCATTGGGCAACGTTCACGCGATCTGATTGGTTCTTGTAATGCTCTACTTGCAAGTCTCCCTACAATCCATTCGTTTTTCAATGTATTGCTTTTGCTCACCGTCTTCAAAGCTACTTGTTTTTACTTACCTCCCAAGCCGTTCTGAAGTCAAGCTACGGTTGCGCTCTGAGTGAGGTGCCCGCTAAAAGGCGAAAAATGTATTCCAGCGACTGCATTATGATTTTGTTAAAGCGCTATGAATGTAGTAGTCGTTGGGCAACTTTTACGCGATCTGATTTGCTCTTGTTATGCATATCTCCCTATAACCCAATTGTTTTTGAATGTATTGTTCTCCCTCACCGTAACTCGACGGCTACTTGCTCTTACTCTCCCCAGCCCTTCTGAAATCAGGCTACTGAGGCGCCCCTCGAAACGACGAAACATGTATTGCAGCGACGGCATTTTGACTTTTAAACCGCTGTGACTGTAGAAACCGTTGGGCAACGTTCACGCGATCTGATTAGCTCTTTATAATGCTCTATTTGCATGTCTCCCTACAATCCATTCATTTTTGAATTTATTGTTTTTGATCAACGTAACTCGAAAGCTACTTGCTTAACACTCTTCCCAGCCCTTCTGAAGTCAAGCTATGGTTGCGCTCTAAGTGAGGTGCCCCCTAAAAGGCGAAACATGTAATGCAGCGACTGCATTATGATTTTTTTAAACCGCTGTGAATGTAGTAGTCGTTGGGCAACTTTTACGCGATCTGACTGGCTCTTGAAATGCTCTATTTGCATATCTCCCTACAATTCATTCGTTTTTGAATTTATTGTTTTCGCTCAACGTAACTCGAAAGCTACTTGCTTAACACTCTTCCCAGCCCTTCTGAAGTCAAGCTACGGTTGCGCTCTAAGTGAGGTGCCCCCTAAAAGGCGAAACATGTATTGCAGCGACTGCATTATGATTTATTTTTTTAAAGCGCTATGAATGTAGTAGTCGTTGGGCAACTTTTACGCGATGTGATTTGCTCTTGTAATGCTCTACTTGCATATCTCCCTACAATCCATTCGTTTTTGAATGTATTGTTTTGCTCACCGTAACTCGAAAGCTACTTGTTTTACTTACTCTCCCAGCCCTTCTGAAGTCAAGCTACGGTTGCGCTCTACTGAGGCGCCCCTCGAAACGACGAAACATGTATTGCAGCGACGGCATTTTGACTTTTAAACCGCTGTGACTGTAGAAACCGTTGGGCATCTTTCACGCGATCTGATTGGCTCTTGTTGCATATTTCCGTATAACCCATTCTTTTTTGAATGTATTGTTCTCCCTCACCGTCACTCGAAAGCTACTTGTTTTTACTTACTTTCCAGAGCCCTGCTGAAGTCAAGCTACGGTTGGGCTCTACTGAGGCGCCCCCTAAAGGGCGAAACATGTATTGCAGCGACTGCATTTTGATTTTTAAACCGCTGTGACTATAGAAGCCATTGGGCAACGTTCACGCGATCTGATTGGTTCTTGTAATGCTCTACTTGCAAGTCTCCCTACAATCCATTCGTTTTTCAATGTATTGCTTTTGCTCACCGTCTTCAAAGCTACTTGTTTTTACTTACCTCCCAAGCCGTTCTGAAGTCAAGCTACGGTTGCGCTCTGAGTGAGGTGCCCGCTAAAAGGCGAAAAATGTATTCCAGCGACTGCATTATGATTTTTTTAAAGCGCTATGAATGTAGTAGTCGTTGGGCAACTTTTACGCGATCTGATTTGCTCTTGTTATGCATATCTCCCTATAACCCAATTGTTTTTGAATGTATTGTTCTCCCTCACCGTAACTCGACGGCTACTTGCTTTTACTTACTCTCCCCAGCCCTTCTGAAATCAGGCTACTGAGGCGCCCCTCGAAACGACGAAACATGTATTGCAGCGACGGCATTTTGACTTTTAAACCGCTGTGACTGTAGAAACCGTTGGGCAACGTTCACGCGATCTGATTAGCTTTTTAATGCTCTATTTGCATGTCTCCCTACAATCCATTCATTTTTGAATTTATTGTTTTTGATCAACGTAACTCGAAAGCTACTTGCTTAACACTCTTCCCAGCCCTTCTGAAGTCAAGCTACGGTTGGGCTCTACTGAGGCGCCACCTAAAGTGCGAAACATGTATTGCAGCGACTGCATTTTGATTTTTAAACCGCTGTGACTGTAGAATCCATTGGGCAACGTTCACGCGATATGATTGGCTCCTTGTAATGCTCTATTTGCATATCTCCTTACAACCCATTCGTTTTTGAATGTGTTGCTTTTGCTCACCATAACTTCAAAGCTACTTGTTTTTACTTACCTCCCAAGCCGTTCTGAAGTCAAGCTACGGTTGCTCTCTATGTGAGGTGCCCCCTTTAAAGCGAAACATGTATTGCAGCGACTGCATTATGATTTTCTTAAAGCGCTGTGAATATAGTATTCCTTGGGCAACTTTTACGCGATCTGATTGGCTCTTGTTTGGAATATCTCCCTATAACGCATTCGTTTTTGAATGTATTGTATTCGCTACCCTTTACTCAAAAGCTACTTGATTTATCACTCTTCCCTATCCTTCTGAAGTCAAGCTACGGTTGCGCTCTAGTGAGTTGCCCCCTAAAAGGCGAAACGTATTGCAGCTACTGCGTTATTATTTTTTAAAGAGCTGTGAATGTAGTAGTCGTTGGGCAACTTTTACGCGATCTGATTTGCTCTTGTTTTGCATATCTCCCTATAACTCAATCGTTTTTTTAATGTATTATTCTCCCTCGCCGTAACTCGACGGCTACTTGCTTTAACTTACTGTCCCCAGCCCTTCTGAAATCAGGCTACTTGAGGCGCCCCTCGAAACGACGAAACATGTATTGTAGCGACTGCATTTTGATTTTTAATCCGCTGTGACTGTAGAAGACATTGGGCAACGTTCACGCGATCTGATTGGCTCTTGTAATGCTCTATTTTCATATCTCCCTTCTTCAACCCATTTGTTTGTGAATGTATTGTTTTCTCTTACTGTAACTCGAAAGCTACTTTCTTTAATAGTCTCAGCAGCCATTCTGAAGTCAAGCTACTAAGGGGCCGTCCGGAAGCGACGAAACATGTACTTCAACGACTGCATTGTGAGTTGTAACGCTGTGAATGAGTTATCTCTTCAGAAAGCCTCAATGCGCTATTCCCGTACAATGATTATGGGATACAAGCTAGCCACAGGAAACACGGTCCCGGTTTTCACTGCCCAGCGTGACGACTTTAGGCACCACCTTAAGGCTTTTCAGGCAGAAATAAAAAAAATTGTGAAATATATTTTGTGAAGTTTTAATGGCTTAAAATATCTTTTTTTATTGCCTCTCTAAAAAAATATATTTTTTATAATACAAAATTTACAATATTTTCTAAATAAACGATTAACAATTATTGTTATTTTTAAAAATAGCGCCTTAACAGTCTATCCTGAGGGCACATGTGTGTATATATATATATATATGCATCATTTCTTAATACACGTTGTCAGCATTATCCTAACATGATAAAGGAGGAGCTTGCGTTCCTACGTTATTACTATCCCAGAGCAGATAGACAAACCGCAGTTTAAATTTGAGGTTAAAATTGACTAACTAGATCCAGTATCGAAAGTTGCACTGGTTATTTAAATGCGTACACTGCGTATTGCGTTGAAAGAACATACTCAAAATGTATTTTTTTTTAATATTCCAAGCCTGTTTTATATATATAGTTTACCGAATCATGTAAAAATATATATTATAAGATATTTTTTTAGCAGAGTAAATACATCTTGTTGTTCTTTACTACTCTAATGAAGTTACCTTTAAAAAATCGAAATATATTGTCTAGCAAAAATTTGAGACCTTTGAAATATACGTGTTCGACCTAAATTATAGTAAACTGCTCTCCAGCTTTAGTTTCAATCCAGCTGAACATAGGCTTAGAGTTTGTAGAGGAGTAGATAGCTAATCAAATGTAATTCAATGTCTGGAACGAGAAAAGATTATAGCATCCCGACTAGTAAAGACACCTGTTACATTATTTAAGAATTATTAAGTTGCGACGTTAGTTGGAGGTGTAGGGAACAAGAAGAGGAAGTTGCAAGAATTTTCCTTTTTGCTTTGTATTTTAATTTTGTTCACCCCAACAAATTTTGGTAAAACTCTTGAGATACTCAAATACCGTTGTAGGAATTTAGCCCACCACGGAGAAATTGACATATTTTCACGATTCAAACTTTCGTAGGGAGGCCTCAAAAGATTGTTTTATTAGGTTATTAAAAACTATTTTTTGCTTCTGCTTTGGAATTCATGTTAATGAAATATTCTTTTCCATTACAGCAGGAGTTCCCAAACTTTGCCCAACTGGAGGTCCGCGACATACACTCTCTAACCTCCTTCAGTAAAAGATATATTAAATCAATATTCAATTGTAATTGTGTACAGACATTTTTGTGGATCAGTATTGAGGCGCTATAAAGAAAGATTTATTATATTATTATGTATAAGCAATAGTAATTATATACATTATTAATTTATTTATTTATATCTATTCACACAAAGCTTTAGGAAAAATTGACCGTCAATGGAATTTACCAAAGGCTGACGTAATTACTCAGAAGGCTCACTAAGCGCTTTTTCCTTCATTGATATTGGACTTGAGGTATAAGTGTTTAGATGGAGAACAGTGATATGAAGAGTATGCTGAAAAAAAATGTCCAAGACAATTCTAAAGCCTTTTGTTGAACAAAAATTTAATAAATCCCATAAAAAATATGTATGCACTTTTTCTTTCATGTTGCTAAATGTGTTAAATTTACAAAACAAAAAAATAAATAGTTGAAAAATAATCCAAATTTGGAATTTATTAAGGTACTTTTATGAATCATTTTTCTAATGTGTAGAAATTAACGTAGACGGGAAACAATTATTATCCCAATAATGCTTTCAAAACAAACCAACTTTACGCTGTAAATCTGTTAGCACTGGGGTGGTAGGTTAAAATATTATTGCAAGTTCATTGACCAAAATTCATATAATTTAGTTTTGAAAAAAAAAATTGGCTTTTTAATTTGCGTTCAATACTCTAAGCACTGCTACCCTCTACTTCCCAGTGATCGGTTACTTTGATATAGTCGCCATTATTAACTTTATATCTTTTTTTTCTTAATTTTACAACTGTAGCAGATAGACCACTAGATTTATATAAAAATGATGTCCCGACTGCTTTCAGTACTGCATGTCGCCTAACATTCAGATCTATCTAATATATTATATATTTTTAGAATGAAGATCTTTAGCCTCTCAAACACGGTAGCACAAACTTACTAACCTACCATTTGATACTACAAATTCACCTGCTGTGACCAAGATCCTAACCTCTTTATTATGGTTTATTATGGTTAAGAAATTCTGGTCTAAATAATTGAAGACTGATAGTTAAATGCTATAGTTAGAAGAATCTTTATAGATAATTTAATCACAAACTAAAACTTTGAGCTTTTTATGATTGTATCCCTCTAAAATGTTGAGTAGCTCAAAGCTTCAGCCATAATCTTATGAAATTTATTTTTTACCCAGTATTATAACAAAAAAACCGAAATATCACTACTTGTATTAAATAGCAGGTTTAAAAAAAAGTTTGGTCTTTAACTAAGGGATGGAGAAAGTTGCCCTCTTGTTGAAATTTAGATTTTTTTTGTTGGACATACTCTAGTTTGGAAAATCTCACAAAAAGAGTCCGCTCATTACCATGAACACTCGTAATTCCTGATAAAACAATACTAATATACGATAATGGTATTAAAAATATAAAGTAGACACAATATATATTTTTTTTTTCTGTAAAATTAACATTTTTTTACATATATTTGCCATTTTTTCATTATATTACTGTTATAGCGGGCTGTAAAGAAATTTGACAGCAGGAAAGTATGCAGCTGAAAGTGCCACAGCGTGCAATGCACTCTCAAGTAGTTATAACAATTAATAATAAATCAACATTTAACGGGTATTCTACAAAAAGAAAAACTATAAAATGATCCTTTCCAATTAACAAAATATTCCTATGATTTCCATTTTCACGTCTCCTATCATATCTTGTTTTGCTGTAAATGCCTATAAGACTTAAAGGCAACTGAAACTACTAGTTATTTTTGTAGTACGTTTTATTTTTCAATAGGAAAAAGTTATTCAAAAGTGAATCTATTAACCATTTCTTTCCACCGTTATTCCGATGTTTTCTGTTGTTTATTGCCAATCAACAGATTTCACTTTTTTGTGTTATTATTACAACCGAAAACTAGAATGGAAGTTTCTGGAGAAACTTCGTCTGCGTTGTAAAACGGGACAGGTCAAAAGACAAGATCAAGGTCATTTTTGGATATGGTATACTTGGTTTTCTATAGTAAACATGACTCTATCTGCAGTGTGTAAGGTCCTATATACTGTCAAATAAGTTAATTGTCCAGTTTGACCATGAACGAGAGGTCAAAGGTCAACGTCCAAGACATTTTTAGAAAGCTGTTAGTTGGTTTCTTATAAGTTTGCAATAGTACATATGTGGCTATCTGCAGTGTTTAAGGAGGTAGAAGCTCATAAAACAGTCTATAGTCCAGTTTTAACCATGAACGAGAGGTCAAAGGTCAACGTCCAAGACATTTTTAGAAAGCTGTTAGTTGGTTTCCTATAAGTGTGCAATAGTACATATGTGGCTATCTGCAGTGTTTAAGGAGGTAGAAGCTCTTAAAACAGTCTATAGTCTAGTTTGACCATGAACGAGAGGTCAAAGGTCAACGTCCAAGACATTTTTAGAAAGCTGTTAGTTGGTTTCCTATAAGTGTGCAATAGTACATATGAGGCTATGTGCAGTATTTAAGGAGATATAAGCTGTAAATGCAGTCTATTGTCCAGTTTGACCATGAACGAGAGGTCAAAGGTCAACGTCCAAGACATTTTTAGAAAGCTGTTAGTTGGTTTCCTATAGTGTGCAATAGTACATATGAGGCTATCTGCAGTGTTTAAGGAGATATAAGCTGTTAAATGCAGTCTATAGTCCAGTTTGACCATGAACGAGAGGTCAAAGGTCAACGTCCAAGACATTTTTAGAAAGCTCTTAGTTGGTTTCCTATAAGTGTCCAATAGTACATATGTGGCTATCTGCAGTGTTTAAGGAGGTAGAAGCTCTTAAAACAGTCTATAGTCCAGTTTGACCATGAACGAGAGGTCAAAGGTCAACGTCCAAGACATTTTTAGAAAGCTCTTAGTTGGTTTCCTATAAGTGTCCAATAGTACATATGTGGCTATCTGCAGTGTTTAAGGAGGTAGAAGCTCTTAAAACAGTCTATAGTCCAGTTTGACCATGAACGAGAGGTCAAAGGTCAACGTCCAAGACATTTTTAGAAAGCTCTTAGTTGGTTTCCTATAAGTGTCCAATAGTACATATGTAGCTATCTGCAGTGTTTAAGGAGGTAGAAGCTGTTAAAACAGTCTATTGTCCAGTTTGACCATGAACGAGAGGTCAAAGGTCAACGTCTAAGACATTTTTAGAAAGCTGTTAGTTGGTTTCCTATAAGTGTCCAATAGTACATATGTGGCTATCTGCAGTGTTTAAGGAGGTAGA
The DNA here is from genome assembly GCA_030684275.1 of Acipenser oxyrinchus oxyrinchus. Lineage (NCBI taxonomy): Eukaryota > Metazoa > Chordata > Actinopteri > Acipenseriformes > Acipenseridae > Acipenser > Acipenser oxyrinchus. Next base: position 4,140,128 of record CM060283.1, on the reverse strand, counting down.
AGCTCTTAAAACAGTCTATAGTCCAGTTTGACCATGAACGAGAGGTCAAAGGTCAACGTCCAAGACATTTTTAGAAAGCTGTTAGTTGGTTTCCTATGTGTGCAATAGTATATATGAGGCTATGTGCAGTATGTAAGGAGATATAAGCTGTAAATGCAGTCTATAGTCCAGTTTGACCATGAACGAGAGGTCAAAGGTCAACGTCCAAGACATTTTTAGAAAGCTCTTAGTTGGTTTCCTATGTGTGCAATAGTACATATGAGGCTATGTGCAGTATGTAAGGAGATATAAGCTGTAAATGCAGTCTATAGTCTAGTTTGACCATGAATGAGAGGTCAAAGGTCAACGTCCAAGACATTTTTAGAAAGCTCTTAGTTGGTTTCCTATAAGTGTCCAATAGTACATATGTGGCTATCTGCAGTGTTTAAGGAGGTAGAAGCTCTTAAAACAGTCTATAGTCCAGTTTGACCATGAACGAGAGGTCAAAGGTCAACGTCCAAGACATTTTTAGAAAGCTCTTAGTTGGTTTCCTATAAGTGTCCAATAGTACATATGTGGCTATCTGCAGTGTTTAAGGAGATATAAGCTGTTAAATACAGTCTATAGTCCAGTTTGACCATGAACGAGAGGTCAAAGGTCAACGTCCAAGACATTTTAGAAAGCTCTTAGTTGGTTTCCTATAAGTGTCCAATAGTACATATGTGGCTATCTGCAGTGTTTAAGGAGGTAGAAGCTCTTAAAACAGTCTATAGTCCAGTTTGACCATGAACGAGAGGTCAAAGGTCAACGTCCAAGACATTTTAGAAAGCTCTTAGTTGGTTTCCTATAAGTGTCCAATAGTACATATGTGGCTATCTGCAGTGTTTAAGGAGGTAGAAGCTCTTAAAACAGTCTATAGTCCAGTTTGACCATGAACGAGAGGTCAAAGGTCAACGTCCAAGACATTTTTAGAAAGCTCTTAGTTGGTTTCCTATAAGTGTCCAATAGTACATATGTGGCTATCTGCAGTGTTTAAGGAGATATAAGCTCTTAAAACAGTCTATAGTCCAGTTTGACCATGAACGAGAGGTCAAAGGTCAACGTCCAAGACATTTTTAGAAAGCTCTTAGTTGGTTTCCTATAAGTGTCCAATAGTACATATGAGGCTATCTGCAGTATTTAAGGAGATATAAGCTGTAAATGCAGTCTATAGTCCAGTTTGACCATGAACGAGAGGTCAAAGGTCAACGTCCAAGACATTTTTAGAAAGCTCTTAGTTGGTTTCCTATAAGTGTCCAATAGTACATATGTGGCTATCTGCAGTATTTAAGGAGATATAAGCTGTTAAATGCAGTCTATAGTCCAGTTTGACCATGAACGAGAGGTCAAAGGTCAACGTCCAAGACATTTTTAGAAAGCTCTTAGTTGGTTTCCTATAAGTGTCCAATAGTACATATGAGCTTATGTGCAGTATGTAAGGAGATATAAGCTGTAAATGCAGTCTATTGTCCAGTTTGACCATGAACGAGAGGTCAAAGGTCAACGTCTAAGACATTTTTAGAAAGCTGTTAGTTGGTTTCCTATAAGTGTCCAATAGTACATATGTGGCTATCTGCAGTGTTTAAGGAGGTAGAAGCTCTTAAAACAGTCTATAGTCCAGTTTGACCATGAACGAGAGGTCAAAGGTCAACGTCCAAGACATTTTTAGAAAGCTGTTAGTTGGTTTCCTATAAGTGTCCAATAGTACATATGTGGCTATCTGCAGTGTTTAAGGAGGTAGAAGCTCTTAAAACAGTCTATAGTCCAGTTTGACCATGAACGAGAGGTCAAAGGTCAACGTCCAAGACATTTTTAGAAAGCTCTTAGTTGGTTTCCTATAAGTGTCCAATAGTACATATGTGGCTATCTGCAGTGTTTAAGGAGGTAGAAGCTCTTAAAACAGTCTATAGTCCAGTTTGACCATGAACGAGGTCAAAGGTCAACGTCCAAGACATTTTTAGAAAGCTCTTAGTTGGTTTCCTATAAGTGTCCAATAGTACATATGTGGCTATCTGCAGTGTTTAAGGAGGTAGAAGCTCTTAAAACAGTCTATAGTCCAGTTTGACCATGAACGAGGTCAAAGGTCAACGTCCAAGACATTTTTAGAAAGCTCTTAGTTGGTTTCCTATAAGTGTGCAATAGTAGATATGAGCTTATGTGCAGTATGTAAGGAGATATAAGCTGTAAATGCAGTCTATTGTCCAGTTTGACCATGAACGAGAGGTCAAAGGTCAACGTCCAAGACATTTTTAGAAAGCTCTTAGTTGGTTTCCTATAAGTGTCCAATAGTACATATGAGCTTATGTGCAGTATGTAAGGAGATATAAGCTGTAAATGCAGTCTATTGTCCAGTTTGACCATGAACGAGAGGTCAAAGGTCAACGTCCAAGACATTTTTAGAAAGCTGTTAGTTGGTTTCCTATGTGTGCAATAGTACATATGAGGCTATGTGCAGTGTTTAAGGAGATAGAAGCTCTTAAATACAGTCTATAGTCCAGTTTGACCATGAACGAGAGGTCAAAGGTCAACGTCCAAGACATTTTTAGAAAGCTCTTAGTTGGTTTCCTATAAGTGTCCAATAGTACATATGAGGCTATGTGCAGTATTTAAGGAGATATAAGCTGTTAAATACAGTCTATAGTCCAGTTTGACCATGAACGAGAGGTCAAAGGTCAACGTCCAAGACATTTTTAGAAAGCTCTTAGTTGGTTTCCTATAAGTGTCCAATAGTACATATGAGGCTATGTGCAGTATTTAAGGAGATATAAGCTCGTAAATGCAGTCTATAGTCCAGTTTGACCATGAACGAGAGGTCAAAGGTCAACGTCCAAGACATTTTTAGAAAGCTCTTAGTTGGTTTCCTATAAGTGTCCAATAGTACATATGTGGCTATCTGCAGTGTTTAAGGAGGTAGAAGCTCTTAAAACAGTCTATAGTCCAGTTTGACCATGAACGAGAGGTCAAAGGTCAACGTCCAAGACATTTTTAGAAAGCTCTTAGTTGGTTTCCTATAAGTGTCCAATAGTACATATGTGGCTATCTGCAGTGTTTAAGGAGATATAAGCTCTTAAAACAGTCTATAGTCCAGTTTGACCATGAACGAGAGGTCAAAGGTCAACGTCCAAGACATTTTTAGAAAGCTCTTAGTTGGTTTCCTATAAGTGTCCAATAGTACATATGAGGCTATCTGCAGTATTTAAGGAGATATAAGCTGTTAAATGCAGTCTATTGTCCAGTTTGACCATGAACGAGAGGTCAAAGGTCAACGTCCAAGACATTTTTAGAAAGCTCTTAGTTGGTTTCCTATAAGTGTCCAATAGTACATATGAGCTTATGTGCAGTATGTAAGGAGATATAAGCTGTAAATGCAGTCTATTGTCCAGTTTGACCATGAACGAGAGGTCAAAGGTCAACGTCCAAGACATTTTTAGAAAGCTCTTAGTTGGTTTCCTATGTGTGCAATAGTACATATGAGGCTATGTGCAGTATGTAAGGAGATATAAGCTGTAAATGCAGTCTATTGTCCAGTTTGACCATTAACGAGAGGTCAAAGGTCAACGTCCAAGACATTTTTAGAAAGCTCTTAGTTGGTTTCCTATAAGTGTCCAATAGTACATATGTGGCTATCTGCAGTGTTTAAGGAGATATAAGCTGTTAAATACAGTCTATAGTCCAGTTTGACCATGAACGAGAGGTCAAAGGTCAACGTCCAAGACATTTTTAGAAAGCTCTTAGTTGGTTTCCTATAAGTGTCCAATAGTACATATGAGGCTATGTGCAGTATGTAAGGAGATATAAGCTGTAAATGCAGTCTATTGTCCAGTTTGACCATTAACGAGAGGTCAAAGGTCAACGTCCAAGACATTTTTAGAAAGCTCTTAGTTGGTTTCCTATAAGTGTCCAATAGTACATATGTGGCTATCTGCAGTGTTTAAGGAGATATAAGCTCTTAAAACAGTCTATAGTCCAGTTTGACCATGAACGAGAGGTCAAAGGTCAACGTCCAAGACATTTTTAGAAAGCTCTTAGTTGGTTTCCTATAAGTGTCCAATAGTACATATGTGGCTATCTGCAGTGTTTAAGGAGGTATAAGCTCTTAAAACAGTCTATAGTCCAGTTTGACCATGAACGAGAGGTCAAAGGTCAACGTCCAAGACATTTTTAGAAAGCTCTTAGTTGGTTTCCTATAAGTGTCCAATAGTACATATGTGGCTATCTGCAGTGTTTAAGGAGGTAGAAGCTCTTAAAACAGTCTATAGTCCAGTTTGACCATGAACGAGAGGTCAAAGGTCAACGTCCAAGACATTTTTAGAAAGCTCTTAGTTGGTTTCCTATAAGTGTCCAATAGTACATATGTGGCTATCTGCAGTGTTTAAGGAGGTAGAAGCTCTTAAAACAGTCTATAGTCCAGTTTGACCATGAACGAGAGGTCAAAGGTCAACGTCCAAGACATTTTTAGAAAGCTCTTAGTTGGTTTCCTATAAGTGTCCAATAGTACATATGTGGCTATCTGCAGTGTTTAAGGAGGTAGAAGCTCTTAAAACAGTCTATAGTCCAGTTTGACCATGAACGAGAGGTCAAAGGTCAACGTCCAAGACATTTTTAGAAAGCTCTTAGTTGGTTTCCTATAAGTGTCCAATAGTACATATGTGGCTATCTGCAGTGTTTAAGGAGGTAGAAGCTCTTAAAACAGTCTATAGTCCAGTTTGACCATGAACGAGAGGTCAAAGGTCAACGTCCAAGACATTTTTAGAAAGCTCTTAGTTGGTTTCCTATAAGTGTCCAATAGTACATATGTGGCTATCTGCAGTGTTTAAGGAGGTAGAAGCTCTTAAAACAGTCTATAGTCCAGTTTGACCATGAACGAGAGGTCAAAGGTCAACGTCCAAGACATTTTTAGAAAGCTCTTAGTTGGTTTCCTATAAGTGTCCAATAGTACATATGTGGCTATCTGCAGTGTTTAAGGAGATAGAAGCTCTTAAAACAGTCTATAGTCCAGTTTGACCATGAACGAGAGGTCAAAGGTCAACGTCCAAGACATTTTTAGAAAGCTCTTAGTTGGTTTCCTATAAGTGTCCAATAGTACATATGTGGCTATCTGCAGTGTTTAAGGAGGTAGAAGCTCTTAAAACAGTCTATAGTCCAGTTTGACCATGAACGAGAGGTCAAAGGTCAACGTCCAAGACATTTTTAGAAAGCTCTTAGTTGGTTTCCTATAAGTGTCCAATAGTACATATGTGGCTATCTGCAGTGTTTAAGGAGGTAGAAGCTCTTAAAACAGTCTATAGTCTAGTTTGACCATGAACGAGAGGTCAAAGGTCAACGTCCAAGACATTTTTAGAAAGCTCTTAGTTGGTTTCCTATAAGTGTCCAATAGTACATATGAGCCTACTCCACTACTGCTCACTCCACTGGCTACCGATCACAGCTCGTATCCAGTTCAAGACTCTTGTACTAGCCTACAGATGCCTTGACCAGACTGCACCCAGCTACCTCCAGACCCTCATCTCTCCCTACACCCCACTGATCACCGCCCGCCTGCACTAGAAGACTGGCTCTACCTCCTCTACGCCCCTGCCTCCAGAGCTCGCTCCTTCTCCACCCTCACTCCGCAGTGGTGGAATGACCTACCTACAGATGTCAGGACCGCCCAGTCCCTGACCACATTCCGCCTCCTTAAGACTGACCTCTTCAGACAGCACCTGTAGAACTCCTCTGTTTCTCCCCTGGGACACTTTCACCCTTCCTTAAATGTGCTTTACTTGCTCTTATCTGCCCCTATTTTAATGCATTTAATCCTGTACTTCAGAGTACTGTAATCTGCCAAGTGTTTAATCTGCAGTATTTGGTATTTAATCATATCTTGATGTAACTATCACTGTCACTTTTATCTGCTGTATTGACCATGAACGAGAGGTCAAAGGTCAACGTCCAAGACATTTTTAGAAAGCTCTTAGTTGGTTTCCTATAAGTGTCCAATAGTACATATGTAGGCTATGTGCAGTATGTAAGGAGATATAAGCTGTAAATGCAGTCTATAGTCCAGTTTGACCATGAACGAGAGGTCAAAGGTCAACGTCCAAGACATTTTTAGAAAGCTCTTAGTTGGTTTCCTATAAGTGTCCAATAGTACATATGAGGCTATGTGCAGTATTTAAGGAGATATAAGCTGTAAATGCAGTCTATAGTCCAGTTTGACCATGAACGAGAGGTCAAAGGTCAACGTCCAAGACATTTTTAGAAAGCTCTTAGTTGGTTTCCTATAAGTGTCCAATAGTACATATGAGGCTATGTGCAGTATGTAAGGAGATATAAGCTGTAAATGCAGTCTATAGTCCAGTTTGACCATGAACGAGAGGTCAAAGGTCAACGTCCAAGACATTTTTAGAAAGCTCTTAGTTGGTTTCCTATAAGTGTCCAATAGTACATATGTGGCTATCTGCAGTGTTTAAGGAGATATAAGCTGTAAAACAGTCTATAGTCTAGTTTGACCATGAACGAGAGGTCAAAGGTCAACGTCCAAGACATTTTAGAAAGCTCTTAGTTGGTTTCCTATAAGTGTCCAATAGTACATATGAGGCTATGTGCAGTATGTAAGGAGATATAAGCTGTAAATGCAGTCTATTGTCCAGTTTGACCATTAACGAGAGGTCAAAGGTCAACGTCCAAGACATTTTTAGAAAGCTCTTAGTTGGTTTCCTATAAGTGTCCAATAGTACATATGAGCTTATGTGCAGTATGTAAGGAGATATAAGCTGTAAATGCAGTCTATTGTCCAGTTTGACCATGAACGAGAGGTCAAAGGTCAACGTCCAAGACATTTTTAGAAAGCTGTTAGTTGGTTTCCTATGTGTGCAATAGTACATATGAGGCTATGTGCAGTATGTAAGGAGATATAAGCTGTAAATGCAGTCTATAGTCCAGTTTGACCATGAACGAGAGGTCAAAGGTCAACGTCCAAGACATTTTTAGAAAGCTCTTAGTTGGTTTCCTATAAGTGTCCAATAGTACATATGAGGCTATGTGCAGTATGTAAGGAGATAGAAGCTCTTAAATACAGTCTATAGTCCAGTTTGACCATGAACGAGAGGTCAAAGGTCAACGTCTAAGACATTTTTAGAAAGCTGTTAGTTGGTTTCCTATAAGTGTCCAATAGTACATATGTGGCTATCTGCAGTGTTTAAGGAGGTAGAAGCTCTTAAAACAGTCTATTGTCCAGTTTGACCATGAACGAGAGGTCAAAGGTCAACGTCCAAGACATTTTTAGAAAGCTGTTAGTTGGTTTCTTATGTACTATTGCAAACTTATATGTGGCTATCTGCAGTGTTTAAGGAGGTAGAAGCTCTTAAAACAGTCTATAGTCCAGTTTGACCATGAACAAGAGGTCAAAGGTCAACGTCCAAGACATTTTTAGAAAGCTCTTAGTTGGTTTCCTATAAGTGTCCAATAGTACATATGTGGCTATCTGCAGTGTTTAAGGAGGTAGAAGCTCTTAAAACAGTCTATAGTCCAGTTTGACCATGAACGAGAGGTCAAAGGTCAACGTCCAAGACATTTTTAGAAAGCTCTTAGTTGGTTTCCTATAAGTGTCCAATAGTACATATGTGGCTATCTGCAGTGTTTAAGGAGGTAGAAGCTCTTAAAACAGTCTATAGTCCAGTTTGACCATGAACGAGAGGTCAAAGGTCAACGTCCAAGACATTTTTAGAAAGCTCTTAGTTGGTTTCCTATGTGTGCAATAGTACATATGAGGCTATGTGCAGTATGTAAGGAGATATAAGCTGTAAATGCAGTCTATAGTCCAGTTTGACCATGAACGAGGTCAAAGGTCAACGTCCAAGACATTTTTAGAAAGCTCTTAGTTGGTTTCCTATAAGTGTCCAATAGTACATATGTGGCTATCTGCAGTGTTTAAGGAGGTAGAAGCTCTTAAAACAGTCTATAGTCCAGTTTGACCATGAACGAGAGGTCAAAGGTCAACGTCCAAGACATTTTTAGAAAGCTGTTAGTTGGTTTCCTATAAGTGTCCAATAGTACATATGTGGCTATCTGCAGTGTTTAAGGAGGTAGAAGCTCTTAAAACAGTCTATAGTCTAGTTTGACCATGAACGAGAGGTCAAAGGTCAACGTCCAAGACATTTTTAGAAAGCTGTTAGTTGGTTTCCTATAAGTGTGCTATAGTACATATGAGCCTACTCCACTACTCCGCTCACTCCACTGGCTACCGATCACAGCTCGCATCCAGTTCAAGACTCTTGTACTAGCCTACAGATGCCTTGACCAGACTGCACCCAGCTACCTCCAGACCCTCATCTCTCCCTACACCCCCACTCGATCACTCCGCTCCGCCTGCACTAGAAGACTGGCTCTACCTCCTCTACGCTCCCCTGCCTCCAGAGCCCGCTCCTTCTCCACCCTCACTCCGCAGTGGTGGAATGACCTACCTACAGATGTCAGGACCGCCCAGTCCCTGACCACATTCCGGCGCCTCCTTAAGACTGACCTCTTCAGACAGCACCTGTAGAACTCCTCTGTTTCTCCCCTGGGACACTTTCACCCTTCCTTAAATGTGCTTTACTTGCTCTTATCTGCCCCCTATTTTAATGCATTTAATCCTGTACTTCAGAGTACTGTAATCTGCCAAGTGTTTAATCTGCAGTATTTGGTATTTAATCATATCTTGATGTAACTATCACTGTCACTTTTATCTGCTGTATTATTGAATTGTATTTTGTCACACTTGTACTTGCTTGAACTAGTCATTGTATTTATCTTGCTCTTATTTGTATTATTACTTGTACTGTAACACTTGAAATGTATTTGCTTACGATTGTAAGTCGCCCTGGATAAGGGCGTCTGCTAAGAAATAAATAATAAGTATGTAAGGAGATATAAGCTGTAAATGCAGTCTATAGTCCAGTTTGACCATGAACGAGAGGTCAAAGGTCAATGTCCAAGACATTTTTAGAAAGCTGTTAGTTGGTTTCCTATAAGTGTGCAATAGTACATATGAGGCTATGTGCAGTATTTAAGGAGATATAAGCTGTAAATGCAGTCTATAGTCTAGTTTGACCATGAACGAGAGGTCAAAGGTCAACGTCCAAGACATTTTAGAAAGCTCTTAGTTGGTTTCCTATAAGTGTCCAATAGTACATATGAGGCTATGTGCAGTATGTAAGGAGATATAAGCTGTAAATGCAGTCTATTGTCCAGTTTGACCATTAACGAGAGGTCAAAGGTCAACGTCCAAGACATTTTTAGAAAGCTCTTAGTTGGTTTCCTATAAGTGTCCAATAGTACATATGTGGTTATCTGCAGTGTTTAAGGAGCAATATACTGTCAAATCTGCAGTTACAAGATTTGGCCACCAGAGGGCAGACAGACAAAGTTGGAATGTGGCATTTTTCTGGGCACTGCGCCTACGTTTCAAATCAGATCACTACAAAAATGAATTGCAACTAAATCCAAACATATTGGAATAGCTAAGCGAAAAAATCGAGTTGATCGGTTGAAAAATGTACAAGGAGGAGCTGTCCAGTATTTAGCGGTCATTTTTGAAATAGCAAAATGTCCATATCTGGCTCTGGGAAGGTCATAGGTCAACGGAACTCGCGTAGGCTTTTAGAGAACCAATAGGTTTCTATACATGTTCAATAGTAACTATAGTTAACTTACCCCCAAATCCAACAGTCCGATCGCCACAAAAAGTAATAGCAACTCAAATGAGATAGAGTGCACTACTTGTGCAAAGTTTTGAGTTGATCAGTTCAAAGCTCTAGCATTTAAACTATGTATGCCAATGAAGGAGTGATTTTGTTCAGTGATAAATTTACAGTGCTGACCCGGAAGTGATGGAATCACTAAAGTAAACGCCCTTTGGCCGCTATATTTAAAAAAAAACAAACAACTGCAATCCAGCAAGAACACATCTCCAATGTATTACTTTTCAACTACTTTGATTCAAGTAAAATTCTATGTTTGATAAGAAATATCTCATACAAACCAAAACGTTTAAATACAATGTAACACTTTGCTAAATATTAAAAAGACAAACACTGATGCGGAACAACTGAAATAAGATACTACTTTACTAAACTGATGATATTTTGTGTATAACAGCTATGAACGAACGGAACCATTTTTCGGGGGCTGATTTGTTCAACTGTGTCCAGTGTTCTTGGGGAAAATATTCCCTACTCTCCGCTGTGCCGTTTGTTGAATGATGACATCGCGTATTTGGATGGCTGGCATTACTACTTGATTGCACTGCGCGGCCTCCATCGGTGCCAGTGGTCCCTTGCTTGATGTTGTGCATTTGGAGCTTTCTATCGCACACATGCATGGTGCTGGGGAGCAGACCTTGCGTGACTACTGGGCAACAGCGGCAGATAACAGTAAAGCATTATTAAACTCATCCACAACTACCACTGACCGGGGGGGGGGGGTTATATTTTTTATTGTGGCTCTTTCAACTACCAATATAATAATTAAAAAGAAACATTTGATCACAAAAAAAGAATGTCGGAACCATTTCAACATTGATTGACTATCTATAATTTGTGAAGTAACTCACAGTAATATTCTAGATGCAATTGAACTGAATCATAATGCAGCCTGCCAACTATAGAACGCCATCCGGTTAAAAAACGCATTTTTAGTACACGTTCTAAATTGAGGCAGTGACACCCTGCAGCCACTCTTCAAATACCAGGCAGGAGCTGTGCCCCGACAGTGCCTGCAGCTCACTGACACGCTTAGCGAAGATGACACGAGGAAGGCCGGTTTCATAGATGATAATGTGTAATTCTAACTATTACATTAAATAATTTGGAATCAGGTAGTTGAAAAAAGAAATGAGAACGAATTTAAAGCAAATATTACGTGCAATAAATTATCCAATTAAAAGTCACCTTCCTAATTTCTATTTCCGCCGAATTCGTGGCGGTATATGAACTTGGCATTGGATAGTCTAATGAAACCTGAGATGAGCCTGAGAAACCTGAGAAACGCCCCAGCACTATACAAAATACAATTATTATTATTATTATTATTATTATTATTATTATTATTAATAATTTGTGATGACCCCTACTATTTTTGACGGTAAAGCAGGAGACTGAGAGATAACAAATTATTAAATGTATTAAACTTGATAATAAACAAGGTCTGTCAGGGCCAGGACCACGTCACCTAAAATAACAAATGCCAAACCTCAATGAGACGGCTGCACTTAGCAAATGTATGTTTGCAGCGCAGAAGAAAATCTCTGTGCCATATTTGCAATATTCCTTATTTTAAATGGATGTCTTCTTGTCTAAATGATACACCAAAGGTTATTGGCTACTGTGCCAATTACGTTGTGCATAAGAAGCGATTACAAGCGAATACGTTGTCATGACAAGCCACTAATGTAAAATGACTAGACACCAACATAGGAATACGTAGCTCGTGTCATTTTTTATTGGTACACGTTGTCATTTCTGTGCTCTGATTGGTACAAATGAGTACGTGCAGCGAATATTTGAAACGTGTACCACAAATGCGTTTTTGACCAAGATGGCCTTCCATAATGTATTCAGATTGGTCCAAATGAATACGTGTACTAAATATTTTAATCACATACTAAATAACGTGTAAAAATACTTAACGTTACCCTGCTACGAATCCTGCGTGCACGTGTAGGTAAGCATACAAAAGCTTACTTGATATTCTACTTACTTTTTGTTAGCTTAATAAACAATCATTTGTATATGTTGAGTTTCTTTTTGTCTTACGTGTACTCAAGTAAACATTTATGATTTATTTGAGATCCTTATAGCTGTATAAATGTTACTTTACCTAGTAAGTAGCTGTCTCAGGCTGGGTTCAACAGCTTGGTAGCATTCTTTGCTTTAGTTCAGCTGGTAAAAAGAGATCCTCTTGTCAGCAGAAAAAGTCAGCTGATCTTCTGTTGTGATAGCTAAGTGGGTTGAAGTGGTGAGGTGGCATTAAAATAGTAAAACATTTAAAGTATTAATTAAAACTAGGGATGTTCCGATTAACATATTAAATCGGACTGATTTTACATTTTAACGTGCATTAAAAGTGCATTCTGGGTATACAGACAAATGCATGCTGCTATTTAGGGAAGCACTGATTTGAAGTGCGCTCTCTGTCCCCTGAAGTAGTAGGGCACTGTGGTTTTAAGCTCATAACAATCTTATTGGGTCTGTCCTGCATTATATATAAAATCATAATTGCTTTGTTTTTTACAAGGATTGCTGATGGTGTGCTATGGATGTGTATGCATATATAGATCTGGAATGTTGATCTATGTTGATTTAAATGATTGCCAAATGTGGATGCAAAGATACTTGTGTGCATTGTAACCCAGCTGTGGTAAAATCCAGCGTGGCGCATTTATCCTGACCAATATAATAAGCAGTTGATTTAGCAATAAACTTTGGAGTGTTTTTTGTTTCCATCTTTGTGCATTGGTTATCAGGTTATCAGGTTCCTAAATGGTTTTAAAAAAGACCAAGTTCCTTTTTTTTGATTATTGATTTTAAGTATTACTATGCAGAACAACCACTATAAGATCGTGGCCTTTATTAAAAATGTGCACGGACTAATCAACCAATTAATCAACGAATGCCCATAAAATTAAAATCGAGTGACAGCCCTAATTAAAACATAATAAATAAATAACATTTTGTGGGGGATAGATTCACTTTGGTTGCTTTGTAGTCATACTGTCATTTTAGTAAGATTTACAGTTATCATTCCGTCACAGCATGTGTGACAAGATGTGTTAATTATTAATTATTTGATCAGACTTCTTAGATTGCTTTTTCTTTATTTACATAGTAACAAAAACAATTATAATCTCAAGCCACCTTGAACATGACTCGATTTGAGGGCAAGGAGGAAAAAAAACATAATATCAAAATAATTATAGCAGCTTTAAATAAGTGCTTTGTTGTGACTCAACTTCTCTGCGACAGTAATGGAAACAAAAAAGGTGCGGTTAGATCCACTATTCCTTTTCATTAAACTAAATAAGTTTGTTTTTGGATACTTAATTCAACGTCGTTGCTTCTCTGAGCTTCATCAGTGTCTGTTCTCTCTTTTTCTGGACAACGCAGTCGTCTTGATTTAAAACGGAAGAGTGTTTAAAAAAAAAAAAGAAAAAGAAAAAAAAAAAGAAAAAGGACGGTTTCAGTATTCATCCAGCGTGTCTGCCCGCGGGATAGAAAGTCCCCTCTCCTTTAAGGCTTGGAGTTTCAGTTTCTCAGCTTCTTGTTTTGCCTGCTGCTCCACCCTCTGCTCTTCTAGAATCTCCTCGATGGATACTTCCTGTAAAGGCGTGTCACTCTCCTTCTCAAGGTCCTTAAAGCAAACAGAGAACACGTCATACAGGCAACAGGGACTGCTATGATACGAGACTCTCTAAATCAAACAATGACACATTTACATAACTAGAACAAAAACAAAGCATTCTCAGGGGCATTGGACATATCATATTAGATTGAATGGTTTCTAAATATGAAATTAAAAGTATACGTAAAATCTGTATCACTGTCTGAGTTTCCACGCAGTTTAGAAAATCCAAACTCTCTCTCCACCGCCATGACTTGTAAGAACATAAGAAAGTTTACAAACGAGAGGAGGCCATTCAGCCCATCTTGCTCGTTTGGTTGTTAGTAGCTTATTGAACCCAGAATCTCATCAAGCAGCTATTTTCTGTTCTGAATGCCTCTTTATCTAATCTCCATTTGTGACCCCTGGTCCTTGTTTCTTTTTTCAGGTCAAAAAAGTCCCCTGGGTCGACATTGTCTATACCTTTTAGGATTTTGAATGTTTGAATCAGATCGCCGCGTAGTCTTCTTTGTTCAAGACTGAATAGATTCAATTCTTTTAGCCTTTTAGCCTGTCTGCATACGACATGCCTTTTAAACCCAGTATAATTCTGGTTGCTCTTCTTTGCACTCTTTCTAGAGCAGCAATATCCTTTTTATAACAAGGTAACCAAAACTGAACACAATATTCTAGATGAGGCATTGTAAAGTTTTAACATTACTTCCCTTGATTTAAATTCAACAGTTCTCACAATATATCCGAGCATCTTGTTGGCCTTTTTTATAGCTTCCCCACATTGTCTAGATAAAGACATTTCTGAGCCAACATAAACTCCTACACTACCGGTCAAAAGTTTTAGAGCACCCCCATTTTTCCAGTTTTTATTGAAATTTAAGCAGTTAAAGTCCAGTGAATAACCTGAAATGGTACAAAGGTAAGCGGTAAACTGCCAGAGGTTAAAAAAAAAAGTTTAGGTTACCAAAAACTGAAAAATAATGTACATTTCAAAGTTATACAAAAATGCCTTTTTCAGGGAACAAGTAACGGGTTAACAACTTACAGCTGTTTTGCAGCAATGGAAGTAAATTAAGCCGTGAAAGTTGATGCTAACAATTCCTACAGGTGTCCCAACTTTTGTTGATTACTTACAAACCCTCTGTCTGTATAAAAGCAGTGTTGGAACAGACTGTGTTACTACACCCTCTTAAGCATTATTTGGACAGTATTGTACTGCAGGAAGTAGTATATTGCTATCATAATGGCGAGAAAACGGCAATTAACAAAGGAAGACAGACAGACCATTATAACCCTTAAAAGTGTAAGTCTTTCCTTTAGAGAAATTGCAAAGAAAGCCAAGGTGTAGGTGAGTACAGTTTCCTACACCAGCAAAAGGCACTTGGAAACTGGAGGAAACTCTGACAGGAAGAGGTCTGGCAGACCCAAAGCCACAACAGAATCAGAGAATCAGAGAGTCAACAGCTTGCGTGATAGGCGGCTCACAGGACAACAGCTTCAAGCACAGCTTAACACTGGTCGAAGTAAGCAAGTCTCAGTTTCAACTGTGAAGAGAAGACTTCAAGCTGCAGGTTTGACAGGTCGAGTGGCAGTAAGAAAGCCATTGCTAAGATGGCAAAATAAGAAAAAGAGGCTTGCCTGGGCCATGAAGCACCGCCAGTGGACTACTGAAGACTGGAAGAAGGTCTTATGGACCGATGAATCAAAATTTGAAATCTTCGGTTCATCACGCAGGGTTTTTGTACACCGTCGAGTAGGCGAAAGGATGGTTCCTCGGTGTGTGACACCAACTGTCAAACATGGAAGAGGAAGCGTGACGGTCTGGGGCTCTTTTGCTGGATCCAGAGTCGGCGACTTGCACAGAGTGAGTGGCACCCTGAACCAAAACGGCTACCACAGCATTTTGCAGCACCATGCAATACCCTCTGGTATCGCCCTAGTTGGTCAGGGGTTCATCCTACAACAAGATAATGACCCAAAACATACCTCCAGGCTATGTCAGAACTACCTTAGAAGAAAAGAACAAGACGGTAGGCTTCAAATCATGGAATGGCCAGCACAGTCTCCAGACTTAAACCCCATCGAGCTGGTTTGGGATGAACTGGACAGAAGGGTGAAAGCAAAGCAACCTACAAGTGAAACACATTTGTAGGAACTTCTGCAACAGTGTTGGGAAGAACTTTCCGAACAATATTTGATTTCCATCGTAGAAAGAATGCCACGAGTGTGTTCGGCTGTTATATCTGCAAAAGGTGGCTACTTTGAGGAGTCAAAAATTTAGATTAAATTTTGTTAAACAAAACAATTCCATGATTTCTTTTTTTATCTCCAATTGTTTATTTGTTCTATGCTTTAATTTCAGAGTACATTGAGACATTAAACTGCGTAAATTTCAATAAAAACTGGAAAAATGGAGGTGTTCTAAAACTTTTGACCGGTAGTGTAGGTCTTTTCATATATTCCTTCTTCAATTTCAGCATCTCCCATATGATATTCATAATGCACATTGTTATTGCCTGCGTGCAGTACTTTACACTTTTCTCTATTAAATGTCATTTGCCATGTGTCTGCCCAGTTCTGAATGCTGTCTATATCATTTTGAATGACCTTTGCTGCTGCAACAGTGTTTGCCACTCCTCCTATTTTTGTGTCGTCTGCAAATTTAACAAGTTTGCTTGCTATACCAGAATCTAAATCATTAATATAGATTAGGAATAGCAAAGGACCTAATACTGATCCCTGTGGTACTCCACTGGTTACCTCGCTCCATTTTGCGGTTTCTCCTCTAAACAGTACTTTCTGTTTTCTACATGTTAACCACTCCCTAATCCATGTGCATGTATTTCCTTGAATCTCTACTGCGTTCAGTTTGAGAATGAATCTTTTATGCGGGACTTTGTCAAAAGCTTTCTGGAAATCTAAATAAACTATGTTGTATGCTTTGCAATTATCCATTGTCAATGTTGCATCCTCAAAAAAATCAAGCAGGTTAGTTAGACATGATCTCCCTTTCCTAAAACCATGCTGACTGTCTCCCAGGATACTGTTACCATATAGGCAATTTTCCATTTTGGATCTTATTATACCGTACATACCGTGCACATTCCTCACGCTATAGGAAGTGCGCATCTAAAACTATGACTTTAAAAGGATTACACATTGTTGACCAGACCAGGATTATAATTAAAGACCCTTTCCAACTGGATTACAACTCTGTCTGTTAATTACATACTGCATCACTCCTGCACCTGTACACAATCAACCACTTTGCCATACGTGGTGTCAGAGTGGGATTATGGACCGCAAAGCATTGGGAGAGCTGCTGGAGGTGCTGGATAACAGACGGGAGACAGAGGAGAGAAGGAGGGAGGAGCGATACACCACGCTTATTGAGAGGGTAGGGTTGGCAATGACAGTGACAAACCCTACAGGAACACTTGCGATGTCAGCACCGAAGGCTCAGGCGATGAAGATGATGGTGGAGGATGACCCAGAGATGTACCTGGTCGTGTTTGAGTGGCTAGCCACCACCGTGTCATGGCCGCGGGAGTTCTGGGACCCTGCCTGATCAGGGAGGCTCAGGCAGCATACCAGGCTATGAGCAACACCAATGCTGCCAGCTACGACCTGGTCAAGCTGGCAATCCTCCGTCGCCTCAACATTATGGCAGAGACTCACCAGGTACGGTTCAGGAAGTAACGAAGGTCCCCGGAGACACACCCCAGGGTGGTCACAGAACGGTTGTGTGACCATAAGGTACACTGGCTGACCCCCGAGAAGAAACAACTTGCAGATGGGGGAGGTGGTGGTTGTGGAGCAATTCTGCCATGTGGTCAGTGCCGAAACCCAAGCTTGGATACGGTACCACAACCCTGACACCCTGGAGGACGCCGTGAAACTGGCCAAAGATTGAGGACTCCCTGGTCACTGTCGGTCCCCGCCCTTCGGAGCAGCCGAGCACCTCCTCCTCTCCTCCATCAGCCCCTGGGATCCAGACCTCCGACCCCAATGGGCCCCCTTGTCTCCCCTTCATGGAGACCAAGGTTGGCCCCCAGCTAGAGAGTGACACAGGAATGAAACTTCAGTCCTGTCAAAAATGTCCCTGTCTCATGAAAGAGTCATCATTTCCAATCTTATCCCAGCCTATCCATATTTTTCCTGTCCCATCCCTTCCCTTAACTTTCTTTTTTTTTTAAAAATTCCTGTCCCATCCTGTCCTGTCAAAAAAAATCCTGTCCCATCCCATCCCGTGATAAACAGAGATCAACTATTATTTGGAGGTACAGATATTTTCGTATTCATGTATAAAATTAGGGTTAATAGAGTTTTACGTTGAAACACTACCGATATACTACTAGTAATTTGTTTTTAGTTTTTGTTTTTTCAGAAAAAAATACAGTGCAAGCACAGGGTCTTTATAAGCACAATGTGCAATATAATGATGTAATATATACATTTGGTAATATAAAAACAACTGTTTAGAGTTTTGTGCGACAGTTTCAGTTTCTAAATTGGTTACTAAGCAACCCGGCTCAGAGATTTTAGTATGTCAATGCCACAATAAACTGTCATTTAAATACAGTACTGTATTACAAACCATTAATTAATAAAAAAATATACATGGTATTGAAATAATATTTCTAAACATTCAGGGAGTCATGTCCCGCCCGTTCCCGTGAGCTTCACTCCTGTACCATCCCATCCCGCAAAATTTAACACAATTTTTTTCCATATCGCAGGAATCCTGTGGGTCCTGCGAGAGTCCCATCTTCATGTCACTCTCTACCCCCAGCTGTGATAGAGGTGCTGCCCCTGCCCCGTTGCCATACCAGCAACGGGACAGATATTTAACCACTGTTCCCTCTGTCCCCCCCAACATGTTTTAGGTGTAACCAACCAGGGCACCTGGCCTGGTCATGCCCCGCTGCAATGGAGTGTGACATGGCTGTGTGTAATTGGGCACCTGAAATAGGTAAGGGAGGGGAAAATGGTCGACAGGGGCCTTGTATGATTGATGTGGTTTTAGGGAACGTGAAAACCCATGCATTAGTGGACACAGAGTGTGAGCAGACCTTAATTAGAACAGCTCTCTGGGTGGTGTATCGTAGCGGCCACAAGGTCAGGTGGCCATCTCGTGTGTCCATGGAGACATGGCGGCATACCCCACACTAAAAGTGTACTTATTGGTAGGACTGATAAAACATCACCTGGTAATAGGCGTGGCGGAAAGGTTGCCACACCCAGTTATTTTGGACCGAGACTGGCCAAAATTTAAAGAATGAATGCAAATAATGGCAGTCTGAGCCACACACAAACGTTGCGGAAAAGGGAACAAATTGGTAATGTGTTTCCTTTTCAAACTGAAATGTTTTCTCCTACCTTCCGTCCTAGAAAAACAAATAGGAGAAAAGGACTGCAAAATGGGAGGGAGCATCACTGAGACAAGGCTGGGGTTTGGTGGGAGAACGCTCGGATCAAAGGGAGTCGGAACGTAGTGTGACCGAGAGGGCGAGGTTACTGGGCCATCTAGGGCAGATGCTACTCCCGCCCCTCTCAATATACCAGACATGTGGTACTGAAACACAATTACTGGTTCCCCTGTCTTGTCGGACCGAGGTCATGAGGCTGGCGCATGATATTCCTTTTGCGGGGTATCTTGGAGCTGACAAGGGAACAGATATTGGCTCAATTCTATTGGGTAGGACTTCATACTGATGTGTCAAAATATGTAGCCACATGCCCAAACTGCCAGTGAGTAGCGCCGGGTCGAGTGCGCCCTGCCCCTTTGGTTCCATTGCTGATTATTTCCACCACCTTTGAACGCATTACAATGGCCATAGTGGGCCCTTGGCTACCTTCTGATTCCGGGTATACGCATATATTAGTGGTGATAGATTATGGAACGCGATACCCGGAGGCAGTTCCATTGAGGTCCACTAGTTCCGCTGCAATAGCCACAAAATCAGTGCAGATTATTATTATTATTTATTTCTTAGCAGACGCCCTTATCCAGGATATCACATTATTTTTACATACAATTACCCATTTATATAGTTGGGTTTTTACTGGAGCAATCTAGGTATACCTTGCTCAAGGGTACAGCAGCAGTGTCCCCACATGGGATTGAACCCCGGTCAAGAGTCCAGAGCCCTAACCACTACTCCACACTGGCTAGAGTAGGGATCCCCAAGGAGATTTTGAATGATTATGCAACCAACTTTTTGTCTAAAATGGTACAACAAGTACATAAAACATTAAACATCCACAGACGGATGGTTTGGTGGAGTGATTTAATCAGACCTTGTGAAGCAGATGCCAAGATGTTTTTTTGAAACTGAAAAGCAGAAACATTGGGCAACTCTTCTTTCTTACCTCCTTTTAGCAGTGAGAGAGGTGCCGCAGAGTTCGACAGTGTTCTCCCCCTTCGAGCTCTTGAACGGCCGACAGCCTTGCGGCATCCTCGATCTGTTGAGAGAGGGGTGGGATGAGCACAAAGGCTTATCCAAAAATGTAGTGAAGCATGTGCTCTTACTAAGAGATAGCCTGGATTTAGTCAATTGTTTGACCCAGGACAACTTCAAATCGGCTCAGCACCAACAACAGCAGCATTACAACAAAAATGCGCGAATTCGAACCGTTCGACTGCTTCCCTCCTCAGAATCCGTTATGTGCTAAATGGCAGGGGCCATATGAAGTGATTCGGGCTATAGGAAAGGTGAATTATGAAATTAGACAGCCTGATTGCCGTAATGTGGAAGCGACATCGTGGGAAAAGTACAGTCGTGGACAAGTACAGCGCAGTTAGAAGCAGTTTGAAAGCAGGTTGACAGCTGCAGAAGCTAAACTAAACTTCCAAAAAAATGGTCTTCAAGCCAGTAATCTGTGACAACTGCATGATGTGGGAAATCAGAGAAAACCCAACAGAGCTCAACCAAGTGTGTGTAAAGTGCTGCACGATCCAGGACTTGCTCCAGCGATTAAGCCTGCTAGAAAAGGAGCTGGAGGAAATGAGACAGCAACAGGAGCTTGAGGAGCTGGCACACCCACAATTCATGGAAGTCTGCACCCCTAGCAGTCTGAAAGCCACCACGGAGATGGAAGAAAGTCGAAACAGCTGGGTTCAGATAGGCAGAAGCAGGGAAAAAAACAAATTTGAGCCACTTCAACATTTAGATGACCAAAACCAACATCAAGAGAATGAAAGAAACAACATCCAGGACCCTATAAACAGTGCTGGCCAGGCAGCAAAAAGAAGGGAGGTCATGATCGTTGGGGACTCCATATTGAGAAACACAGCAAGTTCAGTTCGCAGTTTGGACCCCTTACTACAACAGTGTGCTGCCTTCCAGGAGCCTCAGTCAAGCACATCACTGAGAATGTGGACAGGCTCCTAGAGCGAACAGGAGGCGACCGGTAGTAGTCGTCCACATCGGTACAAACAACATTGGAAGAGACAGACCAAGATCCCTGCAAAACAAATTCAGAGAGCTAGGAAGGAAATTAAAAGGCAAGACCAAAACTGTGGTATTTTCTGGGATACTGCCGGCGCCCTGCAAAGGACCATATGGACAGCTGGAAATACAAAATCAAAATGCATGGCTGAAATCGTGGTGCACCCAGGAAGGCTTCACCTTTCTTGAACATTGGAGCACATTCTACAACAAGGACTATCTATACAGGTGGGACGGACTGCACTTAAACAGATAGGGAACCAATCTACTCGGAGAAAGGATCCTTGAGGAGGTCCAGAAGCATTTAAACTAGAAAGGAAGGAATGTATCTATCTTAATGCTAGAAGTCTCAGAAACAAAATGTTAGAACTTGAAGCTACTGCACTAACAAGTAACTACGATGTGATAGGTGTTACAGAAACTTGGTTGTCTGAGAGTGATGGAGACGAATATAATATTAGTGGGTACACACTATATAGGAAAGACAGGCAGGACAGAAGAGGTAGCGCTATACATAAGAAATAGTCTTGAAGCCCAGGTGTTAAATCAGGACAAAGAAAACAATGCAGAATCAATATGGGTCAGAATAATCGACACAAATTCAAAGGGCATAATAATAGGAGCATACTATAGACTGCCAAATGCTGTCAGATGCTGAGCAAAATAATCTGTTGTACAATGACATTCGAAATGCGTGTAGAAAAGGAGAAGCCACACTAATGGGGGATTTCAACTTCCCCCGTATAAAATGGGAGAACCCGGTGGGGGGCACGACTGATGAAATTGAAATGGTAGAAATGACAAATGACTGCTTCCTAATGCAATTTGTCAAGGCACCGACTAGAGGGGAGGCATACCTTGATTTAATCTTTTCAAATAATGAAGACAGAATAACTAAAACAGAGGTCAGAGAGCCATTGGCAAACTCAGACCACAACATGGTCTCATTTGAAATATTTTTTAAAACCCCAAAAGTAATGACTAAAGCTAAGGTTTACAATTTTAGAAAAGCAAACTATGAAGGTATGAAACAGAGACTAACAGAAGTAGATTGGAGTAAAATAGAGAAAACATCCACAGAAAAAGGATGGCTGTTTTTTAAAAATGTAGTACTAGAGGCACAAAACGATTACATCCCAAAAGTAGACAAATCTAAATCTAAAACAAAATGGCCAAAATGGTTTAATAGATCTGAAACTGCAAACACAAGTCAAAAAGGAAGTTAGAAAAGCCAAGAGAGAGATAGAAATCAATATTGTTAAGGGGGCTAAAACCAATTCCAAAATATTTTTCCAATGTTATAACAGCAAGAGAACATTCAAAGAGGAGGTTAAATGTCTAAGAGACACAAATGGCAAAATCATAGATGAAGAAAAAAAAATAGAAAATATATTAAATGATTACTTTTCACAGGTTTTTACAAAGGAGGACACGGACAACATGCCCCACATGTCGACCTGTTCCTATCAATTTTAAATAACTTTAGCATAACAGAGGCAGAAGTGTTAAAGGGACTAGGAGCTCTTAAAATAAACAAATCCCCTGGGCGGATGAGATCCTCCCAATAGTACTCAAAGAAATGAAAGAAGTTATTTACAATCCAGCTAACCAAGATCATGCAACAGTCTCTTGACACAGGGGTTGTACCGACAGATTGGAAAATAGCAAACGTAATACCGATCCACAAAAAGGGAGACAAAACCGAACCAGGTAACTACAGACCAATAAGCCTGACTTCTATTATATGTAAACTTATGGAAACTATAATAAGATCCAAAATGGAAAATTACCTATATGGTAACAATACCCTGGGAAACAGCCAGCATGGTTTTAGGAAAGGGAGATCGTGTCTAACTAACCTACTTGACTTTTTTGAGGATGCAACATTGAAAATGGATAACTGCAAAGCATACGACATGGTTTATTTAGATTTCCAGAAAGCTTTTGACAAAGTCCATAAAAGATTAATTCTCAAACTGAACGCAGTAGGGATTCAAGGAAATGCATGCACATGGATTAGGGAGTGGTTAACAGGTAGAAAACAGAAAGTACTGATTAGAGGAGAAACCTGAAAATGGAGTGAGGTAACCAGTGGTGTACCACAGGGATCAGTATTAGGTCCTCTGCTATTCCTAATCTACATTAATGATTTAGATTCTGGTATAGTAAGCAAACTTGTTAAATTTGCCTACGACACAAATAGGTGGAGTGGCAAACACTGTTGCAGCAGCAAAGGTCATTCAAAATGATCTAGACGGCATTCAGAATTGGGCAGACACATGGCAAATGAAATTTAATAGAGAAAAGTGTAAAGTATTGCATGCGGGCAATAAAAATGTGCATTATAAATATCACATGGGAGATAGTGAAATTGAAGAAGGGAACTATGAAAAAGACCTAGGAGTTTATGTTGACTCAGAAATGTCTTCATCTAGACAATGTGGGAAGCTAAAAAAAGGCTAACAAGATGCTTGGATATATTGTGAGAAGTGTTGAATTTAAATCAAGGGAAGTAATGTTAAAACTCTACAATGCATTAGTAAGACCTCACCTAGAATATTGTGTTCAGTTCTGGTCACCTCATTACAAAAAGAATATTGCTGCTCTAGAAAGAGTGCAAAGAAGAGCAACCAGAATTATCCCGGGTTTAAGGCATGTCGTATGCAGACAGGCTAAAAGAATTGAATCTATTCAGTCTTGAACAAAGAAGACTACGCGGTGATCTGATTCAAACATTCAAAATCCTAAAAGGTATAGACAATGTCAACCCAGGGGACTTCTTTGACCTGAAAAAAGAATCAAGGACCAGGGGTCACAAATGGAGATTAGATAAAGGGGCATTCAGAACAGAAAATAGGAGGCACTTTTTTACACAAAGAATTGTGAGGGTCTGGAACCAACTCCCCAGTAATGTTGTTGAAGCTGACACCCTGGGATCCTTCAAGAAGCTGCTTGATGAGATTCTGGGATCAATAAGCTACTAACAACCAAACGAGCAAGATGGGCTGAATGGCCTCCTCTCGTTTGTAAACTTTCTTATGTTCTTATGTTCTTAATGAACAGCAAAGGCCTTATTTATAGCCCCAGACAATGTGAGGATGATTTAGGCCCCTGTCCAGAGACCCCTAGCACCAAAATCATTTCGATGGGGGAACAATTGGTTCCAGATCAGCAACAGGAGCTTCGTAAGCTTATTGAGGAGTTCAGCGATGTTTATTCTGACTTACCCAGCAGGACTAACTTGGTTGAATATGACATTATCTCTCCCTCAGGTGTCACAGTACGAGAGAGACCTTACCGGATCCCGGAAAGTCGATGAAGTGGTGTTCGCAAAGAGGTAGGGGACATGCTCAAACTTGGGGTGATTGAGCCTTCCCAGAGCGAGTGGTGCAGTCCAATTGTCATAGTGGCCGCTTCTGTGTGGACTTCCGGAAGGTAAATGCTATTGCCAAGTTCGATGCGTACCATATGCCTCAGGTCGACAAACTTCTAGATAGACTGGGAAAGGCAAAGTTCATCTCTACACTGGACCTGACAAAGGGATACTGGCAGATCCCCTTGACCCGCAGTTCTAGAGAGAAAACCGCATTTTCAACACCAGAAGGGCTGTTCCACTTTAAGCCCAGTTTGGGCTACATGGTGCGCCCGCTGCCTTTCGGAGACTGATGGACCGGGTTTTACGCCCACATCATGAATATGCAGCAGCGTATATTGATGATGTGGTTATTTACAGCTCCACCTGCCGAGAGCATTTGGCTAGGGTTACAGCCGTCCTTGTCTCTAAGGGTAGCCCAGCTGACAGCGAACTTGAGAAAATGTGCGTTTGCCAAAACAGAGACTTAATATTTGGGATTTTTAATGGGAAATGGAAGACTGAGACCCGTTGTCACCAAAATCCAGGCTTTGGTTGACGCGACAATCCCCAAAACCAAGACTCAGATGAGGTCACTACTGGGATTAGCCAGTTATTACTGTCACTTTATCCCCGAGTATGCCACAGTGGTTAACCTTTTAGTAGACCTCACCAGTCAGTTGAGTGTCAGGGAGGCGTTTGACACTATTAAGCGTAAACTTTGCCAGGCCCCCACTCTTATCACACCTGATTTTGCCAAGAGATTCATCCTCCACACCGATGCATTGGACTTGGGTTTGGCTGCAGTCTTGTCCCAAAAGGTAGACGGAGTAGAACACCCGAAACTGTATCTTAGTAAAAAGATGCTTCCTCGGGAGCGCAACTACTCGTATGACCCACCACGAGCACTACAGCACGCACCCAGGACTGGCGACCGTGTTTGTATATTGTGGGAAAGATACGTGTGTTTATTATTTGGGACTGCAACCCGTTTATTTATTCCAGTGCATTACACATTGTTGTGTATTGCCTGGAGTTATTGTTTAGTCACCAGACCAGGACTATAATTAAAGACCCTTTCCAACTGGATTACAACTCTCTGTCTGTTAATTACGCACTGCATCACTCTGGCACCTGTATACAATCAACCACTTTGCCACAGTACCCCAAAATGTATTAAATTAGCATAGCTGGGAATTCGTTGCCAGTGGCTTTATTATTGCTGCAGGCTACCAATAGCACCAGGCTTGAGCGACCACTTAAGCTAGAGTTGAAGTAAAATCGTTTAAACCTAATTCCATTGAGCAAAATTTGTTTCAGGTGAACAAAAACATGAAAAAAAAAACAAACAAAAAAAACAACAACTTTTGTTGCAAGACTTGCATAACGAAGTTCCAGAAAGTTACAAAAATGCACGGTTGGATTGCATCTACTGAGAAATGTTTTGAACTTGTATGGACTACCAGTATAGGATCCCTGTCGCTGGTTCTTGAGTGGATGTTTTTTTATGGAAGCAGGTGGGATGCGTTGCTAGGCAACCAACTGAGTAGGTAGGCTCACCCAGTGCTGATCGGGGGGGTCTTATTGGCTGAGGGGCATGCCCGGGGAGCCTGCGTGCAGCCATACAGACAGGCGCTGAGCAAAAGTTTGCTGTGTTTACATCGAGGAGGAGAGGGTCCGCTCCATGAAGAGAACTACTACACAAAACCCTTCCAATCCAAGACTGCTCGTGCCCAGCCGAGATCGTTTGAAGAGGCCGGAGTCACCTTGAGGATGCCGGGACTCCGGGGCCTCAGAAGTAGGTTAGTTTAGGGATGTTGAGAGGGTGTTCATAGTGTACTTAAGAACATAAGAAAGTTTACAAACGAGAGGAGGCCATTCAGCCCATCTTGCTCGTTTGGTTGTTAGTAGCTTATTGATCACAGAATCAAATCAAGCAGCTTCTTGAGGTTCCTGGAGAGGGATGTCTCTTTTGGCAACCTTTTACTTTTAGCTTTGTTTTGTTTTCTTTATAAATCTGACATTGGGGCTACCATTGCTGGTACCCTAGTGGCAGCACCAGTATGTTTAATAAATCTGCACGCCTGTGCAGCGTGTCAACACCCACTGCTCTGTGTCTGACTCAGTATTGTTCAGTGACGACCCACGGAGGTAACATCAGCCTCTTACAATCACGAATAACTACAAAATATATAACCACATGCTACTTGCACTATGCCTGTGAATTCGGATTCAGGTATACATTTGTATAATAATAATAATAATAATAATAATAATAATAATAATAATAATAATAATAATAATAACAATAATGTAGTGGGAAACTTGGGCAAGCAGGGTAGACGATTGTAGATTTACTACCCGTACTTTGAAAATGTACTGTACTAAACATTTTGACTGCATGATTTTTATATCATTAACCTGAAGTGCTGGATTTTAGCTCCGCTTGTAGACTACACAAGGATTAGAATTGCTGAAGCTACGGTTCTGTAGGAAAACATGTAGAGTATACATTATATATTTACTTTCATAATAGGTTTATAATAAATATATATGCAGTCAAAAATGTTTAGCAAATAATGCATGGATAGTACACAGCATTTTCTTACAGAATGTTGTATTTGTGGGCTTTTTTTATTTGTATTTGTGTAACGCTGTCTGGGTTTTTGTTTGGTTTCCCTTGCTTTTTTTATTATATATTGTTTGGTGGCCAAAAGAGGCAGGCTGCACTTGTGGTGCTTCAACACAATCTAAACACTTTGTGGAAACCCAGTTTAAGAAAGCGGCACGGTATCAGTAGTCCCACAAGGCCAAATTGGAACTTAGACAATTTAAATATACCCTTATGTATTTTAATATTAATTCATTTTTTTCATTTGGGAAGTGAATTTCTCTGGCTAAACGAAAACCCACACTACCTGAAAGGTACTACCAAAATATTGAGAAAATGGCGAGACTTATTTTTCTTTTCCATAGAAACCCAGCCACTGATGTCCAGAAGATACAACAAAGTAGCAGTGAAATGGTCAGTTTTTACTGGACATCATCAGTAAGGCAACTTTATTGAGAGAAGCATAGAATACAGCAGTGTTCCACCTGAAAAGAGACTAAATTATGATATTTTTACTGGACCAAACTAGCAATCGAGCTTAACTAAGAAAATTAAAGAATACAGCCGTGTACAAATCATTAAGACAATAACTCAAAGTGTACTGTCTCTATACAACAGAAAATTAATCGTAGCTAACGAAACAAATCTGATCTGTTTCGCACTTCCATTTGCTAAAAAGGTTTTGAAAGAAACAGATGTTATATCACAGGGCTGCTACAATTCCTCATTATATACATCAATATAAATGCTGGATAATCGATTCAATAATTACATTTTTGAACCCGCATAGTTAATAACATTATTTAAGTTTATCAACGAAACTGCACCGAACGCCTTGCCTTGCTATTTACAGTATTTCTGCCAAACAAGCAGTGGGCGTGCTCTTCTCTTCCTGCTCGTGTTAACTAGCATCTGATTTGCTGGTTTTGAAAATGCTTTGTAAATATGCCCCTCTGTGTATTCGCTGTAAACAAAAATAAAAAAGTGCACCGCCTTGTATCCAGAGCAGGACGACAGACTTGTAATCAGTGTTTAACACTTCTTAGAGAGACATTTAAAATTCCCATCCCTATTTGGGTTGTCCTCGGTTACAGTAAATGTAAATACCAGTGCTGGTCCCCACAACCGTCACCTCATGTAGCAAATTAATCTATCCATTTCTAATGCAACTTATTGCACTCACTGAGTCGTCAACTTCGCTCCATGTACATATAACAATAATAACATCTTTATTTTTATATAGTGCCTTTCATAGTGGACCACCATCACAAAGCGCTTTACAAAGGTAAGCTGTGAAATGTGCATTATATGCAGAGCCACTTACAATAGGACACTGATTTAACATCTCATCCGCAGGGTATAAAAAAACACACCAGAATACGAAGACGGAGGTGGGAAGCAATTTGAAAAATGGGTACAGGATGTTACATACCACTTCTGGTGGGCTATGATGTGTAAATGAAACGGGCTTGGTGGCGCACAGTCGATAAGATTTATAGCATTTTATTTAAATATGACGGTGTCAGAACAGACTGTACACATTATTTCCTCAAGCAGTGTTAAGAGAATTTCCTTTTGGCATAGTCAGGGTTTCAAATAACTGGTCCGCACGCAGACCAAAATGTAAAAATGCAGACTTAATCCTTTCACATGAAAGTGCTTTTGCGGACCTCAATTTATTTTTGAAAAATAGTACTGAAAGCAGCTGCCTATCAGAAAGGATGTTTCACTAATACTGTGAATATGAGTAAACGTACAACAAAAAGTGACCTGTCAAAATGTCTTGGTTTGTGAATTTACCTATCAATATACTTTGAGAGTAGTGGTAGTGCAGGCATCAAGCTCTTGACCAAAAAAAAAAAAAATAATAATTTTTCAATGTATTAGATGAATCTCATTCTCATCATCAAGATTCGCTCAAGTCTCTCAATAAAGACATCTTTCTGTACTTCAGAGGATACACTTTTCAGGAGAGACTGATGGCTTAAAAGTACAAATCGGCATTTCATAGAAAACCCGAATGATGAACAATGTTGCATGTCATATTGTATACCGATTTAACAAAAACAAAAAAATAACAACAATAACAACAATAATAATGAGAATTATTTGAGTCTTAAATTGTGCTTGTAGAATGTAAACAATAAAGGTTAATTTATTTTAACAAATACATGTTGCTTTTTAGTTTAATGGTTCTTTGTTTGTTTTAATTTAGTCATTCAAACTGATTTAGGAATATTCAATGCACTGCGCTACTTTTATGTGGTGTGAAAGGCTGGGACAGCCAGATTATGTTTTTTTCTTTTCCCCTGAACAGTGAAAACAAGCAGTAGAATGAGCACAGATCAGCATTACATGAATGCTAGATGTAGATTTTTTTTTTAAAATAATGCTGGCTGAAAAAAATAAGTCTAATTTTGACAAGACAAATGTGCCTTCATAATGTGTAACAGTTAATTAGTTAGTATTTGTTTCACATTAGAAAGCTGTTTCAGTTAATGCTTGGTATTGCATCAAAGGCAGCTGTAAAAATATATTAAATTTATAAACACACCTGCAATAAAAGAAAACAGATAAAAGGGGACAAATGCAGACTACATACATATCTTATAATTACATATAATGTGGTTCAAGATGTTTGTTGTGTTACTTAGTAACACATGTTGCAGTTGCACAAGGTATGACTGAAGAAATGGGTTTACGCATGAATTGCTTAACCAAACTTTTGGAGTTGTTTGCGGACCAACTGGCGTTTACTCACAGATCACAGGTTGGGAACCACTGCCCTCGAGCATTGGAAAACACGATATTAAGTTAGTCAGTAATTCTTTAGACTAAGTGTGTACTCATTTATTACTCATTAATAGAACCCTTTGATGTGTATTTTCAATGTATTAAACAAGCCAGTTATTTTTTTAATTAATAAAGCATTGAGTTGACAATTATGAACATGGAAATATAAAAAAAAGTAGTTACATGTATGATTGCTGATGCTTTAAAAAATTAAAAAACATGTTACATGATAAAAGGTTATATTTAATTAAATTATTTTTGCAAAAATCTGGTCTGCTGAATTTCATTAACTAGCACTAAAAGAAACAGTATAAAATTAAACAACTATTTAGACAACAATTAGGACTGTTTCTCAATTTTCTCCTAACTTCTTATATTGAGCGTTATAGAAATTGAATTGACACCTATTCTCTTCAATACTGAAAGGGTAACTTAATATCGTCTTTTAAAATGTTTTATTTGAAAATGTTCTGTAAAATGTACCCATTCATTTTCACACAAAGTGTACTATTATAATTATGCACAAATATAGAATAAAAAAATGCAAGAGAATATTTAAAATAGATCTTTAAAATTACAGTTGGTATCTGGAGTACATGAATACAGCATTCCTCTTACTCTCCTGTCCTCACCCCACTCACTGCCATTATCCATACTTAAGGAATAATTTATCAGTTTAATCCTGAGGTTGTACTAAAGTTGTGGGTCAGCTGATCCCAAACTTTGTTCCCTGTATTTTTTCATTGCAATTGGTATTAAGAGAGTAGAGCTGGGGATGATCCACAGATAGTGGTAGTACAGCTAGTACAGAACTAAGGACTACATTTTCAAGTTTGTTGCAATTGACTAGTCTAGGAGGAGTCTAGGAGAAAAAAAAAGAAAAAAAATCAAAAAACACTTACTATTTCTCCAAGTAGAACAACATTCTCTCCCCTTACAATAAATATTCCTCGAGGGATGTCCCCATACTTTTTGCCTACGTGGATTCGCTCCATAGTCTGATGCAAGACTAAATTAGCTGTAAATGAAAAACAAAATCAGAATTAAAAATAGTTTGGTAATTAAGCTTAACTACAATTACAGAAATCAGAGTAGCTAGTGTACTGCTCCACACAGTCTCTTTCAGGGATCCTGGAACACTTCATTCTTCTTTGTGTTACGAATCCATTATAGACTGTTCACAACCCATCTTCATTGCCATGGGAGAAGTTGCACAAAAATTGGCTAGCGATTGGTACCCAAGGTTGCATGTGACTTGCAAGTGCTACTTTATACACTTAAACACTTTATATTAGGGCCAAATCCAGGATTCGGTTTCAGCCCGAATACCTACTTTTTGAGGAGGGTTCGAATTTGGCCAAATACTTCAATGTGTTTAAATAAGACACAAATCTGGTATTGAATGTAACTGTTGTAGTTAATAACAGGCACACGTTTGCTGAACTCTGTCGCAGCTCTCAGCTACCTAAGGCCCTGTCCACACTATGCCTTTAAACCGTATTAGTTGCATTTAAGCCGGTTTAAAAGTGCTAAATACGGTTTGCGTCCACACTACGCAGCATTTAATACCGTACTCGAGAACCGGACTCGAGACCACCTCAGGAGGTAGTCTCGAGTCCGGTTCTAATTAGATCGCATCAGGTAGTGCGGTTTATCAGAAGTGTGGACGCTGTAATACCAAAATACATTTTTTTGTGTATCCTCCACTATCCCAAAATGCTTTGTGGTATGTTTGGCGAAATACTCAGAGCAGGCATCCGAAGGACTTGCTATCAGTGTGCACTCCGCACTAGCTATTCATTTTTATGCTTCAAAAAAATCTGTCAGGACATCTCTGTTAAACTAGTGGGGAAAATAACAAAAAAACAACGTTAAATTAGGCAACTGCAAAAATGAAATGTGAGTTAAAAGTATGATCGGGGAAGAACAAATTACGTAATTTGTCAGCTCTGTTTGAAATAAAATTAAGAGGACCAGAATTAAGCTCAGGCAAGATATGAAGGTAAACACAAAGACTGTTTTGTAATTAGCAGCTTTTTCTGAGTTTAATTATAAAACAGAATCAGCTCAATTTGTTTAAAGGGACTTTGTCTCATTAAACCTGAAAACTTCAAGCCCTGTGTGTGTGTGTTCGGATTTACTTTTTCCACAATACTTGTTATATTTCATTTACGCAATATGGACCTCTGTTAATATGGGGCATAACAAATTATTTTAAAATAAAATAGTGCATGGTTGGACACTATCGTATTAATTTCCACGGTTCGTTGCGCTGCTGTGAATTGTAACTGAACTATTCTAATGGTGTGTGGACACATTAAGCCTGAGTAAACATGAAACGGTACTTCAGTGTGGTCTGTTTGAGCTGTATTAATTAGAGCGGTTTCGAGTACGGTTCTCGAGATCGGTTATGTAGTGTGGACAGGGCCTAAATTAACTTACTGGTGGCGCACGCACTAAACACGTCACGCAGCTGCTGAAGCAAACTGTATACCCCCTGTATGCAACAGCAAATTCACATCACACTTTTCATGCTTTTGTGCTTTGTCTGAGACGTGTTCTAGAGATCATACTGAAAAATACTGAAATATATATATATTTTGTAACTTTACAACTGTCCGATGTGCAAGACGTTGTTGAACAATATGCTTTAGTAAATTACATTTTACGTTACTGTAATGTGCCATTACAAGTTAAACCATTTGGGAACTGCTGTGTTTTATTAAAATAATTTTAAAACTATTTTATAGTCTATTTGATATGTATTCTACACACGGTGCATTTAATTCAACGTGGGTTTTATTTCGCTTGGAGATTCAGGTCACTCATCACGGTAAAATTTTTTCTCATAACTCCCAGACAGGGTTGTCAACAGGCCCCAGAATCTCGGGACACTAAGGCAGGTCAGGTTTTATTTTTTTAACTTGCCTCTCTAAACTGCAATGTTTGACATGTAACGTGAGTGTGAATTGATTGAACAGTTTAGTAAATGTACTTAATTTTTTAATTGTGGTGCGATTTTATCTGGAGAGCCTCGCAAGAACGATTAATATTGCTTGATTTTTTATACAGTAAACAGTATATCAAAATAGCGCAACGCCATTATTATAGATAACTTTGCACTCACCTGCACTCTTTCATTTAACCTTGTGGCAGCAGGTAAAGTTTCTATTTGTTTAATATTTCTTGCTTCACACAGTCCCACCCAGTCAGAGACTCAGAAAGCCAATCAGCTGCTGTATAGGTCTGATTGATGGAAACGATCCTCACAGGCAGGTGTGTGCTTTTGGTAACAATTAAGTAAAACAATTCAATTAATTTAGTAACAGTTCGCACAATTCACACTCACTTTACTGAATACATTGCAGTTTAGAGAGACGAGTTACAAAACCTGACCTGCCTTAAAGTGTCCCGAGACTCTGGAGCCTGTTGGCAACCCTACTCTCAGATCAGGTGACACAGGTTGAAACGTCATTAAATAGTGGGTTATAGCGAAGATGCAGCTCTCCTTTCTTTCGTTGTGGGGGGGAGTGGGCTAGCGGTAAATTGTGTAAGTTTCAAAGTGAAATCTTACTCGGGGATATATTTCCATTCGGTAATAAAAATACTATGAACTAAAAGGCTCAAAACTATAGATTGTGCGTGTCTCTTGTTAGTAGCTGCCAGTCTGTTTTTCATTGAACAGTTTTCTTGACAGTTTTTGTAGATTCGGTATTCGGCCGATATTCGGCCGAATCCCAAAAACTTGGATTCTGTGCATCCTTACTTTATATTGCTGAAAGGTGTGGTAATGGAAATAGAAACTGAAACCCAAACCCTTGACTTATCTGTGAAGGTAGTACAGGGTATACAGTTCAGGAGATGGCAGCCTTAGGTTCACCACATCAATGTGTTTCAAGGGTGAGAGAAAGCCTCCTAGTAGTTAGTTGTTTGAGACACCCAGGGTAATTAATTTTTCAATCCAGCCTTCTTATCTTTCACACCTCCCCTCATAACTCCTCTTCAGCCACAGAGATGCTACAACTCGTAGTCTTAAGTTTAGCAAACTGTACTGTGGTCAAGAAGGAGACTGGCTGGGGTCCAGCTCTTTTTAATTTTAAATAGTTTATTTTATAATGCTTGATATTTAATTATCAAGCGTTTCCCTCTGCCACTGGGATTGACTTGAAAGCAATTTGAAATCAGATCTGTTCATTTCCATCACCAGCAGATCAAGATCAAATCATTCAATTGGATCTCTTTCAGTCCCAGTTAGTATTGCGGGCTGGCAGAACATCTCTCTCACACCGATAGTGGAAGTTACTTAATGAGCATCCAATGCAAAAACAGGTTTTAAATCTTTGACAGCGAAGAAAAAAAAATAATAACACACACACACACACATTATATATACATACACATGTGTATGTATATATATATATATATATATATATATATATATATATATATATATATATATATATATATATATATATATATATATATATATATATATATATATATATATATATATATATACACACATACACACACACACATACAGCTCTGGAAAAAATTAAGAGACCACTGCAAAATTATCAGTTTCTCTGGTTTTACTATTTATAGGTATGTGTTTGGGTAAAATGAACATTTTTGTTTTATTCTATAAACTACTGACAACATTTCTCCCAAATTCCAAATAAAAATATTGTCATTTAGAGCATTTATTTGCAGAAAATGACAACTGGTCAAAATAACAAAAAAGATGCAGTGTTGTCAGACCTCGAATAATGCAAAGAAAATAAGTTCATATTCATTTTAAACAACACAATACTAATGTTTTAACTTAGGAAGAGTTCAGAAATCAATATTTGGTGGAATAACCCTGATTTTCAAGCACAGCTTTCATGCGTCTTGGCATGCTCTCCACCAGTCTTTCACATTGATGTTGGGTGACTTTATGCCACTCCTGGCGCAAAAACTCAAGCAGCTCGACTTTGTTTGATGGCTTGTGACCATCCATCTTCCTCTTGATCACATTCCAGAGGTTTTCAATGGGGTTCAGGTCTGGAGATTGGGCTGACCTTGATCTGGTGGTCCTCCATCCACACCTTGATTGACCTGGCTGTGTGGCATGGAGCATTGTCCTGCTGGAAAAACCAATCCTCAGAGTTGGGGAACATTGTCAGAGCAGAAGGAAGCAAGTTTTCTTCCAGGACAACCTTGTACTTGGCTTGATTCATGCGTCCTTCACAAAGACAAATCTGCCCGATTCCAGCCTTGCTGAAGCACCCCCAGATGAGTCCAATTTTCAGCTTTGCCCAACACCTGGTCGTCTAATGGTTAGGCGGAGACCTGGAGAGGCCTACAAGCCACAGTGTCTCGCACCCACTGTGAAATGTGGTGGAGGATCGGTGATGATCTGGGGTGCTTCAGCAAGGCTGGAATCGGGCAGCTTTGGCATGAATCAAGCCAAGTACAAGGTTGTCCTGGAAGAAAACTTGCTTCCTTCTGCTCTGACAATGTTCCCCAACTCTGAGGATTGGTTTTTCCAGCAGGACAATGCTCCATGCCACACAGCCAGGTCAATCAAGGTGTGGATGGAGGACCACCAGATCAAGACCCTGTCATGGTCAGCCCAATCTCCAGACCTGAACCCCATTGAAAACCTCTGGAATGTGATCAAGAGGAAGATGGATGGTCACAAGCCATCAAACAAAGCCGAGCTGCTTGAATTTTTGCGCCAGGAGTGGCATAAAGTCACCCAACATCAATGTGAAAGACTGGTGGAGAACATGCCAAGACGCATGAAAGCTGTGCTTGAAAATCAGGGTTATTCCACCAAATATTGATTTCTGAGCTCTTCCTAAGTTAAAACATTAGTATTGTGTTGTTTAAAAATGAATATGAACTTATTTTCTTTACATTATTCGAGGTCTGACAACACTGCATCTTTTTTGTTATTTTGACCAGTTGTCATTTTCTGCAAATAAATGCTCTAAATGACAATATTTTTATTTGGAATTTGGGAGAAATGTTGTCAGTAGTTTATAGAATAAAACAAAAATGTTCATTTTACTCAAACACATACCTATAAATAGTAAAACCAGAGAAACTGATAATTTTGCAGTGGTCTCTTAATTTTTTCCAGTATATATATATATATATATATATATATATATATATATATATATATATATATATATATATATATATATATATATACACACACATACATATATACTACAGTTCAAAAGTTTGGGGTCACTTAGAAATGTCCTTGTTTTCCATGAAAACATACATGAAATGAGTTTGAACAGGAAATATAGCAAAATGAATAGGAAATATAGTCATTGACAAGGTTAGAAATAATGATTTTTAATTGAAATAATAATTGTGTCCTTCAAACTTTGCTTTCGTCAAAGAATCCTCCATTTGCAGCAATTACAACCTTGCAGACCTTTGGCATTCTAGTTGTCAATTTGTTGAGGTAATCTGAAAAGATTTCACCCCATGCTTCCTGAAGCACCTCCCACAAGTTGGATTGGCTT
Organism: Acipenser oxyrinchus oxyrinchus; assembly: GCA_030684275.1. Taxonomy (NCBI): domain Eukaryota; kingdom Metazoa; phylum Chordata; class Actinopteri; order Acipenseriformes; family Acipenseridae; genus Acipenser; species Acipenser oxyrinchus. The sequence continues at coordinate 4,104,020 of CM060283.1, read as the reverse complement.
GATGGGCACTTCTTACGTACCATACGGTCAAGCTGCTCCCACAACAGCTCAATAGGGTTGAGATCCGGTGACTGTGCTGGCCACTCCATTATAGACAGAATACCAGCTGACTGCTTCTTCCCTAAATAGTTCTTGCATAGTTTGGAGCTGTGCTTTGGGTCATTGTCCTGTTGTAGGAGGAAATTGGCTCCAATCAGCGCCGTCCACAGGGTATGGCATGGCGTTGCAAAATGGAATGATAGCCTTCCTTCTTCAAGATCCCTTTTACCCTGTACAAATCTCCCACTTTACCACCACCAAAGCACCCCCAGACCATCACATTGCCTCCACCATGCTTGACAGATGGCGTCAAGCACTCCTCCAGCATCTTTTCATTTGGTCTGCGTCTCACGAATGTTCTTCTTTGTGATCCGAACACCTCAAATTTAGATTCGTCTGTCCATAACACTTTTTTCCAATCTTCCTCTGTCCAGTGTCTGTGTTCTTTTGCCCTCTTAATCTTTTCTTTTTATTGGCCAGTCTGAGATATGGCTTTTTCTTTGCAACTCAGCCTAGAAGGCCAGCATCCCGGAGTCGCCTCTTCACTGTTGACGTTGAGACTGGTGTTTTGCGGGTACTATTTAATGAAGCTGCCAGTTGAGGACCTGTGAGGCGTCTGTTTCTCAAACTAGACACTGTAATGTATTTGTCCTCTTGCTCAGTTGTGCACGGGGCCTCCCACTCCTCTTTCTATTCTGGTTAGAGCCAGTTTGCGCTGTTCTGTGAAGGGAGTAGTACACAGCGTTGTACGAGATCTTCAGTTTCTTGACAATTTCTGCATGGAATAGCCTTCATTTCTCAGAACAAGAATAGACTGACGAGTTTCAGAAGAAAGTTCTTTGTTTCTGGCCATTTTGAGCCTGTAATCGAACCCACAATTGCTGATGCTCCAGATACTCAACTAGTCTAAAGAAGGCCAGTTTTATTGCTTCTTTAATCAGCACAACAGTTTTCAGCTGTGCTAACATAATTGCAAAAGGGTTTTCTAATGATCAATTAGCCTTTTAAAATGATAAACTTGGATTAGCAAACACAACGTGCCATTGGAACACAGGACTGATGGTTGCTGATAATGGGCCTCTGTACGCCTATGTAGATATTCCATTACAAATCAGCCGTTTCCAGCTACAATAGTCATTTACAATATTAAAAATGTCTACACTATTTCTGATCAATTTGATGTTATTTTAATGGACAAAAAATGTGCTTTTCTTTCGAAAAACAAGAAAATTTCTAAGTGACCCCAAACTTTTGAACGGTAGTGTGTATATATATATATATATATAATGTTCTTATATATACACATATATATATATTTTTTTTTTCAATGGCAAAAACTTTGTTAAAGCCACGCAACCTTAACTCTGCACCCTTATGTGTATGTTTCCTGTCACACTTGACATCACAAATGACATCACTAAGCACATGACAAATTCTCCCCGAAGACTGCCCATATGGAAGTCATTGTGATTGGTAAAATGTTCAGAAACTGCATTCCCACAATCTTTGCTGTCAAGCTCATTATTTCACCAGTGTTCTAAATAAAACCAATGAACTCAGAATACAGTAGAGCTAATTAATTAGTTGGGACCTTATTTTTGCACGGTTACCCATTCTTCTTTGAAACTTTACAGTTCAGTAAGAATTCTTGCTAACAATCTTATGGCTGGAAGCCAATTATGACATTGAAATGTTTAGGTACAATTACAGATTTCCGCAGTTCAATGAAGTACATAAAGCAGAAGTGGATTGTAATGTTTGGATTTTATGATTCCAAGAAACATAAAACACTGATTTGTGTACCAATGGAGCAGCAGTATACCATATAGTACTACAGAAGATTCCTTTTCTATTTCACTGGCGCCTTCTGAATGAAATTTAATGGAGAATGTTATCTTGCAAGTAGGGTTTCACATATTGCATGTCCCATCCATTTTCAGGTACTCCTTTCCAAACATCAAATACTCATCACTACATACCTCAACATGAATTACACATTTCTGAGTACATGGAAATCTGTTGTTGGTTAAAGCACATTTCGACAGCAAAGATAATGCAGTAACTGAACATGTTACCAATCACAATGACTTCCGTATGGGCAGTCTTCGGGGAGAATTTGTCATGTGCTTAGTGATGTCATTGATGATGTCATATGTGATGTCAAGTGTGACAGAAAACATACACATAAGGGTGCAGAGTTAAGGTTGCGTGGCTACCTTAACTTGCAATTTCCTAACCTTTTGGACATTTGCAAACAAACCTTATCGTTACTTTAACAAAGTTTTTGCCATTGAATTTCCATAGTTTTGCAGAAGGCATCTTGGAAAATCAAACAACCAACAAGTATGTAAGGATTTGTTTTTTTAAAGCCAGGTTTATTGAGGCAAAATCAAATGTTGTTCATCCCTGCCCGAGGCTAGAGGAGGGGGGAAAGCAAAGACTGTCCCTGGAGGCTGGAGAGGTGGGGACAGCAAAGGCTGCCTTGGAGGCTGAAGAGGTGGGGACAGCAACGGCTGCCCTTGAGGCTAGAGGTGGAGACAGCAAGGACTGTACCTGAGGCTGAGGACATGGAAGCAGCAACGGCTGTACCGAGGCTGGAGAGGTGGGGAAAGCAACGGTTGTACCTGAGGCTGGAGAAGTGGGGACAGCAACCGCTGCCTTGGAGGCTGAAGAGGTGGAAGCAGCAACGGCTGTACGTGAGGCTGGAGAGGTGGGGAAAGCAACGGCTGTACCTGAGGTTGGAGAGGTCGGGACAGCAACGGCTGTACCTGAGGCTGCAGATGTGGCAACAGCAAGGACTGTACCTGAGGTTGGAGAGGTGGGGACAGCAATGGCTCTATCTGAGGCTGGAATGGTGGGGAAAGCAAGGGCTGTACCTGAGGCTGAAGAGCTGGTGACATTATTCGAACAGTACTGCCGGGGAGCAGTTATTCTTTATGTTGTGTGGCTCTGTCCACACTCTAGAAAGATCATGTAATAATCCTGCAGGTTTTTAGGCAGACAGATGCGTTGTGTGCAATTTAAGGTCTTGATGCCATATTGGATTCGCTGTCGCTTCTTCTCTCTTCTATCTGTCAGGCGCATCTTTCAAGTCTTTCAAGGAAAAAAAGGTTTCTGAAATGTAATAAATAGAATTCTGTATAGTGATTTGGATATCTGAAAATGTATATAATAATCTGTGATATACTAAGAGTATATTTTATAGTTTTTTAAAGTTTATTAAAAATGAAATAACAACAGGTTACATGCATTTCTAAATTGAATTGCCCAAAAGTGTACTCAAAATGTAATAAATAGAATTCTGTACTGTACTGTCTTGACGAATTGTACACATAAACAATTACAATACGAATATTACTACAGTTGTAATAGTGTAATATTGTAATGTTTTTTTTTTTATTTCTTTACCGGCTTTAGACTACTCGCTGCGAGTAGTATTCATTTATTTATGTTCTCAATTCAGGCTGATTGATTATCGTCAGTCATGTCTTATACTTTCTAAAAAATATATTGTTATTGACCCATTTCATTAACAGAAGTTAAATAACTTTATTTTACTCGTGGATGTTCAACTGCTGTCTGATACATCCTTATTTCAGGGCACTTAAAATAATTATCAAGTTGTTAAAAAAAAGTACCTCTAAAGTTGTACACAAACAATTACAATACGAATATTACTACAGTTGTATTGTCAGTGCATTAATAATATACTGTATTGTAATTTTTTTTTACTGGCTTTAGACAACTCGCTGCGAGTAGTATTAATTTATTTTCTCAATTCAGGCTGATTGAGTATCGTCATCAGTCATGTCTTATACTTTCTAAAAATATATATTGTTATTGATCCATTTCATTAACAGAAGTTAAATTTTTTATTTTACTCGTGGATGTTCTACTGCTGTCTGATACATCGTTATTTCAGGGGTTTCTTAAATCTACACAAATGATTAATAGCTTTTACCCACCTGTCAGTAAATTACTTTGCGTTGTGAAGGTGGTCTTTCAAGAAAAACATTCTGTAGCAGCTGAAGAACAACTTCGTGGACCGGCGCGCACTGTTAATTTAAAAAATCTCAGAATTTCTTTGGTAGCGATATACAGTAAGAACATAAGAAAGTTTATAAAACGAGAGGAGGCCATTCAGCCCATCTTGCTCATTTGGATGTTAGTAGCTTACTGATCCCAGAATCTCATCAAGCAGCTTCTTGAAGGATCCCATGGGTCAGCCTTTTAAACCCGGTATAATTCTGGTTGCTCTTCTTTGCACTCTTTCTAGAGCAGCAATATTCTTTTTGTAACAAGGTGACCAGAACTGAACACTATATTCTAGGTGAGGTCTTACTAATGCATTGTAAAGTTTTAACATTACTTCCCTTGATTTAAATTCAACACTTCTCACAATATATCCGAGCATCTTGATGGCCTTTTTTATAGCTTCCCCACATTGTCTAGAAGACATTTCTGAGTCAACATAAACTCAGAGGTCTTTTTCATTGGTCCCTTCTTTGATTTCAGTATCTCCCATATGATATTTATAATGCACATTTTTATTGCCTGCGTGCAATACTTTACACTTTTCTCTATTAAATGTCATTTGCCATGTGTCTGCCCAGTTCTGAATGCCGTCTAGATCATTTTGAATGACCTTTGCTGCTGCAACAGTGTTTGCCACTCCTCCTATTTTTGTGTCGTCTGCAAATTTCACAAGTTTGCTTACTATACCAGAATCTAAATCATTAATATAGATTAGGAATAGCAGAGGACCTAATACTGATCCCTGTGGTACACCACTGGTTACCTCGCTCCATTTTGAGGTTTCTCCTCTAATCAATACTTTCTGTTTTCTACATGTTAACCACTCCCTAATCCATGTGCATGCATTTCCTTGAATCCCTACTGCGTTCAGTTTGAGAATTAATCTTTTATGCAGGACTTTGTCAAAAGCTTTCTGGAAATCTAAATAAACCATGTTGTATGCTTTGCAATTATCCATTGTCGATGTTGCAACCTCAAAAAAAATAAAGCAGGTTAGTTAGACACAATCTCCCTTTCCTAAATCCATGCTGACTGTCTCCCAGGATATTGTTACCATATAGGTAATTTTCCATTTTAGATCTTATTATAGTGTCCATAAGTTTACATATAATAGAAGTCAGGCTTATTGGTCTGTAGTTATCTGGTTAGGTTTTGTCCCCCTTTTTGTGGATCGGTATTACGTTTGCAATTTTCCAGTCTGTCGGTACAACCCCTCTGTCAAGAGACTGTTGCATGATCTTGGTTAGCGGTTTGTAAATAACTTTTCATAACTAGCAGAAAGTGCTTAATGTACAGTACTGTGCAAAAGTTTTAGGCAGGTGTGAAAAAATGCTGTAAAGTAAGAATGCTTTCAAAAATAGACATGTTAATAGATTATATTTATCAATTAACTAAATGCAAAGTGAGTGAACAGAAGAAAAATCTAAATCAAATCCATATTTGGTGTGACCACCCTTTGCCTTCAAAACAGCATCAATTCTTCTAGGTACACTTGCACAAAGTCAGGGATTTTGTAGGTATATAGTCAGGTGTATGATTAAACAATTATACCAAACAGGTGCTAATGATCATCAATTCAATATGTAGGTTGAAACACAATCATTAACTGAAACAGAAACAGCTGTGTAGGAGGAATAAAACTGGGTGAGGAACAGCCAAACTCAGCTAACAAGGTGAGGTTGCTGAAGACAGTTTACTGTCAAAAGTCATACACCATGGCAAGACTGAGCACAGCAACATGACACAAGGTAGTTATACTGCATCAGCAAGGTCTCTCCCAGGCAGAAATTTCAAGGCAGACAGGGGTTTCCAGATGTGCTGTCCAAGCTCTTTTGAAGAAGCACAAAGAAACGGGCAACGTTGAGGACCGTAGACGCAGTGGTCGGCCAAGGAAACTTACTGCAGCAGATGAAAGACACATCATGCTTACTTCCCTTCGCAATCGGAAGATGTCCAGCAGTGCCATCAGCTCAGAATTGGCAGAAAACAGTGGGACCCTGGTACACCCATCTACTGTCCGGAGAAGTCTGGTCAGAAGTGGCCTTCATGGAAGACTTGTGGCCAAAAGCCATACCTCCGGCGTGGAAACAAGGCCAGCGACTCAACTATGCACGAAAACACAGGAACTGGGTGGGGTGCAGAAAAATGGCAGCAGGTGCTCTGGACTGATGAGTCAAAATTTGAAATATTTGGCTGTAGCAGAAGGCAGTTTGTTCGCGAAGGGCTGGAGAGCGGTACACTAATGAGTGTCTGCAGGCAACAGTGAAGCATGGTGGAGGTTCCTTGCAAGTTTGGGGCTGCATTTCTGCAAATGGAGTTGGGGATTTGGTCAGAATTAATGGTCTCAATGCTGAGAAGTACAGGCAGATACTTATCCATCATGCAATACCATCAGGGAGGCATCTGATTGGCCCCCAATTTATTCTGCAGCATGACAACGGCCCCAAACATACAGCAAAACTCATTAAGAACTGTCTTCAGCGTAAAGAAGAACAAGGAGTCCTGGAAGTGATGGTATGGCCCCCACAGAGCCCTGATCTCAACATCATCGAGTCTGTCTGGCATTACATGGAGAGAGAAGCAACTGAGGCTGCCTAAATCCACAGAGGAACTGTGGTTAGTTCTCCAAGATGTTTGGGCCAACCTACCTGCCGAGTTCCTTCAAAAACTGTGTGCAAGTGTACCTAGAAGAATTGATGCTTGATGCTGTTTTGAAGGCAAAGGGTGGTCACACCAAATATGGATTTGATTCAGATTTTTCTTCTGGTCACCCACTTTGCATTTTGTTAATTGATAAATATAATCTATTAACATGTCTATTTTTGAAAGCATTCTTACTTTACAGCATTTTTTCACACCTGCCTAAAACTTTTGCACAGTACTGTATGTGCTTAAATAATGAATATATAACACGCATACATATAATAGTATGCATTTGTAATATGTGTTATTTGGCAAAACATTATCTTCACTTTTTTTTTTTGGAACCTACGCTATACAAGATCATAACCATTTACAGTATTGCGTTTAGAAGTATTGACAAACTTCTTTCTTTTTTCGTATCCAGCAGACAGTATGTATTTATTTTATGTGAATCGATGTGTTCCTTGACGAACAAGAGTTTTGTTCAAGCCGGGGCATGTAAAGCTGTCAGTCAGATCATTAGTTTAACAAAGCAAATAATCACAAACCCAGTAACAACGATCTCCAATAAACAAAAAGCAATTGGGGTTTAAAATAGGAGGTGTCATAACAAATACATTGTAATCTTTTTATCCATTTGGAAGACGCCTTTATCTGAGGCTTACATGTTATTATTTAACTAATGCTTAATTTGTGCCAGGGCTCTCCAGGGCTGAGCCACGGCACCTCTTGGTTTCACCTCCAGGGTAATACTGTAAAGTGCCACTGCATTCTCTGTTTCACTTGTTCGCTTCTCTGACCGCTGATGAACGTATTTCCTAAATGAACAAATTATTATCAGTTTCCCCAGTACTGAAAGCACAAACAGTAATTATTATCACTGATTACCAGTTTTATCCAGACAGAAACAGAGATCTGACCTGTGTGTGCTGAACTATAGGCTATTCAATGTCTCCCTATTCAGTGAAATGGAACGGTCGAAAGCAACGCTGCCAAGCACTGACGTCAGACAGAAGTGACGTCAGACCGTTATCTTTTTTGGTTCAATTTCGGTAAAACCAGGACCCCCCCCCCCCGATACCCCGTTGCACATCTACACTCGCAGGACTATGTGTATGCTAAGTGTGGTTCCTTAATTAGCAGTACTTTTTGAGATACAGGTGTATACAAAAGCGTCTTAATTTAATTTTTTTTTTTTTTTTTTTTTTAAACAGCTGTTTTTATCGCCACGCTTTATCTCAAAGTATTTCACCAAATATTACCCCGTTCACAGGGTTTGTTGAGCCTGTCAATCCGACCACATACACCAATTTTCATGCATATGGATGGGGATTTACCCCCCTTTTGAGCTGGTTGTAAATTCGACTTTAAACAGAACCGCGCAGACATTTATATATGTCTGCGCGGTTCTGTTTAAAGCCGAGATATATATTATATATATATACACACACACACACACACACATATACACACACACATATTTCACGACTGCGATTTACAGTCATGGATTTAGATATATACAGTTGTTGTCAAACGTTTACATGCCCCAATGGAAATGTATAATTTCTAGACATTTCTCGAAAACAAATTATAGGAACCATAATAGGAAAGTGTAATCAATCAAACTGCAGAGTCTGTATTTTCTGATCTAAGCTCCATGGCTGGTTTTATATTATATTATATATATTTTAGCTCAAAGAGCCAGCTGCCCAACGTTTCGATATGTTGCACATATCTCTCAAGGGAGCCTGTGTTTGAATCAAAACATTGGAGGTATTTATAGGTTTCTGACGGCATGACAACTACTTGTTATTGTTTACATTCAAATCTATGATTTATTCTTACATGATGTAATGCTGTCCTATATATTGTGACATCATTTTACTTCTATCTTTGAATCTGTATTAATTCTAATTAACATTACATTATATAAACTTATATTTTTATTATATCATGCAATGCTGGCTCTGAGGATCAGCCTAGATTTGGCCTCCCCAGCGCATTAGCATGCACAACTTTTGAATGAATTTTGTTTATTTATGTAAATGTTATATATTTATTTAAGTTAATTAGTTCATTCTTTTCTGTTGAGCCCTGCTGGCATAATCGTGTTCAGTCTATTTATCCATTTACTTTCTTTTATTCTTCTATATGTCGCATTGTCTAATTTTAGCTGTTCTAATACTACAAACTTTACATCATTTATGTCATGTCCTTGACTGGTGAAGTGCTGTACTATTGGTTCATTCATTTTTTTATTTCTAATTAATGAAAGGTGGTTCTGAATTCGTTTATATAAAGTTTATATAAAGTTTGATTTCATCACATTTTTCACAGGCTATTCCATAAACAACATTGCTATTTTTACAATAGGTATTAGTTTTTAGTGGATATGTGGTGTTCTTATGTTTAATTATATTTTTGCTTTTATCTATGTATTTACACACTTTACATCTACTGGTGCACATGTTCGTAGAACCTATTTTGTCAATTATTCTTTTATGTTTACTGTGAACTAAAATATCACCTAAATTAGCTTCTCTTTTGAATGCTACAACTGGGGCCTTAAGAAATACTTTTTTTAATTACATATATACAGTACTGTGCAAAAGTTTTAGGCAGGTGTGAAAAAATGCTGTAAAGTAAGAATGCTTTCAAAAATAGACATGTTAATAGATTATATTTATCAATTAACTAAATGCAAAGTGAGTGAACAGAAGAAAAATCTAAATCAAATCCATATTTGGTGTGACCACCCTTTGCCTTCAAAACAGCATCAATTCTTCTAGGTACACTTGCACAAAGTCAGGGATTTTGTAGGCATATAGTCAGGTGTATGATTAAACAATTATACCAAACAGGTGCTAATGATCATCAATTCAATATGTAGGTTGAAGCACAATCATTAACTGAAACAGAAACAGCTGTGTAGGAGGAATAAAACTGGGTGAGGAACAGCCAAACTCAGCTAACAAGGTGAGGTTGCTGAAGACAGTTTACTGTCAAAAGTCATACACCATGGCAAGACTGAGCACAGCAACAAGACACAAGGTAGTTATACTGCATCAGCATGGTCTCTCCCAGGCAGAAATTTCAAGGCAGACAGGGGTTTCCAGATGTGCTGTCCAAGCTCTTTTGAAGAAGCACAAAGAAACGGGCAACGTTGAGGACCGTGAGACGCAGTGGTCGGCCAAGGAAACTTACTGCAGCAGATGAAAGACACATCATGCTTACTTCCCTTCGCAATCGGAAGATGTCCAGCAGTGCCATCAGCTCAGAACTGGCAGAAAACAGTGGGACCCTGGTACACCCATCTACTGTCCGGAGAAGTCTGGTCAGAATTGGCCTTCATGGAAGACTTGCGGCCAAAAAGCCATACCTCCGACGTGGAAACAAGGCCAAGCGACTCAACTATGCACGAAAACACAGGAACTGGGGTGTAGAAAAATGGCAGCAGGTGCTCTGGACTGATGAGTCAAAATTTGAAATATTTGGCTGTAGAAGAAGGCAGTTTGTTCGCCGAAGGGCTGGAGAGCGCATACGAATGAGTGTCTGCAGGCAACAGTGAAGCATGGTGGAGGTTCCTTGCAAGTTTGGGGCTGCATTTCTGCAAATGGAGTTGGGGATTTGGTCAGAATTAATGGTCTCCTCAATGCTGAGAAGTACAGGCAGATACTTATCCATCATGCAATACCATCAGGGAGGCATCTGATTGGCCCCAAATTTATTCTGCAGCATGACAACGACCCCAAACATACAGCAAAAGTCATTAAGAACTATCTTCAGCGTAAAGAAGAACAAGGAGTCCTGGAAGTGATGGTATGGCCCCCACAGAGCCCTGATCTCAACATCATCGAGTCTGTCTGGGATTACATGAAGAGAGAGAAACAACTGAGGCTGCCTAAATCCACAGAAGAACTGTGGTTAGTTCTCCAAGATGTTTGGGCCAACCTGCCTGCCGAGTTCCTTCAAAAACTGTGTGCAAGTGTACCTAGAAGAATTGATGCTTGATGCTGTTTTGAAGGCAAAGGGTGGTCACACCAAATATGGATTTGATTTAGATTTTTCTTCTGTTCACTCACTTTGCATTTAGTTAATTGATAAATATAATCTATTAACGTGTCTATTTTTGAAAGCATTCTTACTTTACAGCATTTTTTCACACCTGCCTAAAACTTTTGCACAGTACTGTATATACACACACAGGCTTATATACAGGCTGTAAATATATTATAATCTATTATAATATATAACTGAGGTGGTTTGTGAATATATAAACAGCAATTATATAAAAACATGATACATACAGATGACCTTTGACTTATGTAATGTCCAGTTGCAGATTGTGGACTGCAGGTGGAACCGGCTGTTGCCCCGGTTAGTTACTGGAACGAGACAAGGCATTACTTTTTCCATCTTATTACTTTTCCATTCATGCAGTTGTGGATTTGCATTGCAGCAGTAAGAGGAGTGAAGTCCTGCAATTACCCCTGGTACCAAGGAGGCTCTCTCAGTCATATTATTTACCTTCCTTACAATCACTTTTGTGAAGACAAACTACTTCTGCAAATTCAAACAGTCCACTTGCAGACTGCTAACTCACACCACAAGTCAATCTCACTGTGCTGTACTTACATACCAAACTGATCTATGCTTCTCAAAAAGCCAATTAGTGTTCTTCCATCTCGGAGAAGTACCAGGTGTTTTTCTAAAAGAAAAAAAATAAACAAACTTGATAATACTGGGGCAGAGGGTTGTGTCACATGCAAATGAATCAAGCTTTTATTCCATGCGATATTTTTGAGGAGAAATACACTTTGCAAGGATAGAACAATAAAAACTATTTACAGTCAGCACTCACATACCCGACCTTGTAAAATTTTGACTTCAGTGACGGTAAAAAGAGCGCGACGCATATCTGATTATTTCATTTTGGCCCGTTTCAACCCTTGTCCTTTTCAGGGAACACAAAAAAGATACAAATGTCAAAAATACATAACTGAAAGGAATGTGTTTTAAAAAGTCTGCTTTCATTTATATGTACTGTGGTTGTTTTTAGGTACAGTACTATATTTACAAAAGTATTTTAATTCAAAACAATATGATTCTGAAAATATCACTTGTCAATCCATGTGCGCTGTAATATAGTACATCCTTTTAAATTTGGTTTAATGTTAGAAAGTGGTACATCATCAGAATGTGGTACGTGTACCACAACTTGACCTGTGTAACATCAGAACGCGATACATTGTCACACTGAAAGTGCCAAGCTCTCAGATTTTGCTACATGTGCAATCAATTGCGATCTGATGGGTGTTTTCCTACGGTCAAACAGAGGTACATTTACCATTAATTATACATTCTTTTTTGCAAACTTACACTGGAAACAGACAATCACTTTCTCAAAAAGAAAGAAATTCACAATGAACAAGACAAAATCCACAAAGTTGCACAAGTAAAAAAATATACAAAACCCAATGTATTGCATATGAGAAATATTTGTATACTATTTTCTTAATGGTGGAAAAATATGCTAAATTACATTAACAATGACTGGAAAATATGCTAAATAAAATTGAAAAAGATGTAAAAGACAGAAAACAGCATCATGTACCAGATTTGAATGGGCACTTCTCTACTTTCTTAGCGGAAGTTAGGCATTGTTTAGGCATGTACGAGCAAGCGCAGTGCGCTGCGTACCACTTTTTACCACATACCTGAAAATAACACTACACTGATACGTATTGTAGCCATATGTAAAATTCCCCATTAATGACCCAACAGCAAAAGTAAATCAAAATGTCACCCATACACAGAACTGCGTAAAATGTAAAAAGCAATGCAATTTAGCAAAATATATTAAAAAAATAGTTTTCTGAATTAAACAGTACCCAAAGTCAGTATTCAAAATTGCAGAATATAGTGCTCGTTAAGGCCTTAATTACAGTTCACTTGCAAATGAAAATGCACAAAAGCAACTAAGGATCACAGATTTTTTTTTTTTTTTTTAAATTATATCACAGTATCCAAAACTTTTATGAATCCCTGTTTTACATTATAGTAGCTGCTTGTTGACTTTGTTGTCGCTGCATTTCATCATGTGAAACTGGAGGAAGTGCTGTGTAACTGCACAACATGCGCATATGAGAAAAAATAAAATAAAAACGCGGGCTGTGACGAATAATCAAATAAATTCTAACATTGAAGAGATGGGCTTTGTATCACAAAACTGGAGCCGGAGTCGGAAATCATGTATGACGGGTAAGTGGATTAATTTGTTACATTATATATACACACACATACACACACACACACAATCATGGGAAAGGATTTGTTTCTTAATACAAGGACTAAACGTGACTGACGTATATCTGAGTGCTGACTGTATTTGAATAATGGCGGGGACATTTAAAAAAAAAAAAATGCACGAAAAGGCACTTCAAGAACGTAGGTTACTTTTGACAGCGGGATAACCCCCAAAAAATGTTTAAACTGTATCCTGCCTGGAGATCAGTTTTAGCATTTGAGAGATGCTTAATTGATCTGTTTTGTATGAATAAAATTACATTTAATAAAATATAAACATACATGTTCACTTCAAACTGAGAATTTTACCACAATTTTAAAGCTTGTTCCAATAAAAAATATATAAATTGATTTAAGTAATTGCTGTAAGGAATCCAGCAACCCCACTGCCCACCTGAGCTGAAATGACCCTTTCAATCAAACTACATGCCCTACTTTCATTGTGCTCTTGCACTTCGCTATGCTTTTACTAGGAGAACATTTTATTAGGGTTGTTACTCAGCGGTGGTTTGGAAAAGTACTAAATGCGGTTAGGACCCTCGAGATTAGGGTCAATTAAGAGTTTGGGTACTGAACAAAATTCCTGCCTTAGTCAGCGAAAGCTTGCCAAACTCTGAAATTAAACGACTCCACATTACATGTGATATTTACTACAATATACATGTAATAATATTAATGTATACCTATGGTACGGGTCAACGTTTTTAGGTTAATTAGTAGAAAACACAAATTACTTGTTTGGGGGAATTTTATGAAATACACGTATTCGTAAACCCCGACATTATATAAAAAGAGTAAATATTAAACATTGCATTCAACTGCAAAACAGTTTTTATAGTTTATATATATATATATATATATATATATATATATATATATATATATATATATATATATACATACACACACACATACATACAATCATACACACATATATAATAACATGTTCTTAGACTTACTGAAACAAGTATTATTTTAAGTACAAACAAAAAAGTTTCGCGCTTATTCCACTTCCAATGACCGAACGATTGAAACCAACCATGCTATGTATACATGTTAACGGACCATTTATTTACAAAATCCCGCACAACCTTATTACTTACTATCGATATCCTCAATGAGGCTAGCTGTCCCCGGCATGTAATTCATTTTGTAAAGAGGAGTGCAGGTATTTCTTATATTAAGTTATGTATTTAAACACTTTCAGGCCACGAACCATTCAAATTGTGTATCTCTCTCACAGGAAGTTCTGCCTTCAATACACAACGACACTTCCTCTTCAATTTAACCCACTCGTGTCACCACTGCTAAACAACCCTTTAGTGCGCTGCGTTATGGGTGCAAACATACCAAAGATGTGGTTTAGTTAGAGGCAGTGTATTATATACAACACTGGAATTGTAGTTCTGTTCCTTAGTTTCAAAGTAAATGGTTATTAAATCCAACGTTAGCAGTCACGCTAGTAAATGTAAAATAAATGCACTGATTGTTAATGATGGAACACAAACTATTGTACATACACCTGAAGATTTAGGTCATCGTGAATTAAACATTCATTGCTGTTGTTGCCATTTCATACATTTTGGGGACATGTTTTGAACACTTCTGCCTTCCCCTTTAAGAGTCCCCGGCTGGAATGCTTCCCCACGAGAAGTAACATCCGGTCGTGAGGGACCCCATCTCTGCCTTTCACCAATATGCTCATCTCTAAACGGGAGGAGCGGCCAGTTTTCAAACAACAAAAGCCTATTGGTTAAAATAACAGTAACCGGTTGACACATGCGTAGTGCCATTCTGTGAAAACTCAAAAACTAAAGAAAAGGAAAATCAAGCTGCCAAACTTAAAGCGACAGTACCACATTTTTTTCAGATTTGTCCTTGTTTTTTACGAGTACAGGTCCTAGATTGCAACTCTAATACAGCAACATAGAATAATATCTGCAGGTCATGTCAGGTTTACGGAATCAGGGTTCAAAGCCATACGACGCTGTTGTAACCGACAAAGGTAGTAATGTAAATGGTGGAGATCCTGCTTGGGCAATGCAACACAATGCTAAAGGTAACTGGTCTCATTATAACAACTCGGAAACTATCAACTGGCCTGCCAATGGAATAACACAGGTAAGATACACGTCTAAAGCTGTGTTTGTTTTGTAAAACTGCGTGCGACGTATTTCATAAAAAGTTGAACTGGGAACACCAGTCAAGGAAAGGGGAAAGAATAGATCCGACTCCATCATACGGGGAAACTAAGAGTGCGTTCACGACACGCAGACTTTCGTCATTCTGCACAGAATCGGAGCAAGTAGCCAATTAATTTTCAGAATATTTTCAGAATCTGCGCAGATTTAGCAAAGTCTGCCTCTCCTGAACGCACCCAAAGTGTTTCAATTTGAGTAACTTACGGCAATGTAGCTTGTGCTGCTAAGTCCTGTTCTTTTGTCCACGCTTCTGTTAATGTAAATGAACAAGTCTTGATCTTGTGTGTAAACTGTTTTGGTGGTGAGCTTGCTGCTGTTACTAACCTATGTTAAAACAATTGACATTTAAATGAACATTGCATTGTGTTACTTAATTTGTTATGTCGCAAATATTAACGCTAAATGAAACTCACAGTAATTCTGCTGTTTAATATATATTAATATTTGGTTGGAAGTACAGGTAACCGGCGAAACTAGTAACACCACGCCCGCGGTGTAAAAAAAAAAAAGAAGGGATTTAGTTTTGTAAGTATTGAAATCTATGCAAAGTACAACCCAGTCACGTGACGCGAACGTGATTATTGTACTACTGTACATGAAACTTTAATACACTGTGCACATTACACGTCTTCAAGAGTTATCTAATGATGAAAAACAGATGTGCCAAAATAATAATAAAAAACACATCTTAGAAGGTTGGACAGGCCATTTGACTCCAGTTATGCAACATGCAAGAGGATAGGGTGGTTTGGGTAGGGTGTAGGGGACGGGAGACGGGTAAAAGTTTCCACTACTGCCCTCGAAAACACAGCTGCACTGTTGAAGCATTTTCAAGTGTTACTGAAAACGAGTACTTGCATGCACTGCCAATGTGATGATACTGTAATACCTGTATAATCTTCCTATTTATTTATTGGATTGATCTATTTAAATTTCGTGCCCCTGAAAGGCACAATGACAACGACATGGTTCCAAAGCAAGTGCATCTCGTTGACCTCTCCCGGGCCGTTCAGCAGAGACCTGCACCATTATATTCATATTTACACAGTACATATTTCACAGGGGGATCAATGCAGAGCCAGGTCTCAGACCTACAGTCAGACATGTTGTTTTTTTTGCAGGAGCCGGTACCATACCCAGGATATCCTTCCAGTTACTGGTACCCACAAGCCCCACCCGCAGGTCCTTACTCAGGCACCTATTCACCAGGATCTGAAGCAAATGGGCAACCGCCATATAACCAACAGGTACTGACTGGGATAGGCTTCTACAGTTACAGACATCCATCTATAAAACAATAGTGCTATAATAAGTAATACCAAAAGAAAATGTATCAAGAAACGTTTTGACAGTTTTATTGAAGATATTGAAGACATTGGGAAAGACTTTGACAGAATGTTTGTCATTGAATTTGAGATGCATCAGAATTAATTGTCCCAAGCCAGGGGTTAAATCGCCTGTGAAGGGAATATAGTGCAGGGCTGTAATGACACACTAATGTCACAATATGACAGTATCATGATATGCATGTCGCAATATGATATCACAATACACTGCGTCGTGATCCTGATTGGCAACTTGTATGATGCGTAATAAGATCAAATAATCATTTAATAACTATATTGTTAAACGACAAAATTACACCCCTAATAATAATAAGACCAAAAATAATTGCCTAGAGGACAAGTTTATATATGATTTCATCAATGGTGTTATCCCTCCTTGTGTAAAGCCTGCATCAGCATACTATATTGTTCCAAGCAGGGTAACTTACCAGCATCATTGGCTAACAGGAAATATATGATCATTCTGTTTGAAGTGAGCACTTAAACAAGGTCATTGTTTGTTTGTTTATGTATTGTTCTTACACATTTTCTCCTCTTTCACAGGGAATGGCAGGCTACCCTAATGGGGCCTACAACCCCACACATTACCCTGGGTCTCTCCACTCTACAAACCCTTTCTACTGCCAGGCCCAGCAGCCAACCCAGCCACCCTACCCTTCCCAGGCTCACTGTGAGACTGGGCCCCACCCTGTGGCTCCTGGAGTGGGGGGACAGCCAGAGTGCAACCAGTCATATCCTGTCCCGGAAGGCCAAGCGGTATGTAATCTATCTATCGTTGTGACCTTGGTGACAAGGCCAGGCTTGGCTAGTGTTGGATAGGAGACCTCCAATGAACCACCAGGTTCTGCAGAGTATGAAGTGGTGGTCATGCTTAATTTTGCATACATATTTAGGAGGCGAGCAGATAGAAGATAAGATCCCCTGGTACCTTTTGTGTAAACCCTGGTGTGTCCCAGCCATATCAGTAATACACCACTCCCTATTTCTCTCTATTACTATCTGGTAGCTGGTGTGTGTTCCCTGCTGGCTGTCCGTCTGGGATTGGGAAGCCATTGCAAACTGTGCTCAAAGGAGCTATATTAATAAAAGTGTATTTCCTTAGTGTAAAGGAGAAGTTATTGCTTTCAGTGGCAGCTTCTGAACATGTTTAGTTAATAAGCATGTGGGTAGAGGGCAGTGGTGGAAAAAGAATTCAAAAGTATCATGTCTTAAAGTACTTAAGTGTCAGAAGTAAAAAGTAGCCACCCTTAAATTCTACCCATGGAAATCCACCTGAAAAAAAAACCTGTCGTGCGGAATACAGTATGTATTCACTTCTGATATTATTGACCTTTTCCTACTTGATGGAAGAAAATCTGTTATTGTACACACACTCTGAACGCAGTCTGTCTATGGCTACTTCCTAGTTGTCCTTACTGTATCTATTTAAATTTAGAATAGCAAATAAAGTTTTTTTTTTAACTCAAACTTTGTGTTAATCAGCGGCTATAGCAACTACTCTATGATTTTATTCACAAGTTGTAAAACAAATGGATGCATACTGACATTCATAACTTTATTTCAACGGATCACCAGCAACACAGACATGGTACCTGTTCTCTGACGGCACTGGTTGTGGACAGCGGGGTGAATAGCAGCATTATTAGCAATAACACATAAAAAAAGTAGCCTAACAGTAAATACTGATAATTTAGCTGGCTGTACAAATATTGACTCAAATCGTATTAAAAAGAAAAAGGTAAAATCGATAGCAAACACTTCACAAAACATAATTTTGTTTAATATGAGCCCTCAGGAGCCTTCTCGCATTCGGCTCGGGCATGTAACTGCACGAAGCGGGCATTACCACACGATTAAGCCTGCTCCTTCGGGCTCAAATGCTAAATTTAAATCTCAAATCAGGAATTTAAATTTTAGTCACAACCTTTATCCATAAATAAAACACAATTCATGAAACAATTCTAGGATCAAATGCAAGAAAACTGAAATCCTGTTTTGAAACTACTTGTAGATTCCTGTTACTCTTCTACTAATGCATCCTCTGCAGCTTGTTGATTGGTTATTTTAAAAATCAAAACGGTCTCTGGTTGGGCATCAACATACTATGTCATCATCAAAGTAAGCAGACACTGCGCATGCGGCTCTGCTTTACCCAATCGGAATCCTGGCCAGAGCAAGAGTCAGTGTACTGAAAGAACGAGTAACGAGATGCTTCTGGGAAATGTAGCGGACTAAAAAATACAATATTTTTTAAACAAACGTACTTGAGTGAAAGTACAGTATCCCAAAAATAAAGTACTTAAGTACAGATCCCGAAAACAAATACTTAAGTAGTGTAATGAAGTATTTCTACTTCGTTACTTTTCACCCCTGGCAGAGGTTTTAGAGCACAGCCAATTAATTGTTGGGGTTATTGACCCAGGAAAAAGGTAGAGGCATGGCCATGAATCATTGAACAGAATTATTTACCAATATTCCAGATCCAGCAGCATAGTACACTTTAGTCAGTAGGTGGCACTGTGATATTGAATGCTGAATGCAAAGCAGATAATCGCAAAACCTTTCTAGTTTCCTATGTTATTGTCCACACCACACAGAGTGAATTACCAGGTTGGTATAGAAGGAGTGTAGTATTGTAATTGCATTTTTGGTTTTACTTTCATTTGACGCTACATTTTAAATATCTTTTTATTTTTTTTTATTTTTAAACAGTCTCTAGGCTATCCTTACCAGCAGTATGGCAAAAGGGTGACTGATGTCTCCCAAAACCCTCCTTACCTGTCTCAGCCTTTGTCGTGCTCTGGGCCCCAGCTTGAGGCCTGGCCCCAAGCACCTGGTTATGGGCTTCCACAGCAACAGTGGCGGGCAAGGCAGCAAAGACCAGCTGCTTCGTACGAGAACTCCTTCATGAGCTCACAGCACCAGGCCTGGTCTAGTGCGGGTCCCTCAGCACTAACTTGCGATCCAAAGGTAAGTGCTTGGTGGATGGACATAGCTCTGTACACAGGGTAGGTTTGGGGTGAACTTAACTTTGTTAAATTAAGCAGTGGGAAATATCCTAGTCTTTTCAATTCATCTAACACTGAAGGATCTAAATTATGGCTACAGAGTTTTTATGTGGTGAGCAGAAATAGTACAATATGGTACTTAAGTCTGTTTTAGGTTTAAATGGTAGTTGTAGAGAGCAGCATATTGTAGCATGTATCTGTCCAAATACAAGTTACACTCAGTCATAGCTGCTGTTTAAGTAGACGAGAGAGACAGAAACTTGTGGCACTATGAAGTTCAAAGGGCAAACCAGATTTTCTCTGAAGGCAGTTCAGCAAAAATGACTTTAGGAACAATCCTCAAGTTGTCAAATGATAAATGTGGATACAAATAGCAGAACTACTGCAGTTGTGACATTTGCAATAAGAAGTAGTAGAGGTGCAATCAGCAACCAGTTTCCTATCAAAACGGACACTTAATAAATAATCAACAGTAAATGACGTAATGAGAACACTTTAGTATTCAAAAGCAAATGCATGGCCTCTTCACAAAATACACATGAAAACAAGTATATGAATAGTATTATTAATACAGTATATGTACTTTGAATACTTATTAAAAAGCAATAAACATTTTTCATTGAGGTCAAATAAAAGATGTCGAGATCAATAATGGATTAATTGTTACATCTTTTTTCTAACAGGTCCCTCAGTATTCAGGGTACCCCCACCCAGGCCAGTCTTCACCCCAAATAGGCCCTCAAACAAGACCACCAAACCCTGGTTCTGGACAGCGGGGTGAATACAGCTCCCCTCCCCAGCTCTACACCCAGGAAGGGAGGAAACCAGAACCCTACCCAGCCCAGAAATCCACGGAGGAAGAGCCACCCCCTCCGCAAGGACCCCAGCTGAGTGATAACCCTGACCTGGCTCGGATACAGCAGGTCACAGAGCACGTCCGGCTGCTGGAGGAGGATGTGAACGAGTTTGTGGGCCGCAAAGCAGACAGGAGCTACCGCTGCCTGGAGGAGCTGCTGACCAAGGAGCTGCTAGAGCTGGACTCGATTGAAACTAGGGGCCAGGAGTCTATGAGGCAGGCCAGGAAGGAGGCCGTACAGAAGGTCCAAGGAGTCCTGGACAGGCTGGAGAGGAAGGCCTTCTGAGGTGGACGGGCCCACCAGACTCACTGCTGTCATGACAGTTCAAATAATTCCTCTGATTTTACAGTCCAGTTCTTTACAATACCAGTCCACCAGACAGAGATCTCAAAAACAGTGATAATTGACCTGTGTCCGAGCAGGCTGAAAGTTTTCTTGACATGCATTGCTATGAGATTTGGTTGTTACGGGATGCTTGTTAAGTTTGAATCAGGATCATTTTGATGAGGATGCTTTAATTAGCTTTTTTTGTAAAAGGAACCTATCTGATAATATTCTGAAACTAGTATAACCAGATTTCTGGAATTTCACAGCCTTGCATATATTCCTATGTGCACGCAAGTTATTTATGTACATTTTTTTTCAAAATGTTACCACCTTACGTATTTAGCTTTGTAACATATGCAGTTTAGTTTTCCTTTTAGACACAAATGGATCTATTAAATTGATCTTGACACTGTTTAAATCATTAAACGATGGGGACTTCGTGAAAATCAGCTTCTATAACAGTTTTGTAGTGCATTTTTGTGTATTTGGAATTGGTAATATTTTATATTTAAAACGTGGCAGCATTGTTTAATTGAACTTCCCACCAAATGTTAGCTCGGTAAATCAGTCCCTTCCTGCTCCTCTCTCTCCCCCTTGTATTTTGAAATAAAACTGAACAGCATTCACTCATCACTTTTTTTTTGTACTCACTTTTGATTTATACACATACATGTAAATGTAATATGGTGAACATATGTAATATGTTTTTTTTGCTTCTTTTTTAAGTGAAAGAAGCAATGAAATATCTGAAATCGTGACTGATGTGTGTTTGTCAGAGTTTGTGATGGAGTTTACTGTATCACCCCTGATTCTTAAAAGTACAATTTTTTTTCATAAACGCACTGTCAGTCTTCCAAAAACCAAAAATGATGAGTGCTTGAAGTTCAAGACGATTTTCAAGTCAAGTAAGCTTATTTGTGTATAAATAATGACAAGAGTTAAATCTACTTTAAAAGGCACCTGAATCGTAGAGGAGGCCATTCAGCCCATCTTGCTCGTTTGGTTGTTAGTAGCTTATTGATCCCAGAATCTCATCAAGCAGCTTCTTGAAGGATCCCAGGGTGTCAGCTTCAACAACATTATTGGGGAGTTGGCTCCAGACCCTCACAATTCTCTGTGTAAAAAAGTGCCTCCTATTATCTGTTCTGAATGCCCCTTTATCTAATCTCCATTATCGAATCTCCATTGACTTGTCAACACATTGTGGCAGTAGGTTTATACCAGAAACACTTTAAAACATACAAATAACCAAACGAATATCATATTAAACATCATTTATATATTGATAAGAGTAGTCTGTCAGCCTGCCTAAGAGTAGATCCTGTAGCTGCCACAGTGCTTTAAAAAAAAAAAAAAAAAAGTCAGTTTTTTATTCTCCATGAATAACAATGCGATCTTTATAGTTACAATGCTATTTCATAGAGCAAGCGATTCTGAACAGTTTTGTGTATACATTTCATTACCAAAAATAACTTGTTTAATTAAAGATACGGCCCCAAAGTGCCCCAACCCCACGCGTCTTTTAAACGGGTTACTGACCACAGTTCAGTCGTAAAAATAATTATATAACTATTTTTAAGCAAACTGTATTCATGTGACTTATAAAGCTCATGTATTATGTATTTTTTTGTTTCTTTGTTTCGAGTGTCTTCTGTTTTAAAAAGCATAATGCAGGTTATTTTTATTTTTATTTTTTTTCGCGTGGATGCAGCTGCAACAGTAGTTTACAGTATGTGTCTTTATATACTGCATACTCTGTGTGTTCGTGTGAATTAATATCATCCTTTTCACTGTAATTAAGTGAGTTAGTTAAACACCAGCAAAAAATGGCAGTTTTAAGCAAGACTTTTTCTCTAGCTTGTTGACTGTACCATGTTAACAGCTGTCCCCAGTGGTGGGAATGTGTCATTTCAGGGTAAAATTTGCAAAACTGGCATGTCACCCATATTGAATGGCTCATGGCGGTCATGTTTGTTGATGTAGGAACTTTTCCTGACTACCTTTTTTAGAGGACAGTACAAAGATAATATATACCCAAGATTCATGTCAATTAGCCAAAGGGCTCATGAGGAGTTGTTATTTAAGTGTTTTACGCAAAATCCTACATAGCTGCCACACCATGTGACCGATCCATTTTTCCTTACGTAGAATCAATCGTGGACATGAGCGCACTATGTACAAAATTTTTCTCAGCTGTACTATTTACCATTCATGAGAATACGACTTTTGAATATTGTCCAAACTTTTCATTAAATCCAAGATGGCTGCCACACCATGTGACCAAAGGCCGCCATACTGACCACGACACAACATTCCATAGTCCTCTACATCCGTGTCAAATTTGATGCGTTTTGGTGCAGCCGATAAGAAGTTATACGCAGTTTTATAGCCAGTTGCGTATGTTGATGATGTCATGCAGCGTGGACGCCATGATTTTCACAGTAGCAACTTCCCTTGAACAAGCGTAACAGATGACCACACTGAGATGTTTTATTCCAATTTTTGTTTCAATCGGATAAGCAGTTTCAGAGAAGATGATGTTTGAATTTTGATGATTTTATATTTTTATGGTAATTTTATGACATTGGTTCTGTGGTTTGGCAACCACATTGATTAATCAGCTTCATATTAACAACAGTTAATCATGGACTATCCCTCAACATGTATAGCAATTTTCAGAACTCTGCAGTAAGCGGTTTCCGATACATAGGCGTTTTAACAAATTCCGCAAAATCCAATATGGCTGCCGAACCATGTGACTTGCTCCAAATTACTGAATATCACTGACTATCATCCATAGGCATCTACCAGTGTACCGAATTTTGTGAGTTTTTGAGCATGTTTTGGCAGAAAAAATAATAATAATCATCCTAACAAAAACAATAGGCTTCCCCAGCCTACGGCTTGGAAGCCTAATATTATTACTATTATTATTATTATTATTATTATTATTATTATTATTATTAATAATAATCCTAACAAAAACAATAGGCTTCCCCAGCCTATGGCTTGGAAGCCTAATAATAACTAGAGTTGCGAGAAACTTTACAGCTTCCAAGCAGTTATTGTGAAATTTAAGAGCATTGGTTATTATAAATGAAGCGTTATCATCACAACTGTGCTAACTGTGTCAATTTTGGCCCACATATTGGAATTATTGGTTAGTAGGCTATTTAAATTGTATTTGATTGCACACAAAATTCTAAATAGTATGCAGTAATATAGACTTTGAAAATAATGCAAACAAGAGGCTAACATTGTTCTAAATTCTAGATCACTCTTTGTTTGAGTTTATGTGCGTGTGTGTGAGCGTATGTGAGCGTGTGGTGCCCTATTCATTTTACAATATAAAATAAAGTCTACAGCATGTATTGGTTTTTGTATATTTTAATACAACTATCATTTAATGTGCATTTTTTTAAAGCAATAGAAAGTGACACTAGTGTAACGATTAGCTATCAGGGGTGCCTGGCAAATACACAATTCACCATATTTAATTGTGACCAAACGGCTACTAGGACATAACATGTGCACGATTTATGAGTAACACCACTCCAATCCTATGCCGAGGAATTATAAACAGGACAGAGGAGAGAAGAAGCTGGAACAGAACCCAGAGAGACAGTACAAATTGAGCAGTTATTGTGCTCTGCAGGTAATAGACCTTTTGGAGAGTTGGCTCAAATACAGAACAAATTATTTCATAATAAATCACATCCAACGTTATATTATAGCACTCAATAGTTAACCATCTGGCCCAATAAACATTATATCCGGCTGAATCAAAAACATCATATTGCACACTTGATAAACTCATTATAGTTTGCACATAAATAGTAATTGTTGCACATCAATTGTAGCCCAGTTATATTGCACACCTTAATCATGTATATTACACATAAGCTAGTTATATTGCACACCTTGGTTAATCATGCATATTGTGATCAGTGGGAAAAAAAAACAAAAAACCCATACGTATTTTAAATACACTGGCTGATTCGCTGCCACCTATTGAGGATTTGTGATTGTGGTTTTATCAGTTTAGTCTTAAATATAACTAAGAATGTAGTAATAAAATAAAACAAAAGACGCTGCATCAGTACAGTATACCTATTCACTTGAATTCCGTATGTAGATACTACTGAATCAGACACTATTTGTAAATTATATTCATGGTAGCTTTAATAGAACGAGTTTGTTCATAAGTTTTACAAACTGTGTATAACTTTTATTTCGAGACTTTTAATTTTCCCATTGACTTGTCAACACATTGTGGAGGTAGGTTTATACTAGAAACACTTTAAAAAACACACAAATAACCAAACGAATATCGTATTAAACATAATTTATATATTAATAAGAATAGCCTGTCAGCCTACCTCTGAGTAGATCCTGTAGCTGCCACAGCGCTTTTCTTTTTTTTTCCCCCCAGTGGGTACTGTTGAATTGCAACTGAATCGGACCTGATTTATTTCTAAACACAGCCCTATAAATACAACTTAATATAATTAAAATAAATGTTAGAACATATCTGACATCTGCCATATATTGACCTATATTATGAATTATAAAAGTCAGTCAATCGAAATCGCTCAAGCGTACAGGTGGAAAAAGGTGTATGTGAAATGTGTATGTTTTCATCTGCGGTTCACGTTGAGCTGCTAAACAGTGATTAAATAATTATACACAGTGTTTTAGAGAATATTTATGGTAAAATGTCTGTTTTTGGGGAGGATTCGCTGTGAATAGCCGTGCGGTCTTCTATGCAATTCTATTTGATAGAGCAAGCGATTACTTACCAGACCAAACGAGCAAGATGGGCTGAATGGCCTCCTCTCGTTTGTAAACTTTCTTATGTTTTTACTGTGTGCGAGTATGTGTGCAGTTGTGTGAAGCCAGCATATCTACAAGGTTATTTTAATTAAACAAACAACATTACGCAGGGTTTTTTTTGTTTCAGCGAGTACTGTTGAATTGCAACTGAA